>CM052700.1:74975857-75016707 GCA_028551405.1 Uromys caudimaculatus
GTCCCATTTGTCTATTCTTGATCTTAGAGCATAGGCCCCTGGTGTTCTGTTCAGGAACTTTTCCCCCGTACCCAGGTGTTCGAGAGTTTTCCCCACTTTCTCTTCTATTAGATTCAGTGTAACTGGTTTTATGTGGAGGTCCTTAATCCACTTGGATTTGAGCTTTGTACAAGGAGATAGGAGTGGATCAATTTGCATTATTTGCTCAAAATTATTGACCTCATACCTTAGCCACTTTCTCCTTCACTTAAACCTACTTTTTAAAAGAAATCATAATTGCCTACATGGTATTTTCAAGTTGCTTCTGTGGCACTTCTTGCATAAAAGCATGTTTCTGTCAGCATGGCAGTGAAAAGAAGCAGTAATTTTAGCAGAACCACATGTAGAGATGAGATGCATTGGTGCTAACACAGGGGAGCTAAGAGTTTGAGCACTTTATGTATGTTCCCATGTAAGTGTTAGAATAATCACTAAACACAAGAATTGTTCTGCTCAGCAACTTGCAAGAGAGGGGATTGCAAACTTCCCCAAAGCTCCGTAGTTAGTGTGTGTCGCAAATAGGGCTGAAGTCCAAATGGCCCCGAAATTGAAGCATTTGCTTTTGGTTACTCCTGTCATATCACTCTGTCAAACAGAATTGTCCTTGTGGATGGAAAAAAAGGAACATGCCCATGACATAAACTAGCAAACACATTTATCAAACCTTCAAGTGAAAGCATTATTTTATTTAGTTACTGTAGTTTACACATTAAGTTTCCTGTACTTTTAAAAATAATATAACATATGCCAGCTTTTTTCCTGTTTTTCCTGATCACTGTGGGTAAGGAGGTGTGGTTTACTAAAACATACTGTAATGAGCTGTTTTGTTAGTATGCCTTTGTCATCATAGCAGTTAGGCTTATACATTCTTGCTAGTATTCATTTAGGGCATGCATGGATTATCAGCATAAATATAAAATTCAGTGAGATTAACACAAGCATATATCTGGGATTCAAAATGATTCCTATATAATGGATTACTGTGTGTGTCTTTCATGTTTGTGTGTATATGTGTGTATTCATGCATGTGTATGCATGTATGTGTATGTGTGCATGTGTGAATATGTATGTACATATGTCATATATTTGTGCAAGTGTGTGTGTGGGTATGTGGGTGCATGTTTGTATGTGTGTGTGTGCATGTGTGAATGTGTGCATATATGTGAGTATATATGTATATGTATGACTATGTATATGTGTATATGTATGTATGAGTATATATGCATGTACATGTGTTTGTGTGTGAATGTGACTGTGTGTGTGTGTGTGCACATGTGTCCATGCACTGACTCCTTTGTGACAGACTTTTGGGATGAAATCTTTATTGGCCTTAAACGCATGATCCTCCTGCCTCAGTCTACTGAAAGCTGAGATTACAGGCATGTGCCACCATACCTGGCACTGTAATCATTTTGAAGGAGAAAAGAAATCGCTCATGACCACTGCAGCTGACAATTCCCTTCTCAGCATGTGTATATGAGGCTTACAGTCAGAGTATTGACAGTACAGCATTCTATGTGCTTCCATAGTAAACATAGCTTTACAATTAGCTATTTTAAAGTGTATACTAAAAATGAAGTTGTCTTTATTTTAAATGTACAAAAAAATCAATATATTTACTATACATAACATGGTACTGTGATACATGCATGTATGCATGGATAATTTAAAATGAACTAATATTTGTATTATTTCAAATATTTGCTTTCTTGTGGTGAGCACACCTAAAAGATATTCTCAGCAATTTTCTAGAATATAATACACAATTATTAACTACAGTGAACGTGCTTTACATCTTTAGACTAACAGTTCCCATTACCTCCCCTGAGGCCTATATTTCTTCTTGAAAAAAAAAAAAAAAACAAAAAAAAACAACTGAGTAATAATCCACAACATCTGCCACTGTAGCTTCCTCTTGACAGTAAGTTAAAATATGGATGACAATTGACTGCTGCCTCCTACTTTCAGTGCAAGCTCTATTTACAAAATGAACTTCATAGACCAAATTCCTGAATCGGAAGTGAATTTGACAGTCATCTGCTACTTGCCTCTGGGCACTAGAGAACAACCTGGGCTCTTAAGCTTGATATGATTCTGCAACACTCCTCTTGTTTCCGAAGTATCAGAATGGCAAGCGCACCTTGGCTTAGTCATAGTGTTATTCAGTTATAACCCCACAAGCGTATTAGAAGCATTTGAATTAGAATGGTTACATTAAAATCTCAAGTCTACAATTCAGATGTTTCTTAAAAGTTCAAATTCCAGTCAATTAATGCTTGCAGAGTGCTAGTTGTTTTAAGATTGTATTTTTATTTTCTGGTGAGAACGTCAGTAATTTTATTTTCGTTTACTTTTTTGTTCTATTCTTTTTTGATAACAATGATTTGGAAGAGTAATTCAGAGTAGTTTAAAGCACACTTGGTGACACTAGCTGTTTCCTAAAAACCCAGTACTGAAGACCTATTGTGTGGTCACTAGTTGACTTGATGATCCTTATAAGCCCATGTAAGCAGATTTATGCATATTAAAATACTACTGTGGCGGATGCAATGCACAATAAAGCAGAAAACAATGATATTGCAGAGAAGAAGAGATTGACAAGGACATGAAAAGTTTTGTGAATAAAACTGACTTTTAATCCAAATCTTGGAACATGTTGCACATTGATCTAGAACATGGGAGAAAATTTCATGCCAAGTTTCAAACTCATTGTGAAATGTAGACCTGGAATTTGGCAGTTATTTGAAATTTTATGCTAGCATTTTAAAGGCAATCTGGGAGATATTACTCCCATTAAGTTTTCTGTGTGCTTGTAGAGTTTTATTCACTAGTGTGAACACCAGTAGTGAAGGAATTTTCTGGAACTATCCAGTCCTACAGCAATGACAAGTCACCCAAATACTGGAAAGAAAAAGGAGACAGAGGTATCAGAAGTGAAGTTGGTGGAGACGTGGAAAGAGCATTGTGCAGGGGAGGGAATGTACATGGCTGGAAGTGGAATGGTTCCTGAAAAAGAAGCCAGCTCTCTACAGGGAAGCAGTGAGGAGTCCGATTTGGAGATCAGCTGGGCAGCTGAAGAGTGGACGGGGAGAGGGGCAGGACACACAGACAGTGGAAAGATCTCTGTAGGCTGCACTTGCTCTATGAGTTAAGGTAAGATGGAGAATTTGAAAATAGAATTTACTAAGCATTAATGGAGTAGGGTCATTGGAATTGACTTATTTGAGAAGCTCTGTCTTTGCAGTATATACATATCATTCCTTGGGATATTGTGCTGTTGCTTTAAACAAAAAAATTCTCAGTATGTTTTCTGATCTGGATCATCTTTAAGCAGATGTGCATATACCTGTTTTATAGCATTACAAGTTATTCATATGTCTTATCTCATTCAATGGCCACATAACCACTAAGAGGATTGTCTTAGTTAGGGTTTTACTGCTATGAAGAGACACTATGATCAAGGCAACTCTTATAAGGATAACATTTAATTAGGGCTGGCTTATAGGTTCAGAGGTTCAGTCCATTATCATCAAGGTGGGAGCACAGTAGCGTCCTGCAAGCATGGTACAAGAGAAGTTGAGAGTTCTACATCTTCATCTGGAGGCTGCTAGGAAAATATTGACTTCCAGGCAGCTAGGACAAGGGTATTAAAGCCCATGCCCACAGTGACACACCTACTCCAATGAGGCTACACTTTCTAATGGTGCCACTCCCTGGTCCTAGTATATACAAACCATCACAAGGACGCTGATGACATTATGTCCTTACCACTGAGAAGCTTAGATGCTCTAGGAGGCAAGGAAACTTTATAACCCCACATGATTAAGTAGAGACAGGTGTGTCTTCCTTCACCTATCTCAGATTCTCTGGATTCTTCCCAAACAGTTGATTTTACCAGTGTTTCATAGCTTATGTTGAAATACTGATGTGTATAGAGAAGACAGGACCACAGAAAGACACTGCTGGCGACTTTCAGCACAACCTAGTGGAAGCACTATGCTGACTCCAAAGACAGCAAGAACTCAGCTTTCTTAATTCCTCCACAGAAGCCATGCTTCTTCCTGACCTACATCTGGTTCTCTGGAATTTACGAAAGCAAGTTTCGGACTATTTGACTTGTATAGAAGAAAGTGTGTACTGCCTCCTGCCTCTGGTTCTAACCTTCTCAGCATAACTTCTTCTTACGACGTACTATAAGGAATCTAGGTTATATAACTGTAACGTAATCTCACACTGAGGAAGTGGCAGGTAAATTCTGGATGAATTACAGAAATTACACAAGGTTGAGGATTATAGGCTGCCCCATGAAGGATGCACCAAGCTCTCTGCATTTCCAATGTCCCCAGAGCACCCAGTCATCATCATTTTGGATATATCTTTGCAATACAGTCTGAGAAATTGAAAATTTGTAGGTAAGCATTTCTAGGAATGAACTCACAAGGGTGCTGTACTTGAGGCAGAATGAAAGAGAAGATGACTAACATAAAGAGGAAAAGACAATGAGGACAGCTTTGGGGGAGGTCACTGATACTGATATCATATCAAATCAGATAAAGAAAGAATGATTCAGGAATATGTCCATCAGTTTTAGAATAAGAAGGAAAGCAATATGGATTAGGATGTATTTTAAAATCATGAATTTCAAAGTTTGTAAAACTACGTGTAATAGAACAGAGTACCGAAGAGTCAGCAGAAGATCTGGAAAGACTGAACCATTCTGCAGATAAGAGTCTTGGAGACGTATTGCAGGTAGGAAGTAAGTTTTATTAAGTAAGAGGAGGTGGGAGGCTTCTTGAAGGGAGAATAAACACATGGAAACTCCATAAGACTAAGATAGAAGGCTCTGTATGTAAGAGCATCTACACTAAAGATGCTGGTGGGGCACTTGGCCAGGGAGTAGGACAGGTGAGAGGAATAAACAGCAGAGTGTGTGAGAGCTGCTTCATAGGAAGCACCATCTTCTGGGATGGATGGGCAAGCCATGGACCCTGGAGGTTGTTATGTCCTTCTCTGTTTTTCAGTTTTAGCAGTGTTCTTTCCCTCTGTGCCACAAGGTTCTGTCTCTTCCCTGAGGCCCTTCTGCCTCCCCTGCCTCAGGGCTACATTTGCAATTCTTTGTTCTTTGTTCACTCAACTAGGTGCTGCTTGATCTGTATTTCTTGGATCCCCTGAGACTGAGACTTTCTTAAAGGCAGAATTATAGTAATTTTTTATTAAACACCTTTAGTTAGGCAGCAGGTTTCCTCTGTAGTAGATAAGTTTTGTTGTTGTTTATGTTTCTATGGTCCAAAGTGTGTTTCCATACAATACAGTAACTGTGGCCTTGACTAATGGCAAAACAATTAAATCTCTCTTTGTTTCATAGAGTAATATAGTATTAACAATGATTTACCTTTGCATTTTAATTTTTGGCGTGGAATTTTAGGAGCAAAAAGATAAAAATCCTACTGTTCTTTACCAATTCAGAATGGCAACATAAAATGCATATTTTCTCTTAAAGATCATTTAGGCTGATTTCTGCTGAATAAAATAAAGACTTCTGATGTCAAATGAAAAGTTGAAAGTAAGAGATCTTAGTAATTGCCAAGGACTCTGTGGTAATTTGAATTAGAGTGGACCATATAGATTTATATATTTGAGTGTGGAGTCATCAGGGCTTTTTGAAAGGATTAGGAGCTGGGGCCTTGTTAAGCACATGCCAGCCCTCTTGCCCACCCGTTTCCCCTTGCACCCCTTCCCTCAACCTTTCTCTCTCAGCCTGCTGCCTTAGATCACAATGTAAAACTCTCAGCTACAGTATGATGGTGGAATAAACCTCTAAAACTGTAAGCAATCCCCTAGTTAAATATTTTCTTTTGTAAGAGTTGCCTTGGTCATGGTATCCCTTCTCAGCAAAAGAACAGTAACTAAGACAGACTCCCCTTAGGGATAATCTAATTTTCGGCTCGTAAATCTTCAGCCTATTTTCTGTGAGTCAAATGGTTCTATCTTTGTCTCTCCAGATTCTAGTGTTATCTTAAGAGGCACTGGGAGCATGACACAGATGGCAAAGACACTGAGCAAATGTTCAATATGCTTCATCCAAATAATATTGTGAATTACATGGCTTTTAAACGTAATGTGAGCTTTGACCTGAAAAAGATTTCCCCTTGAATCTAGCAGGTAATATAAAGAGAGGAAAAATCTTTTTCAAAATGTTATATATACTCAGTGCTGTACAATAATTTCTAATATAAAAACAACCTTTAGCAAATGGATTAAAAAAAAAATGAAGTGGAGGGCCAGATGGGTGGATGTGCAGCATAATGTGGCAGATTTTAGTTGAATTGACAACTGCTAACAAGCTGTCTGAGTCAGAGTGGCTCTGCCTTTTCCAACAATTTCTCTGCACCATATTCCAATTGTACTTATACACTGATACTCGAAGACAGTCAAAAATTAATGAATGAGCTAATGAGGCCATTCTAAATAATAATCTGCATGAAACAACATAGTCAACTTTGATTTAGTGAACGAGGCCAGTCTGTTAATCCATAGTTGAGATAACAAGTTTGTTCCTTCGGTCAATGAAGACAACTCTCTGTGAATATATGAGATATAAGTAGTTGATGTGCCAAGTATAGTAAGAACCCAGATTACTAAAGGAAGTAAGAGAGATGGACCTGCCTGGGAAGAATTTCTTGTAGGCATTGGGGAGATGGCTCAGTGGCTGCTCTTCCAGAGGATCCAGGTTCTATGCCCAGCACCCTTATGGCAGGTCACAACCCTCCAATATTGTAGTCCCAGGTGCTCTGATAACCTCCTCTGACCTCCATGGGCACTGTGTACATGTAGGGCACAGACATATAAACAGGCAAAACATCCACAAACATAAAATAAAAATAAAATCTCCAAAGAAGAGAATATATTATATATGTTTAGAGCCAGAAATTATTCACATAATGGCTTAAAATGTCAGTCAGTATTTCTAATTACAGATATCTGGAGACACATTGAAAACTTTGAAACAATTTTAAAATATTAAGAATAATTAAACAAAATGGTTAATGATAAGGATTGTAATTACAAGTCAAGTAAGATAGCCCTGGAATCTGAAGAGACAAAGATAGAACTATTTGATTCATGGGCTTTTCTGTAAGCAGATGCATTCTTCCTGTTTTATGTGTGCTAAATTATTCTGTCCTCCAGTGCCCTCCTGAGTGAGTTAGCAGGCTTCCCGGCTGCTCCCTACCCCCATGCTTTACTCATGCATGCACTTTGCCTGGAAGCTCTTCCCTTAAGTGTTTATGAGGCCTGTTCCCTCAGTTTCTTCAGATGGTATCTAAGATAACATCTCAGAAGGGCCTTCTTCCTTCATCTCAATTCTAGGTTTGCAACCTGAAACTCTTCTTTGCTTCCTTGCTCATTTCCTCCTAAGCTCTCCTCACCTTCCCAGATGGAATCTTATAGCTATGTGTCTTTTTTGTTGCTTCTTTCACCTAAATGGATGGTTTATTATGTTCAAAATTTTGTCTTTTTTATTTTTTTGGATCAGTGTGTCTTAAAACAGTAGTGAGAATATCCTAAGTGTCCAGTGAGTATTTGTTCAGTGAATGATATGACTAACAGATGGGCTGACACACAGACAGACAGTCATAGACACAGACACAGATACAGACACAAACACGGAGATGGACACAGATACACCAGTTGTATGCTCTCGTGGTTTGAATGGGGTGTGATTCTGTCCCCCGATGCGTTAATGTGTTGGGAACTTGGTCTCCACTGTGATTATGCTGAGGAGTGGTGAAATCTTCAAGAGGTGAGTCCTAATTGGAGGCCCATCTTATAGCAACTTCCTGAAATTGAAATTTTCCTCCAGGGAGGGAGGAGAAAGTCTTATGAGGCCAGAAACTTCACAAGAGACCTTTGGAAGACCTAGAGAGCAGAAATACAGAAGATTCAGCAGGGCCTACCCAAGGTTCTACAAGTGAGATACAGTTTCTGGAAAGACTCGCCCACCTGTGTAGAAAGCTGTTAGTTCTGCAACAAGCTCAGGGTTACCTACCTTTGAGTCACCTTTGTGTTTGTCATTACCCCTTACTCACACTCCCATAAGTAGTTCCAACAAACCCATCTGAGCTCATAGTTGGACTCTGGTGGAGTCATTACTTTGGGCAGTTCCCCCAGATGGGATGAACAGATGATTGTTCAAATCTTGCCAGGAAACCTTCAAACAACCTCAAAAGAGATTAAAGTAGATCTTCTGAGCTCTTGAACTTCTGCCAGAGCACATGGCTATGGAGCCTGCCACCTGAGCTGCTGCTGACAAAACTCCCGTGGTGATGACACCCTGCTCTTACAAGTGTGATCTCAGGATTTGTTGCCAGTCCTTCAGCTGGTAAAGGACCCAGGCAAGCCATGGACAAAGTTTGTTTCAATAGCAGGCCCTTTTTGCTTGTTTCGAATGTTTAGATATTCAGAATGCAAATGTTACACAGTTATGGTGTCTTCCACTGGGAGTTTAACAAAGACCAGCCTCAGAGGCAGGAGGTGCATTCAGTGCACTGGAGCTACCTCATGGAGCATCCAGTGAACCAGAGCCTTATGATGCTGTCAGAGTGAAGCTACAGTGGAGAGCCCAGAAGGTAAAGTGAACAGCAAGCTGTCTCACTTGCCTAGGGAACACCACACCAGTAGTGTGCTCTCACAGAGCAGCCAGTGGCAAGGGCCAAGATGCTGTGGGAGCGGCTGTTCAGTCCTCATGGCCTGCCATTCTCTTACGTTTAATGAAATATTAAACTTAAAGATTTAAGATTGATAGTTTCTCTTCTTGACCTTCACCCAGCCTTAGACTAACTGTTCCTTCCTCCCTTCTGGAATAGGTAGGCTTATCATGGTTCTGCCCTTCTGCTCTATACCAGAGGTATGTGACTTCTTTCAAATCTAATTTTTACCAGAAAATTCAATTTGTATGTATGGGTGTTTTGCCTGCATGTATGTTTATGCACAGCCTCCTGTGGTGTATGAGCCCAGAAGAGGGTGCCACATTCCCTGGAACTGTAGTTACAGATTACTGTTCACCACCACATGGTTGCTGCCAATAGAACCCTGGCTTTTAAATACTGAACCACCTCTCTAGCTCTCTCTTATGTGAGTTCATACCAGAAGTCAGCCTTGAATCTCGACTTGGGGACTCTTGGAGTTGGAAGGAATATTGCCTGGTGGGAGAGACATGAACTCAATGTTGGATGTGGATGCCTGAGCTCCCCAGATGTATGTGTTGTCTCCAGTGTTGTGGTGCTGAACGGTAGTGGACTTTCTAGAGGTGGGGCCTAGGGAGAGGTTCTTGCTCACAGGGTCCTGCCTCTTTTAGAGGGAAGTAAGGTAGGCCTTGTTGACCCCCTGACATCTAGCAACCCATTATAGGGTCTCTGGTTTCTAAACTGCTGTTTGATTTCTTGCTTTTCAATGTGGTGTCTTCCTTCTGCATCTGCTATTAAACTCACCAGAAACAGAACCAACAGGACTGAAGACTGCTCTTAGATTTACTGCCTATAATACTATGAGACATTTGTTCATTTGTTTGCTTTCTGAGATAAGGTTTTGCTGTTTTGTCTGTGCTGGCATCAGACTTATAAGGATCCTCCTGCTTCAGCTTCCTGAGTGTTGGGATTATAAGTGTAGACCTGCATGCTGGTGGATAAACCTTTTTTACATAAATAAACATAATCTGCCTAACATTTCATTATAGTAATAAAAAGATGACCAATCTGTGCTAATATATAAATTTAAATGTATATTTAATGATAATATATAAAATTATATAATATACTTTAAAATGTGAACATGAGAAAGTATACATGCTTTTGTATATATACAAACACACATACATATCCTTATATACAAATGAAAACAAAATTGCCCCCAGTGTATGAACATAGGTATCTAGCTCAGGGAGTGGATGCTACAGTTCTTCTTATTTAAAAATATGAAATAGATAGCATATCTCTTTTGACTATCCCTAAAGATAAATGCTGCTTTTCATCAACTATTAAGTTACTGTCATTTGAATATGAAATAGTCCCCATAGGCTCATATATTTGAATGCTTGTTCTACAGTTGGTGGAACTGTTTGGAGAGGATTACAAGGTGTGGCCTTGTTAAAGGAGGTGTGTCACTAGGTGTGGGCTTTGAGGTTGCAAAAACTCACACCATTTGTACTTAGGTCTCTCGTCTGTCCTTCTGTCTACGGCTCAGGATGTAAGTGTTCAGCTACTGCTTCAGCACCATGACTGCCTGACTGCTTCCACGCTCCCTGCCATGATGATTATGGGCTCTACTCCTCTGGAACCAAGAGGTACAGTTTAAATGTTTTCTTTTATCAGTTGCCTTGGTCATGGTGTCTTTTCATAACAAAAACAGTTATGATACTAAACGTTTTCCTTAGTTATTTTGTAGATAAAGAATGTGGAAATCAAATGAAGTTAGATGGTTTCCTCATTAGCTGACCAGCAGCAAAGCAGGGTTTGAACTCAAGACTACCTGCAACTAAAGCACCATCTCTATAAGATGCTTTGAATAATTTGATAATTGTCTGTTGAGAAAAACAGGAAAAGAAACATTTAATTATTTCACACTCTGAATAAAATTTGCCCTAATCAGTCTGTCATTTGTCAGCATTTAGAGACCATCTTTAAGTTTCACTTTAGAAATTTTAAAGTAAGTAATTAAATCAATTATGGAAACAGCTATTTATGACAAATTAAAAATGATATTCATTTGTATTTCACACTTGAAATCAACAAAATAGCCTGATAGTAAAAGCTATTGCAAAAAACTTTTAAAGTGGAAAATATTCTGAGTCAAACAGACTAAATACATACGACTATAATAAAGATTTTATTAGCATGGCTATATTTTAAATGGCATTAAAATGGAAGAGCTATTGCATGCATTCTCTGTATTATATTGATTTGTTTAACTTTCCCAGTAGCAGGAAGGACCAAAGATTTAAGGGTATGTACTTAGAATTGAATTCTAAAGAGCCAAGCTCATTTAAATTTGTGATGAGAGTATTTCTTTCTGGTTCAATTGTTTACTATTTTCTTCAAGAGCATACTCATGACAGCTCATTAGGAAAGCAATTTGCCAACTTTTATCAAAAGGTTTCAAAATGCTCAGACCCTCTGATTTAGCAATGCATTTCTGGGAATGTACACCAAGACAAAAATTTGCATTTTAGGAAGAGCTCTGTACAGGAGCTGTGTTCAGTGTAGTGTTGCTATTTTGTTTTTAAAATATTTCAAAATAGAAAATGAATGCTTACCTCTTAAATGAGGCAACAACACATACAACAGAGTGGAATGTCTCTCTGAACCTTCTTAACCCCATCCTGCTCTCAAAAGGATCACAGTAGCAGTGTGTTATTTTAACCCTGAGCTGTTAATTTTGAGACACGCAGTTTAACCTTGGAGACAATGTCGCTGCACAGGGGTAGGATCATGTAATGGGATCAACGCTTTTTACTAAAATATTAAAATATGTGTATATACTGTGGCTGGGAAGATTGTGTAGCAGTCAAGAGCACTTACAGCTCTTCCAGAGGACTTGCTTTCAGTTCCCAGCACACACATGGCATGAACTGTCAGGTATCTAGTGTCCTCTTCTGGCCTCTGGGCAATCAGGTACACATGTGCTATATTTACATATTACATAAATTCAAGTCAAACACTCATATATATAACAATAAAACCTTTAAAAGGCTATATAACTACTATATAAATCAATTCTTTTGCAAAGAATTTATGTCATGTGTTCTATACATTAAGAAAAAATATAAAATATTTGAATTTTCAATTACACATATACATGTTACATATGAAACAAAGAACCGTTTATCCATTGGTGAAAGAAAATTGATGATTTTGCCTTTCTGACTTTTCTGAATTTGAAATGGTAAATATTATAACCAATTCACAGTTTTTGTTTTGTTATTGTGGTGGTTTTAATATGCTTGGCCCATGGAAGTGACATTATTAGGAGGTGTGGCCTTGTTGAAATAGGTGTGGCCTGGGAGGAAGTGTGTCACTGTATGGGCAGGCTTTGAGGTCTCCTAGTGCTCAAGCTCCACCCAGTGCAAAAGAGAGCCTCATCTTGGCTGCCTGTGGAGGACAGTCCCCTTCTGGTTTTCTTCAGCTCTCTTAGCTCCTTCTCCAGCACCAGGTCTTCCTGAACACTTCCATGCTTCCTGCCATGATGATAATGGACTGAACATTTGAATTTGTAAGTCAGCCCCAATTAAATGTTGTCCTTTATAAAAGTTGCCTTAGTCATGGTGTCTCTTCACAGCCTTGAAACCCTAGCTAAGAGAGTTTTGTTTTGAAATAGTCTCATATAGTCCAGACTGACTTCAAACTCTTTTTTATTTTATTTATCAGAAGATGACCTTAAATTCTTGATACTCCCAACTCTACCTCCTGCCTGGGGTGACAAGTAAAACCATAGGATATTTTATTTATATAAAATAAAAAATTCTGAATTTGACTATTGTAAAAGAAGCCCATTTGCATTCTGTATTAATCACTGAGCATCCAATGTTGATAAGATCTCTATATGTTTGACATAATGTCCTTTTATTAAGGTCTGTTTTTGCCTCATGATGTTGGCAATGTATACCCTTTACAGAGCAACTCAGCCTTTTACTTTGAGTTTATTGCTTTGGAGGGCAGGAAGAAAAAGGCTAAAATGGTAAGCTGAACTCCTGTGTTTTCAAAGTTGGCTCAGAGATGGATGGAAATTCTCTTTTTACATTTCTGATTTTGGTAAACAATTAGAAGATGACATTTATTATGCAAAGTTATTAATAATTTACTGCTTTAGTAACCTGGGACTTTGGTATAACTTAATTTTTTTTCTCAATAATTAAAAATCTTCATACCTTACACAAAAGAAGCAGAGTGCTTTGTTTCCACAATAATGGGGGAGAGCTTTCCTCAGACTCTATAACAAAGTAATACAGAAATGTATTCCTTCCTATGGTTTGGAGACTTGAAGTCTGAGACAAGGGGCTGGTAGACTTGGCTTCTGCTGAGGTCCTTCTCCTTGTGTATTCTAGTTTCCTCATCATATATGGACACAGTCATATTGGGATGAAAAAACCCCAGTTCATTTTAATTCACTTATCTACTTAGAAATCCTACAAAACATTCTACAACTATAACCATGCACAATTTTACAAAGCTGTCAAAAACATGTATTGGAGAAATACCGTGTTGGCAAAGCTGTACATAAAAGGAAGCAGAAACTAGATTTCCATGTCTCTCCCTACATCAAAATCATTTCAAAATGGATCAAAATCCTTAATGTGAAACCTACAACCAGAGAATCCTAGAAGAAAGCATTTCAAGGTACAGGCATATGAGAGGGCTCTTTGAAAGAGACTCCAATATTTCATGAAATAATAGCAAGAAGTGACAAATGATATTGCACAAAATTAAAACACTGCCCAGCAAAGGAAACAGCTGAGTGGAGAATGGGGGGCATTGTTAATATGAAGAACATATAAAAATAAATCAAACAACACAATAAAGTTGCAAAAGAAAACTGAGAAGATACTTCTCAAAAGATGGAGTAAAGATGGTCAATAAATACAGAGACATATTCAACAGGGAAAGGCAAACCAAAACTTCATTTAAATTTCATTTCACCTGCCAGAATGGTCACAAGCAGAAAGAAAGCAAATGCCATCCAGAAATTCGGAGAAGAAGAAACTCCACATTTCTAATGGGGATGCCAAACAGTGAAGGTGCCAAGTATGCAGATAAGACAGCTCAAGACACTAAAATCAGAACTGCCAAGATGATAGACACAGAAAGCACCTCTCCCTCCCCCACCAACACAGAGCTTTGTGTTGTAAGGGGCTTCTGCCTTCTGCCTGTGGGAAGCTTTTTCCCAGGGAGGGGAAATCAAGTTCAGCAGCTGAGGGGGACAGAGGATTAAACAAAAACTTTCATTACAACATGGCCCTAGTTTTTGACAACTGGAGTTCTCAGGGCAACCAGGGCAGAAAAACCAGAGATAGTGGCCTAAGAAGACTATCACAGCAACCAGGACAGGTAGTATCTTTTGACAGCTCTTCCCTGATTGGCTAGACGATCAGAGTCCAGCTGGCTCTCAGTAAATTGGGCTGCTTTATGATAGAGGAAGACATGGAGACTTCCGAACCAGATCTCAATCCAAGTTCTAGATTCAGTTTGTTAGAGACATGAGAATGTGCCCCTTTGTCTGAGGCTTCTACTCTGTGGAATTTCTCAAGAAAAAAACTTGGTGGCTCCCCATAAATGATACTTCTCTCTACTCATAGAGCTCACTTGAACCTCTGAGACTCAACTAGCTTCAGACAGAGAACTCACTTCTGCCTTATCTGAAAGACTCCATACTCAGCTGGTCGGCAGAGGGAATTTCATCTGGCATTTGCTTCCAGCCTCCTAGACCTGTGGCTCCAGGCTCTGGGCCTATGATCTGCAGACTTTTCTATAAGGGACTACTCTTAGCTAGCACACTGAAACCCTTGAGAATTTTGAGCTGTAACACTGGCATAGCTGTTGAGTAGTTCAAACTTGTTTTATTTAAACCCTGCAGGACAGTCTGTTTGTGGGTTCTTTATTTTCTTTTAAAGATTTATTTATTTATTATATGTTAGTACACTGTAGCTGTCTTCAGACACACCAGAAGAGGGTATCAAATCTCATTACAGATGATTGTGAGCCACCATGTAGTTGCTGAGATTTGAACTCATGACCTCTGAAAGAGCAGCCTGTGCTCTTAATCTCGGAACCATCTCTCCAGCCCTGTATGCGGGTTCTTAATTCCGAATTGGCAGTGAAAAACCTCCCATCTGTATGCTTTGCTATTTACCAACTCAATTCTTGGAGGGAGGGTGGGCAAGAACATGGTTGAAGATAGAAAGTCTCCACCAACCACATAGATCAATATGATGCAGTTGCAGCACTTCAGAGAATATGCCCAGAGGAATTCAGGTTGCCACAGGGACACTCATTCATCTGTGTTTCCTGTGGCACTATTCTCTGTGGACCAGCTACGGCGTGAGCTTATGTGTCCTCCAACAGGTGAACAGCTAAAGAAAATCTAAGAAAAATGTAATGTGTATTCACAGTGGAGGTTTTTATGTAGCAAGGATGACCTTGAGTTTCTGATCATGCTGCCTACGCTTTCCCAGTGCTGGGATCATGGGTATCTACTACGTGGTTCTGAGGTCCAACCCAGGGATTTTCCTTGTTTGGCAAACACTCCCAACCAACTGAGCTATATCCCAAGTGCCATAATGAAGTTATAATTCAGTCATAAAGAATGGCATTATTTCATTTGCATGAAAATGGGTGGAATAAAGATAGTCATAGTAAGAGAAATAATCCAGATCTAGAAATACAAATACTACATTTTTCTCTCATATGGAACTTTGGATATGGACACACACATGCACACACACACATTCACTCCCACTGACCAGTGACAGTAGAGGGCAGACTAACTAGAAAGAGAAAAGGTGATAGAGAGCGGGAGCTAGCATGTGTGTGTGGTGGGGGATCAGGAGAGGGCAATGGGGAGTGAAATTGGTACCTGGCATACTTGAACAGGAATACTGTGAAATTTACAGTCATCTTCTGAGATTCTTGGATTTGATACTTTAACAAATTTATTTTTGTGGAGTATAATTTAGCCCACAGTAGGTGAGAGAGCATGGAAGTTAGATAATTTGAGTGTACAAATATGGGACTGACTCTAGCCTTGCTGTTTGGCCAGTCACTTATTTAGCCTTGATTTTCTTACATGAATAGTGGAAAAGTAATGCTGTGTAATATTAGATATAATCCTCAATACAAGAACAGACTGTGGTTTAAGAAAGGCTTTGTGGAAACACATACTAAGTTTCTTTTTTTAGGATGGCTATAATGTCCTTATGTATGGAGATATACAGATCTATCTATCTATCTATCCATCCATCCATCTATCATCTATTACCTATCTATGTATCTATATATCTATCTATCATCAATCATCTATCTATCTATTATATATCTATCAACTTACTGATCTATCTATCCCTTAGGAAGCTTGGAGAGAAATAAATATCTATCTAAATACAGGCATTATTTATTTATTTATTACGAATCTTATTTTTGTACAGGATATATAATATACCAACATGATTTTCTTTAAATAAGGATAAATTAATTTATAGTTCAAGCTTATTTTAAATGATTCAGTCAGATAGCACATATGAAATTTCTCTTGGATAGGCAAGAAAACAGACTTTCCAATTAATCCCAGCTAGCAGTAGATCATGACGAGGCTGTAGCAGGAGAGGTAGAGAGAATGTGGAGGGCACCTATGTGGTTGAGAAGGGAATTGCTAAGCTCCCTTCCATTAGGTTGGGAGATCCATGCTGCGGCTTGACAGAGGAAAAATTCTGATGTTTGTCTATTTAGTCTAGCTTCCACTTTCTGAGACAGCAATTTCACAATCAGACCTCTGAGACCCTCTCCTTCCCCTTACCCACTTTATACTCCAATGAAATAAGATTTATGGTAAGGACAGACAAGGAGCACAGCCCAGAAGGGCCTGGCCCAGTTCTCAAGGTCAGGGAAATCTCTCTGAGCAAACAACCTGCCCTGGATCACAAGGATGTGTCAGAGTCAGCAGGTGCATTTGATAGGAGGAGACTAAAGTTCAAGAGAGAAGTTAGTGGAAATGAAGAAGAGAAGTCAGCAGGGCCTGGGCCGTGATCTGCAGGATGTCTGCCTTCACACCCACCAGCACTGACAGCGTCTACCTCATGCTTCTCTCTGTGCATGACCCAAAGTGTGAACAGAGCATCCATCTTCCTCGTAGAGTCTATTTTCCAGGTGGAAACATTTTCTCATTTTTCCCCGTTTATCATATCATAAAGAATCATTATGCAAATTGCTTAGACTGAGGAGGGATATGCCATCTCAGATTTGTCAGCAGCTACTCATTCATAACAAGGGTTTCCTCAGCCATGTTCACTAAGTTTTCATTATTTCCTGAGGGTTAAAATCTATTTCCCAGTGTGAGATTCCTTCCTTCACTCAGCCTAGGCCCATCTGAGTACATGCTTGTGAAATCTGGTTTTATCAAGACATTTATCTCATCTCGGCATACCTGGCTGGGTGCCTTGCTGTTCCCACAGTCATGTCCATGCTGACAAAGAGGCATCATGGTTCTCACATTGGTTGAGCCAGAATTTGTTCCCCTCTGTCAATCCCTCGTAGTAACTTCCCATCCGCAGACTCCACTCTGCCTCTTGGCTGCAAATTCCCACCTGATCACCCTGCACCTCCATCACTAATCTCTGTATACTGATTGCAATGTCTTGAGGAGTTTTCTTTACCATGATTTGAAAAGTATCATTAAGTTGCTTTAATGCTAACAGTTAATATGCAACCGTATCCGTTTTATGATAACTTAAAAATAATCTTATGTGTTGTTATAGGCTCAAATATTAGAGTTTGCCCATAAATTATTCCTCTGCCAAGTAAAATAAAATGATCTTCCCAATATAAAAATTCATAAGCACAAAAGCAAATATCTTGGCATAGGCCATAAAGAGATTTGGAACAAAACTTATTTATGAATAATGAAAACATGGGGCTCTGGCTGCCAAGTCCTTTCGATTTCAGAAAGGGCAGAACATAAGCTGCTTAGCTAAAGAAAAATCAAGATTTCTGGCTAAGATAGCCCTTTACCATTTTGGAACATCTTAAGGCAGCTATCAGAACCTGGGAATGATGAAAAATAAAGAAAATTTCTCATTTCAAGACGAGATGACACCAGGGGCACTAAGATTCATTCATTTGCCTGGCCTCAGGGTAGTACATGAACCTGCCTCTCTAGTCTGAAGCTCACTTCCAGTTAGAGAGTAATGCTACACTTTGCCTCAAGCCCCAGGTGCCAAAATGAAAATCACTGTTGTACTTTAAGAATACGGAATATCTGAGTGTAACTGGAAGTCAGGGCTGAGTTAGAAGGCAGGTCAAAGACTATGTGAGTTTGTGTTGAATAATTTCAGTGCCAAATAGAAGTCAAAGAACAGCACAGAGCTAGTAAGAATAGCAACTAGAGAAAAGGTTTTGTTTGTGTTTTTCTTCAGAGTCATATTAAGAAGAAATTGATATAACTAAGCACTTCAAAATGAATGCTTTCACTAGCAATGGAAAATATGTTGAATCATTGAATCATATTTTCTTATTTTTAATATAGTTTTTCCTTTAGAAACATATATTGATATCTATTTAGCTTTATTTTAAAACTAAAACTGACTTTAACTTATCACTGTATTGTATTATAAAAGGTCCCACAATTTATACTGTTCATAGGAAGGGATTATATCTGTCACTTACATGTGAACAGAAGTCGTGTACAGCAGGTGGTCTCGGACTGTGAGGTCTGAATCAAATTTGTATAATCCACTGAAATTCCAAGGGCATCGGGTGAAGATTCCATATTTTTGATGTAGCAGAAGACAGAGGCCTCAAACCAGACCAATGGCCCGTGCACATTGCAAGGACCATTTGCAAGTAAAGATGTGTTGACTAAAGCAGCTACTATGTGACACATTTACACACTACGGCTTCTACAAGAAGATTTTAAAAAATCGATTTAAGCTATTTTGGGGGTAGATTGTAAGGGCAGGATGTGGAGATGATTGGGATTGGTGTTCATAATATGAAACTCACAACAAATTTGAATAAAATGTTAAAACAATCCCAAGGGCATCACTAAGGTCACAGAGACTCTTTCTCCATATGCAGTGGTTAACAAGGCCAAGCCATGCTATCCTCTTATACAATAGTGTCCAGAGCTTCTGCAGCATTGGTCCTGGATTTGGGGCTCCATCTGGTTCTCAAAGCTAACAATGTGTCACATTTGCATTTTAGCACACAGCTAAGAACATTACATTTTTACAAACAAGAATTTACTTGACATATTGGCACTTAGCTACTTAATAAACAGCATGCACAGAGGGTTAATTGATAAGTCCAAAGCAGCAGGTCTTCAGGAGCCGTCTGCACATCATTGCAAGGGCAGTGCCAGTGGCCCACCCACCTCTCCAGCCTTAGCAACGGTCAGCATTGATGAGCAGCTCTGTGAAACAGGGACACTTTATTTTGAAATATGGTCACACTACTCTGGTGGACTCAAGATACTGCTTTCCTCAAATTACTCCTGAGTTTCAAAATACTGTCCTGTCTTAGGCTATTAAGTGCTAATAAACATCACCATTACTCAGTTGAAGGGAGCATCTTTCAGTGATGCGTGAAAAATGTTTGCAACCTCGGCTCAGAAGGTGCTGTGGAGTGGAAAGTCTAAGTCCTTCCTGTTGCTTGTACAGTACATGCTCTTTTTACTTTGCAATTTACCCTTGAAAAATAACATATATTCCACAAACAAAAATAAAACATTTAAAAGCATTTGGAGAAATAGGCCCTTTCCTCTCTAAAGCTTCTCTGCTCCGGAAAGAATGTGATCAAAGAGCTTAAGGGGAGACTGACCTGCTGCCAGATCTCAAGCCTCAGGGAAAGTACTTAACCTCTGAGAGCCTTAGCTTCTTATCTACAGGACTGGGATGGCAGGGGAGCTTACTCTCAAGGATGGCAGAGAAAAGAACATTCCTACCAGGTAAATATGAAGAGGAGCAGCTAGTACACAGTAGGTGCTCAATAAATGATAAGAACCAGATATTTGCTCTTAATATGTACTTTTTAAAAAGGCATTATCAGAATATAAAAGCTAGTATTCAACAAAACCCTCTGTATGGTGATGGCGTTTTATATTATGGGCTACTCACAAGAAAATCTTTAGAAAATGTGATATAATTTGTTTATTAAATCAAAGTTTTGTCCAAATTACCAGTGACTTTAATATTCTCTCTGTCTCTCTGTCTCTGTGTGTGTGTCTGTCTTTGTCTGTCTGTCTCTGTCTTTTTCCCTTTACCTCTCTTCCCAGTGTCTCTTATATGTAAGAGAAACACACACACACACACACACACACACACACACAGATACAGACACACACACACACACACACACAGAGTTTATTTGTGAAATGCTTCAAAGAGTTGAAAATTTAGTCAAAGTTTCTTTGATTTTTTTATACTACTCATATTGTATACACAGGACTCCATTTTGCTTTACGTATTGGGTTTCTAAGTCTTCTTTGAGACAGTAAATATGTTGGTACATTTATATAAACCTACCTCCCCTCTTCCCTCCATGCGTCTAGCAACCTAACATAATTTTGGCAAACTTTGTGGAAGATATTTTTTAAAAGCTGCAATTATGTAAGAAGTAGTTTAATGTACACCTGGAAAACAAAGCGTGTATTCTTCCAAGCTTACTGAGGTCTTACTTGCTTTAAAGTCACTGACCTTTATGTGTAAGGAGAGTGGTTGGTCCAGAAGCTTCCTGTGACTTATACCATTTAGAGAGTTCAGAAATCCATCCTTTTGTCCCAGAGTCAACTGTGATCATGCCCTCTGCTTCCAGTCCATAATGGGAGAACTATTTACGTTAAAATCGGGTTTGACATGCTGATCTGTTCTTAAAAGTGCACACACTGACTGCTGATGTGGAAGGGGCTGAAGCCTGGAGTAGTGAATTCTGTGCCTATTGTTTTTTAGACGAGATTAATCCTTGATCTGTTGACATAGTAACTGACTACTACACACTAAAATACATACTCATTCATAGGCCTAAACATAATTAAGTGAAAAAAGAACTTGAATAATCATGGTTACCATGGATTTTAGCAAGGACTGTGCTAGTTTTACCTCATTCTCACAAATTGAACACAGAACATTATGGGTAGAACACAGGTCAGACCAACCTTCAGAAGCACCTATGCTAAGATCAACACAATTAATTTTGACTCTATACTTTGAGATAAAAATCAAGCTGCAAAAACAGGACTACAGGCAAAGGGTACTCAGAAACTGATAGACAGTCACCGTGTTAAAAGTGGAGAAACCACAAATGGCAAGCATCAAGGGATCACAGGTGGGGTCAAGAAAAACAAAGCCAAACAAAAACTCAGAAATCAACGAGAAAAGCCAGAAGTTGGCAAATACACTACAAGATTGAGAGGAGAGTAAACTAAAGAAATAGGAGCCAGGGCAGCTGCAAGGGACCAGGGGCTGAGCTGAGGCAGGGCTGGGGGGAGTTACTTATCACATTTTAACAGTGACTTTAATAAATAAGAAGGACGGGTGGCCACAGCAATAGAAGCTGGGGTTTACGGTGTGTTTTCAAAGTTCTGTTAGTGGCCACATGTGAAGACATTTTGAGCTACCAGAGACAAGAGCGTATGCCAGGTTAGAATATTTGTCTTTAATTGTGGCTGGTGACATGCGTGATTTAGCCTTATTGGTACAGCTGTTTGGACAACAAAAGGTCTGTTCATATTTGTTAGTATACTTGCAAGGTTTCAGTCACCAAGGCATGATGCGCACAACAATGGAATGTTTAGTGAAACTATTAGGACGTATACAAAACATCTGTGTGTATTGCTCAGCACGTGGGGCGGCTTAGGCTGCAAAATGGAGAGAAAGGGAAAGTGAGAATCTCACAACTGAAAGACTGTACACGTGCAGAACATGACATTGTTACTTTAAACTTGTTTTACATTGAGATGGAACACATTTAAGAATTTCATACCATCTTTTAAATCAAAGATGAACAACTGAAAATCTCACAAGCAAAATATTTATTGGCTTTCCCATTTTTGTTGGATCCCTGTAGCACCTACAGTTAGTTCTGTCTGATGTATGGAACTACTAGAATAGAAATAATAATAATATCAACTTTAATGAAAGAAGCTGATTAGCTGACATTTCTGCTCTGTTTAACCTCTGCTGCTAATAACTACATAATTATTAATAGTTGTAGGTGGATGTTGCTACTATTTGCCAAGCTGCTGTGCACAGACACCAGTGAGGAGAGCACTTCAGTCTCGCCCCACTTCTCATCAAGACTGAAAGTAATTTAAATCAGCCCTTCTTTGGATAAATAGTGGTCTATGCTGTTTACAGATACTACACAAAGCCATTACAGAGATTCGGTTTAGAGACGATTCCAAGTTTAGAGCTGACCGTGTAATCTCCTTATCTCCCTTCCGCATTCAACTTTTTAAGGGGCTTATCTTTGCCTACCAAAGGAGAAAAGGAATTTACGGTTTTTTTTTTTGTTTTTTGTTTTTCAAAGCTCATGTGAGAAGAAGCCACTATCCCTACATCGAAGTGTCCACTCCTGCAGTGAGAGCATGCTCCCAGCAGGTGGCACAATAATGGAGAAATGGCTGGGACTTTGCCTAGCAGAAGCCATTCAAAAATTATTGCAGTGCATCGTAGTATATTTTCCTTCCCAAATTAAAATATTTAGCAGCAATAGTTAGTAAATTCGGGAACAAATCCCCACAGGAACAAACTCTAAATGCACAAAATGGTGAACAATGCCAAATGCGAGCAAGTATTTGTGAAGCCGGGAGAAAAGCACAGCAGGAAGGAGTATTCCACATCTTTACATATTTAAAAGTTGGGTTGGGTTATCAAAAGACTTAAATAGAATATGCTCTTATTTCAGCATGATCCTGTTCAGTGCGGTCCTCTGCCCTCACACAAATGGACAGGGTGTACATTTCCCTACTCCATCCAACAGCAAGCTACCCAAGGTCACCCACGGGTGCAGGAAAGCATCGAAGTGGTGTAGCTCCCTCTTGTAGAAGTGATCCACTGGCCCAGAAACTAGGGTCAGAGTAGTTTGAGTTGAGGCTTATGTGGTCTTGACACTGAAGTACAGTCTGGAAGTGATCTATGGGCTTCTGATGGACATGTTGCCCTGGCTTCAAGTTCCTTTTAGTGCTCAGAGAGAAAGATAAGCAAAGGAAGTGGAAGGAGCTGAGAGCAAGGTCTGTCTTGCTTCCGGTTAAGGATGCTCAGATAACACCTTAAGGCAGATGATGTAGTCAGTGTTTTCTTTTTACTTTTAAGGTTTGTGTTCAGGCTTTCACTGAACTTTGACAAACACCCCTGTGAAGTAGAAATGATCATCTAAACTGATAGGTGGGGAAACAGAGTGCTGTGTAGCGGACTCGACTTGATCAGTTTGTGGAAGGCTTTATGCACTAGGTGGACGATACACAGTGCTTGTTCCGAGAGTTTCTAATGCTGAAAATGGGGAAAACCCTGTGGGTGAGGCATGTTAAATTCCTCAAGGCCGACATGTGACAGAAAAACCATGAACGCCAAAGTACTGAGGGCTAAAGCCTGGGTTTAAGTCTAATCACTGTGCAGGTAAGACATTCTATCCCAGAAAAAGCAGCAGTTTTTAAAATCAGACTCTTTTACCTAATTCTATATCAATATACTCAGGAGAAATTTTGAATGGGGACATACTTATTGCAATGTTTATGAACCTTCTTGGAAAGCATCTTTGGCAAACCTAAGGATGAAACAAAGTAACTGATATCTGGTCCTAGCTGACTGGGCCATTTCAGACACAGGTTGATTGCAAAGCAAATGTGCACTGGGCTGCCTCTGTGCAAGTCTGCTCTGCCTGGAAGATTCTAGTTCTTATTCAATTGTTTCCATCATTTTGTCTAAGACCCTGGTGTCTTTGGATGGGCTCACAGCAGCTTCCCAGGGCTCCTGGTAGTGAACTTTTTAAAGAATGAAGCATAGATGGAGCATGATGTGTGTTTAAAATAAGCACAGAGGGATTCTTTCATTTGTGGATTTTTCTCCCAAAGGAGGTTGGATGCTGTGTTTCAGTATTCAAAATCCTCAGCTTTTCAGTGCTTCCAGAAACAGACACTAGTGTGTGCCAGAACTCTAACCCCCTGTGTAAGGCTGAGAATAGCCTGGTGCTCTGATATGATCTTAAATGTGCCTCCAGACACCTATAGGCTTGGTTTGGTTGACAGCCGGTGACACTATTATGAAACAGTAGACCTGTCAAAGGATGAGGCCACGTTAAAGGAAGTAAGTCATTAGGATGCGCTCTTGCAGGGGATATAGGCCACATTCCACTCTGTGTGTCCCAGGGCCTTGGAGGTTCCCTTTACCATGAGCTTCTACTATGATTCTCTGTTGCTGCATACCAGAGTAACAGTGCTACGTGGTTATGGGCTGAAACTGCTGTACTGTGAGCAGAAGCAAACTTTTGCTCCTTTTAAGTTCTTTATCTCGGTTGCATTATAACACTGATGGGAAACTAGTAGATCCACTCATTAAATGAGCAAGTAATTCATTTTCCAAATAATACAAATTTTGTTTCTAATAACTCAGAAGCCTAGATAAATAGATGTAGTTGTATAAATCTTATTCTAATAATCCAGAGTTTTCTATGGGATGCAAGTAGGCTTTTGAGGTGGGTTCTCTGATCTTGATAGTGGCTATTGCTTTTGTAGTTATGACAGAGAAAGCATGCTTCTGTCTCCTTGTCTTAAGTTGTTGCTTCTACAGAAGAAATTGCCAAAGCACGGATTCTTTATAAGATCTTGGTTTCATTAAGTCCAGCACAGGACCACTCTGAGCTTTAGGGGTCACGCGCATGACTCCTCCTTTGAAGGGATCTACTGCTAAGAGCAAAGTCATCTCTGGCTCCAACAAGCAACTGTTTTAGAGCTGAAACTAGTATGGGAGAAGAATGGCTCAAGGTAACTGTTGTGAGAGGAAGAGCCATCATTTTAGGGAAACTTTACTAGGTGTTTACTCTATTATATCTATTATATGCTATGTACTACATGGCCATTCCCTAAGGTCTTATTTTGCCACTAATGAATCCTAGAAAGTTCTTCCAGAACTTACTCCAATGGAAAGATAGCTTCAGAAGCATATTGTTGGGACTTTAAAGCAGCCATTATAGTCAACTTGCAAGTAGTAATTTAAAAAACCACCCAGTCACAAGTCACTTTCTATTTTGATAGGTTGTTGTTTCAATATATATTCACATAATGTGTGCATTAGAATTAAACTCTAAACCTACCAAAATTCTGTAGCATACCCATAGAATGTTCCTAGCATAACACATGGTACAATAAATACTACCTTATTATTATTACTAAAACAATGTGCTTCCAAGTGTTGTGTCACATGCCTTTAATCCTAGCAACTGAGATTAAAACAGATGCAAAAGAATATATATTCTGTCTATCCATCCATCCATCCATCCATCCATCCATCCATCCACCTGTATGTCTTATTATATATAATAGTTTCTGTGTATACTATATGGAGAAACTATTGTGTAACTTTCTCATATTGTCTCTGTAAGCCACACGAAATTTAAAGAGTAACTGACCAAAATATGTTACATACATTTTATGCAAGGGAATTGGGTGAAACAAAGGTCTAACTTGTCTCTCCTCCCTTCCCTGCTGCCTTTTAAAAAGTGGAGATGTGGCCCTGAAGATGAGCTCAAGGTCTTGATCAAGTACTATGTCACTCTGCCACATCCCTAAAGTTTCCCTGTGGGGTTTTCTGTGTGCATATGTGGTATATGTTATGTAGGTGGTATACATGCACATATGTGTGCACAGGTACGTGTGTGTGTGTGTGTGTGTGTGTGTGTGTGTGTGTGTGTGTGTGTATGCACATGAGTGCATGGATAGGGAAACCAGAGGAAGATGATGGGTATAGCGCTCTATCACTTTATTCCCTTGAGACATAGTCTCTCAGTAAACCTGGAGTGTGGCATTTCTATTAGGCTGGTGGCAGCAAACCCTAGCAGTTTCCTGCTCCTGCCCTGCTCCCTCCACACCCCCAGCACTGGAGTTACAGGCACAGGTTTGGCCATGTCTAGATTTTTATGGGGTGATGGAGGTTGAAGTCACATCCGTGTGCTTGCTCAGTAAGCACGCTTATCCATGGAGCCAAATCCCCAGCCCTGAGCTACACCTCCAGAATCAAGGACTCATCTTGAGGTGGAGCTGAAATTTAAAAGACATGAAGATTGATTTTTTTACAGTAAATTCCATCTTTCTTTCTTTCTTTCTTTCTTTCTTTCTTTCTTTCTTTCTTTCTTTCTTTCTTTCTTTCTTTCTTTCTTTCTTTTTTTGGTTTTTCGAGACAGGGTTTCTCTGTCCTGGAACTCACTCTGTAGACCAGGCTGGCCTCGAACTCAGAAATCTGCCTGCCTCTGCCTCCCGAGTGCTGGGATTAAAGGCATGTGCCACCACTGCTCAGCTCCATCATTATTTCTTATCTTATTATTGTTAGTATAGTCAATGTGTGTGAGTCACTGAAGTCCTGCTGATTTCTGCTATTGTTTACTTACTCCTGGATGGCCGAGAACTTGTTTTGTGGATCAGACTGGTCTTAAATTCACAGAGCTCCTCCTGCTTCTGCTTCAATCTAAGTTTCTGGGATTAAAGGCATGTGGCACAATGCTCAGAAGCATATTGTTTTTAGCAATAATAATAAGACAGTATTTACTGTGCCATGCGTTATGCTAAGAACATTCTATGAGTGTGCTAAGAACTTTTCGTAGGTTTACAGTTGAATTCCCAAGCACTCACTCTGTAAGTATGATTCTCAGCAAAACATATTCCACCATAAACATGATTATCTCCCAAAAACACTCTGTTCAGACACAGGACACCACACAAACTCAGAAGCTATCTGTATGTCTATTGCACACTGAACTTCTCTACCCAGAACCAAAATACTCCAAGAGATTGGTGACCATCCTCAACGTGTACATTCTATGCTAATATAAGATCCAAGCAAACAAACAAACAAACAAACACAAACCAACCAAGACCAAAACTGCTTGCCTCAAATATTTCTAATCCCAAGGAATTTGGATAAGGCAAACTCAGCCTAGATTCTTCTCCCTCTAGTAATTGCTACAATGCTAAAAGCATTAAAGATGAGGCACACTGCCGTCATATATGGCACAATGGAGACCCTGAGTCTGAGTCGGTGCTGACTGTGCTGTCACATGTCACATGCCAAATGATTGTGATTCTGCCACAAAAATTACCAAAACAAGATCCCAGATGATCACGGTGGATGCCACATCAGGATCCAAAGCTCATAGGATAGAAATAGCTCTGCTGCCACATTAAATGTGTTTTGTTTTGCAGACAAAAGGTATTGTAGACAAACTTCTTTAAAAAGGTATTTATTTTTGTTGTGTGAGTGTTTCACCTCCATTGATGTAAGCACAGCATGTGGATGCATGGTGCCCTCGGAGGCCAGAAGAGGGCTTTGGATGATGTGAGCCTCCAAGTGTGTGCTGGGAATTAAACTAAGGTCCTCTTAGCTACTGAGCCATCTCTTCGATCCCTAGAAACAGTTCCTACCAAATATGTGTTATATTTATGATATCAGTTTTTATTCATAGTAGATACAATCCCATGAATCCATAAAATCAATCTCAAAATGCTCTCTTTGGCCTTGTACAGAGGCACATGTCTCTAATCCCAGCATGCTGGATACAGAGCCAAGTGTATCTCTGTGAGTTTGAGACCAGCCTGACCAACATAAAGAGTTTGAAGCCATCCATGGCTAGACATTGAGATCCTATTTCAAAACCAAACAGCAACAACAAAACACTAACAAGAAGCTCTGCCTTGATTGCTGGGTGTGGTAGGACACACCTGAATCCCACACTAGGGAGAATGATGAAGCAGCAAGAGACATAAATCCGAGGCCAGCCTGGGTTGCATAGGGAGACCATGTCTCACCCTGCAGTCTTTGAATTCTTTCTTGGTTCACTGAGTCTGAGCACATCAGTCCTGTTTGGGACCATTTTACACCCAAATCCAGGAACACATCAAATTATCAGCAGAATACAATCCCAACAACAACAGTCTGGAGATCTGACTGTGATTAATGGGGGAGGAAACAGAAATGCCACTAAAATAGTAACCATAGTTACTGCACAACAAATCACCAGGTCTCAGAATGAAGAAGACAAACAATGAGTTTTTTTTTTTTTTTTTTAAAGCTCTGAGTTTACAGCGACATCTTAACAACAATGCAACCCATTGCTGTATTTGATAATCTTGAAAAGCAGTAGCCCTGTATCAGCTCCTTTTACCCAAGTCAGTGAGAGACATTTGGAATTTGTCTGAAAGCTCCATGCCAATTCCATGGCACATTGCACGAAATCTGATTTCACGCGGTGAGTTTAAATGAAAGAAATAATGACTATATGGTTTAAAAAATTCAGTTCCTGGATCTCATCTTTGTCACACAATCAAAGACATTATGGTTTTTACATGGTAATGCTACTTGTAAACTTTAAGTCTAAATATCAGGTAAACAGTGCTTTATTCTCTGTCAGAGAATGGAAGCTTTGGTGATTTATTTTCATGGCCACATGGTGACAGCATAGTGGTTTGCCCTGAGACCACTGCTCCCTAGGAAACTCATTTGCAGACTTCTCTTTTGGTAGCTTAAACCCATAAAAAAGTACTTCATGTTCAAATCATGTTTCTTCAAAGGCAGTAGAGATAAGTCTTCTCCACAGGAGGCTCTTGCTCTTCCCACTACAGCCAGGGTTTGGAAAGGAAACGTCTCACAGTGGTCTTGGGTACCAAGATGCACTAGACCAAATGGACCTCCTGTCCAGCAGAGATTGCCAGCCCTTCACAATCAGCAGAGAGGCTCCCTGCTTTCAAAAGCCTTTCCTTTCCTTCTCAGGCTGCTGACCTTCCCACCCTTGCACAGGGCTTAGCAGGACATGCTGAAGTTTTTATTTTTTTCAGTTAGTTGAAATAAAGTATGTGAGATAATGAATAATTTGCCTTTGTATTTCTGGACATTAGGTGAGAAATGACCACAAGACAGGTTTTCAGTGGGCATTTAATTAAAAAATAAATTACTGGCTGACAAGTGACAAGTTTTTATTTTTATTATACACAAAAGTAAGGTTTTGTATAAACCTCAAATTTGGAATAATTTGAAGAAATGTAAAGTTTAAATAATAGTTCCTTAAAATTTTTCTTACTATCTTTCTTATATTAATTTGATAAACACTCTATTTCTGTCTTTTCTTACATTAACACTGTAGGTTGTTTTTTTAAGGTATCTTTTTAAAAATATTTATGTACATGCTGCCTGTGTGTGCTGTTGGGGGCACATGTGCCTTACTTAATACACACGTGGATGTCAGAGCACAACTTTGTGAAATCTTTTCTTTTTCCATCTTCACATGGATCCCAGGAATTGAACTCTGGGAAGCAAGTGGCTTTAAATGCTGAACGTTTTCTCTGATTGCTATGATTCTCTGTCTGTCTGTCTGTCGTCTGCCTGTCTCTGTGTCTGTGTCTTTGTCTCTGGCCCCCATCTTCTAAAAAATGCTCTTAGAGAGTCATCCTAACTAGAAGCTATGTGTTCTTATTCTTTTCATTATTTTATTCTTGTGCCATCCTGGAGTTCTTAATGATCTAAATGACAGAAGCCCGGGATTAGCAATAAGAGAGGACTCTCACAGTGCACCCAGAAATGATTCCCTTGTACTATGCGGATACTGTCTTCTGAGTGGAAACTTATCTCCTTGCTACTACATAATGAATCCAAGAACTAGAATTTATTAAATGGCTAGCATTTTCTATATTTTATTCTAGCAGCATGTAATATTTTGTTCTCCTCAGTCTACCCAGACCAGAATCAGGGTGCCTCAAACCCCATCTTCCTGTGAGACCCTTTCATTTTGTTTACCCCTTTGAAAAGTCTGACTACCTGACGGATATCACACAGTGCATTGATCCTTTAGTTATTGTTTTTTCCTTTCTGTTTTTATCCTTCTCTAAGGAAGGGGCTGAGCATTAATCCACCATATCTCATGTATGCATTCAATAGAATTCTACAGAAATAACTTCAATATGTTCAATTTATGAAACTGTGTTTAACAGTATAATCCTGGCACAAATTACACCATGCCCATGTTTATAATCACGAAAAGGCAGGAGAAAAGACATTACCAAGAAAATAAGCATCTTATGTCAATCCCACCCTCCTGATCATCTATTGCATTGGAGTCATTTGGGGAAAGGAAACTTAGGCCAGACTTTGTGCTTGCCTTTCAAGAGCACTGTGTTGTGGCTTGAACATCTCAAAGCTTACACTGAAATTTAATTGCTATTGTCACAGAAATAAAAGTGATGTCTTTAATCATAAACTAATGTTAATTCCAGGATCAAAAAATAATGTAAAATATGGAATGTTAGTACTTTTGAATCTGTTTATTGTCCATGTGGCATTCATTTTCTAAACAATATAGCTTTATCCTTCTTTCTGGATGAGTAGAACTCCACTGCAGATAACCATCAATTCCCAGGTGTCTATGCGGTTTGTTGACTTAGGGTCATTTGAGTATATACCCAGGACTGGTACAGCAGGGTCATATAGACATTCTTCTTTTAGGTTTGTGAGGCAGCTTTATATTGGTTTTCATAGTGGCTAGACTAAATTGTATTCTCTCAGCAGTGCGTGAGGCTCTCTTTTGTTCACATTCATATCAGCATTTGCTGTTTCCTTAGTGGAAGTCATTCTTAGTAGGGTGAGATGGGATTTCAGTGTAATTTTAACTTCCATTTCCCTTATAACTAAGGATATCGAGTATGTACTTTACTCTTTATTGTGTAGGTTGTTTGATTTCTTTGTGTTTAGTTTTTAGTTTTGTATAGTCTAGATATTAATCTTTTGTCAAATGTATAACAAGCAAAATTTTTTTGTCCACTCTGTAAGCTGTCTCTCTACTTGATTAATTACTTCCTATGCTGTGTGGAAGCTTTTTGATTCCAAGTAATTCCATGTTATCAGTTCTTGGAATTATTTCCTGTGCTACTGAAGTCCATTTCTGAAAGTCATTTTGCTGCCTCTATCTTGACATGTTTTCTTTGTCTTCCTCTCATAGTTTCAGGGTTTCAGGTCTTAAATTAAAAAGTTGATATTTGTATGAAATACAATTTCATTTTTCTACAATAGGTATCTAGTTTTTATGATACCATTGTTGAAGTGACTGTCTTTTCTCTAACATTGACTTTGATACATTTGTCCACACCAGGTAGTTATAACTGTGTGGGTTTACTTCTGTGTCTTCTCTTTTATTTCATAGATCTATGGTCACTTTTTATGTCCATACCATAATATGATCGTTTGGAAATAATTTTTATAGTTCTAGAAAAATTCCATATCTGTTTTAATAATACCTATAATAAGCACTATTTATTCATCATTTCCATGTAATGTTGTAGTATAGCATTGTACTCTAGGCATAACATGAGTATCCGTTGTCATTTTGGAGTAGAGATTCCTTTGGAAATGGAGCTATCATTTGTGAGGAGGAAGAGGAGAGAAAGGTCACAGGACCTTCACCTTGAAGTGAAGCCCCTCCCCCCCACAAATGATATTTGGAAAGCTTTAGTATACAAGAAATAGGAAGTTGGCTGAAAGACTCCATGATGCAGCATCCCTGAGGTTATCAGGCATGATGGGATGGGATGTTGCTGCGATATAGCTGCTCTAGTTCACCTGGTCTTCTGTGAGATAACACAATAAACTGATTGGCTTTCTATGTTAGACTCTGGTGGACTCCTAAGTTAGGTCTGTTGTCTATGCCCTAGCTGGAGAGAAGAAACATTTGTTCATGTCTTTCCAGAAAAAGTTTATGAGTACTTTATTTTGTCCTACTTTATCTTAGATTAAAATGTCTTAGATTCTGATATTTCTTTTTTTTTTTTCTTGTTTAACCTTTAGCAATATCTATAACCCACATATTGGGTTTTGTTGTTCTCATGATTCAGATAAAAAAAATGAGCTTCAGAAAGAGTGAAGTTAACACCCATATCACAGAATTACTCCCAGCACAGCAGAGGAAGGTCTAACTGAAGGCAGGGGCATCTATGCAGCCACAGAAGTCCCATGTTCAAACTCAACAACTGATTTTTCGGTCTACCCTACCTCATAATGATTTTTTCTGTAGAGTTTCCATCTTATTCTATTATTTTTGATGTTCTGACTCTATGAATGTGCTTAGTTGAATCCAATATTCAGTCCATCAGCGAATCCTCTTACCTATTCAGAATCACACTGTTGCATCCTTTGCCTTCACTACTGTCATTACAGTTAAGTAAAACCACATAGCTGAGGAGCTTCTCTGCTTTCACTTTGACCAGGATCATTTGCCTATAACACTGTTGTAACGGAATTTCCCCCTAATTGACTATACTAACAAATACAAGAAGCCAATCACTGGAAGAGAAAGAAGTGGGACTTCCAGGTCGAAGAGAGGAAGAAGGAAGGCAGGAGGAGAGGAACTTCTTTTTTGGACAGCAGGAGGAAGGCAGACACAATGTAGGCCAGAGGCTCTTAGTTCGGGTGGTGGATCCACCGGAAGATTTCTAATATAGAATAGTTGATAAATTTAGGATGCTGCACCCAGCGATTGTGTTATCTGTTGATTCTAAACTAAAATTGTCTGATGTCTTTCTTCTCGTGGCGATTCAACTGAGCTCCAGGGAATGGTAACCATGGCAGAGCGTAGGTTTTGCAAGAATGCACCCCAGCTAGTGCTAAGAAAGAAGGCTTGGCAGCAGCCAGCCGTGGTATGGAGAGAGTGATTTCGCAGCTCTGGAGAGGCAGAGCCAGCCGTGGTGGAACAATCATTGGCAAAAAGGAACCATGCGGGCTCTGGTACCTGGCTGGGGACAGACCGAGACTGCTGGCCTGGCCAGCGCTTGCCTGTGTTGCTTTTTAATATTACATGGTACACACTGTCAACTATTACCTTTCAAAAATTCAATTCACCACTTATATGATACAGTACACGGAGAAATCAAGAGGGTTCCCAACTCAGAACTTAGGCCTACTGGTGTTCATAATGCTGCAAGCTACTATACATGTTGCCAGAGGAGAAGCAGATCCATCAATCTCACCCATCTCTGAATTCTGTGAGCTACAGTAGCAACCTACCTGTAAGTTAAACCCACTAGTGCAATAGTAGTGAAATACTATGGGAATAACCGACCCCCTTTTAAATTTTGATTTAAGGCCTGCTTCATCAGATAGAACTCATAACTGACATTATAATGAGGCCAAAATCCTAAGACCAGATCAGTCATGGGCATGGAGGAAAAACTTAACTACTACTATTTGATAAACATGGCACTCCTGATTACATGTCACTTCATGCATGTGTATGTAAATTTTATGTATGTGAATTTTTCTGTTCTGTTTTTAAGGAAGAGTAAAAGCAAACAGTAAAACCCTATAAGGCTGGATGGGTGGCTGGAAGGAGAGGAGGAGCTGAGAGGAGTCCTGGGAAGAGGAAAGAATAGAAATGTTTTCAATTGACATAACAGCATTTTCCTGCTTAAAATTTATACTGCATTCTCAACAGAGGGAACTCAGTAAGACTCAAAACATTGTAAGGGGCTGAAACAGGATGTTAATAACTCACAAGTCTCAAGATGTCCTTAAAACCTCCTGGAGTCACAAGGCTCCTCCCTCGCCAAGATTCCAGCTTTTCTAAGTTGTCACCCTTGCTGGGGCCCACTTTTGGCAATGGTCATCCATGGTAAACACGGATCAACTCTCTTAAGTAGATCTGTATGCGCATTAGCTCATGATGTAGGACTCACGTTTCCTACCAGGCTGGAGTAGATGTTCCTATCTCCTCAATACAGTGTCACAAAGCAACTCTGGCATTAGCATACGGTTCTGGGCAGTCCCTCTGACTTTATTTGCAACTCTGCTTCTTGCTCATTATGTTTAGTCCCGTGCTGTTTTTGGTATGTAATCAAGGTTTCTCCCTCGACCCTTTGCAATGCAGGTCTCTCTGCCTTTAGTTCTCTCCTCCAGATGTTAGCATAGTTTGTTCTCTTGTTACTTCGGTTTTTGCTCACAGGTCACTTAATTAGCACTTATTCATGGCCAGCGTACAGCTTGAGCACATCATGTATTATGAACTTATGACTCGTTCTCAGTCACCTTCCATTTGGTTTGAATTATTGCCCTCTGCAGGACTAAAATGCACATTCTATAGAGTCAAGATGCATTTGAACAGAGATATCTTCTGTAGCTAGGCAATATTAAGCAAAATACCCTACACAGTACAGACTAAAATAGTCTCTCATTTCTTCAGTGAGATATCAGATATAACTACTCTTCATATGGGAAAAATTTCAAGTGACCCCTTTACTACATCTGAGTTTTAGATTGCCTTCATAGAATACAGAAATCAGGAAACTGAAAAAATAGTTTCTAGTAATGAATTAAATAATACATGCAATTATTCATCCAACTGTCTAAGTTCTACAGAAAGCCTCCTTCATCATGAAGTGTGACTTTGTCTGTACAGCATGTAATGGCCGTTAGCTTCTTCATATCACAGTCTCCCTCTTGTCTATATGATATGGTTCTCATTCCAAGGTCATGTTATATTTGTATGCACATAACTGTAATGCATAAAGACACACACACACACACACACACACACACACACACACATACACACGAATCTGCTAACTTAAGGAGTCTTAACACAAAGAAGTTGCTTGCAGAAACACACTAGTGCTGTTCTTATAAAGCAACAAAGTGGAGCTGAGATAGAAGCAGAATTGAAGCTGGAAGCCCTTCCTGACCTGGGCTTCATGAAATAAATAAAGCATGCCCAACAAAAGTGCTACCTACACAAATGTGGGAGAGACGGTGCTTTGTAAAGACCTATAAATGGTTATCTGTGGCTGGCCTAAAACATATGTATATAAATATACCTGTACACATATACATGTTATTTACTATATTATAATAATATACGTTATATGATATACTTAGATATGTGTACATACACACACAAATATGTGTCTTTCCCCTAGCCCATACCTATTCTTAAGAGTGCTATTTTTTGTCTCTATTTCCATTTCAAACCATTTATCACTGGCCCAATTCTTTGCTATGAACACAAGAACCTGAATCCTTAACAGGACTTCTTTATCTTCAGCAGAATGAGAATGAGTACAAGGCCAGTCTGTACATAGCAAAATCTCTAAGGCGAACACCTCAAATAACTCCATCTTGTACAGCGCTCATGGAAGGCAGAAGGCCTTTGCTCTGCTGTGGGTTTCAATCTCTAAATTTCAAGTATGTTCTGATTATGGAGCCTTACTTGTCCTCCCTGGCTGCTAAGGCCATGGGAAAGCTGGCTTATAATATCACAAGGAAAAATCTTGGTGGAAAAACTCAGAATTCACATGCAACCTACCATCTGTTTCTACACCGCATTTGTTTCATTCAGCCTTGGTTGTCTGTGGCCACATGCTGCATCTGAGTTCACGAGTATCTATTTACATGCAGGGAGAGGCATGCTTACACCAGGCTGTTCTTCTATTACTGGAGACTGCTTCTTTACTTAGGATTTAAACAAGCTGTGTCTTCTCAGTTAGTTAAATGAAACATTTCATATTTTGTGGGCAGTTTAGCCAGAATCTAATTGTTTTGTTTTCTAAGGAAAAAGCATATTTTGCCTCTAGGAGGGAGTAGTTTGATTTGGTACTATTGGATAAAGAAATTAAAGAGACAACACAAGTTTTTGTATGCAAGTGGGTTTGTTACTTTTTTCAATTAGTTTTATTTTGATAGCCTAATATCAACTCTCATGCTACTAACAACATGGCTGTCAATGTACAAATGAAGACTCCCTAGTCCTTCCTTTTCAAGACAGCTTGAAAATACCTGGCTCACTTTTTCCAATTACTTTCCTAGCTTTACTGAACCCAAGCTCTGACTCACTCTGAATTTATGTGTTTTAAAGGAATGTTCTCAGGTGCTAGGTTAGCAGTAGTTCAAGAAAAGAGGACGACCTCGATGGCCATCAGGGAGTGGAGAGGCCCTTGGGCCTGAGGGTGCCAGAGGCCCCAGTAAAGGGGAATGTGAAGGCGGGAATATGGGGATGGGTAGGCGGGTGGGTGGGAGGTGGAATTCCCCCATAGAGGCGGGGATGGGGAGGGGATAGGGGGTTTCCAAAGAGGAGACCCAGAAAAGGGTAAACATTGGAAATGTAAATAAAGTATCAAAAAAAAAAGAAAGAAAAAAAAAAAGAAAGAAAAAGCTTAGTTTACTTCAAGAAAGCCATGGAAAACATCAAGAGATTTTGTTTTTTTTAAAAATTCCATTCATCAAACAAACATTACATATAGTTTTTGAACCCAGCACTCTTTAGCTATTGAGTATATAGCCAAGAATGAAGCGAGTAAGGATCCTTGCATACTGGGGAGAGGACATAATGTTTATTTCATATCAGGTGGCCAAGTGCTTCAAAAAGCCAGAAGCTTGGGAAGCAGTTGGAGAGTGCTATAGGGGCAGTTGCTTGCAGTCTGAATGAGAGTGGCCCCCAAAGGCTTTGCATTCAGGGGTCCTAGTGGGCGGAACTCTGTTGGAAACCATTCAGCCTGGTTGGATGAGGTGTGTTCCTGGGGATGGGATTTGAGGTTTCAAAAGCCCACAGCAGACCCAATCTTAGGTTTTTGGTTGTTGTTTGTTTTGTTTTTTTGTTTTGTTGTTTTTGTTGGTTTGTATTTTGGTTTTGTTTTGCCTCCTGCTTGTGAGTCAGGAAGTAAACTCTGAGCTATTGCTCCAGTGCCATGCCCATCTACCTGCTGCCACAGTTCCTGCCAGATTTATCCTCTGAAAGTATAAGCAAGACCTCACTGAAATTCTTTTCTTTAAGTTGCCTTGATATGTTGTCTTCTCACAGTAATAGAAAAGTAACAAAGACCTGTGTGTGGGGGTGGTAAGTTTAAGTAGTAATGGCCACAGTGAGGACATGACATTTAAACAAATAACTCCCAAAAGATGAAGGAATAAACATTTATTTCTTCAGAAAAAGAGCAAGAAGTTTTAAATTGTTAAAAAAAAAAACCCTAATATATACAACAAATATACAATAGTTTCAAAAAGAATAACAAACAAAGCACACACAAAAGACCATTTTAGGCAGAGGATAAGTAAATGACAAGATCTTGAGGAAGGAACCTGTCTTGGATGGCTGGTCCAAAAAGAGCAAGAAAGCCAAGGTGGCTGAACCAGAATGATCCAGGAACCAGGGAAAGCAGTTAGCTGAGGTCAGAAGCCACCCATCAGTAGCTGACCAGAAGCTGTTGGACTATGGACTGTATCTTGGATTCTGAGAGTGAAAGTCACTGGAGGTCTTTGAGAACAAAGCCACAGTGTCACAGGCTGATAAGTGACATTCTTGGTTTGTCAAGGACTATTACGGATGACAGTGAAAGTGAGACATTGGCCAACTCTACAGTGGGTCCTTCTTCAACACTAGACTGTTTTACACCACACACACACACACACACACACACACACACACACACACACACACACACACACACACACTGATCTCAAATCCTTAATCATATTTCCTAGGAGGAATAAAGAACTGTATTCCCGTGAGGCTCGGGTCAGATTTTGATCAAAAGATTCACGGTAAACTTCATTTATGTAAGCTTCTGTTTTTAAAGACACTTTTGTCTGTATTATAGATCCACCACCATTGAGTTTGTGGCCAACAGCACTACCACTCACACTTGAATGCAATTATCTAATAAATATACTTTCTCTGTAAATCACACCAGAGCCTTCTTACACTGCAGCACTATTTAATACCATCGTATATAGCTGTCACCAATGAATGGAAAGGAAAGAAAAGTCTATTCACAAAATGCAAATGTATGCATTAAATGTACCTCAAAAGGACACTTATTTACAGGTTATACATATGTGTACATATAACCTGTAATTTTTCAGTTTGTTTTTTTTTGACAGGTTCATACATGTATATGATGGATTTTAGTTTTTTCCAAAATGTGTTTTCCTCTGTTATCCATCTTCCTTCTCCTATTAAACCATGTTCTCCCTAATATATACTCTCTTCTATGTCTTATGTGTGTGTAAGAGAGACCCAATGAGTTTAGATAATTTTACCTCCATAGAGTACTCTACAATCACATATTCTCTGTATGCTATGTATTACAAATTGAAGCCTTTCCAATGAAACCTGAGAGCTCTAACTAGCCTATAGATGTAAAGCTAAGCGTTTAGAGGATAGTTTCACACCACGTTTATTTATATCAAAAATGCAGTAGTAGATTCTCCCCTAGGGCCGATTACTTCCCAAGCCATAGGTTCTTAGCCATGCTTACCATGAGTTCTCTTGGCATGCATTATCTTCTGTAGAGTGGGTCTTCAATCAAATTTTAAAATAGCAGTTACCTCTCACCCCCAGTTTGTAGTCTGAATGAGAATGGACCAGTAGGTTTGGTCTATAGTTGGTAGAACTATTTGGAAAGAACTGAAAGGTGATGCTGTGTTGGAGGAGGTGTGTCACTGAGGGTGGAATTTGAGGTTTCAAAAGCCTTTCTGCCTCATACTTCTGGAAATGTAAACTCTCAGCTACTGTTCCAGCATGATGCCTGCATGCCTGCTTCCATGTGCTGTCTGCCATGATGGTCATAGACTCACCTGCAGCAGTAGCTCCAAATAAACTCTTTCTTTTATAAATGTCTTAGTGTATTATCACAGTAATGGAAAAGTAACTCAGACAACCCCTTTGTATTCATGAAATTATTGTACCAATGAGGGCATTTTCCAAAGCCAGTCATTGACTCACAGCACACACAGTCAGAAAAACCTGGTGCTCATTTGTCTCCCTCAGCGGCCTGCATGGCATCTTCTAGCACTATGAAAGCTAGCCATCAATGAGGAGGCTTTCATCTCAGCTCCAGTTTAATTTCTCCGTGTCCTATGACCTATGTGGCATATTCAGCAATATGGTCTTACCACCAAGTACTGTGGGCCACCAAGAGCAAGTCTGTATTGTTTTGGGGAACTCCAGGAGGCCCATCACCAATGACATAGGAAGACATTTGCAAGAAACATTAAATCTGGAGCAACAGTGTCAACTGGCCTGACCCCCCCCTCCTCCTGGAGGCTGGACCACCAACCAAAGAATATACATGGAGGGACCCATGGTTTGGACCACATATGTAGCAGAGGAGGGCCTTGTTGGCCATCAGGGGGAGGAGAAGCCCCAGTAAAGGGGAATGTCAAGGTGGGAATATGGGAGTGGGCAGGTGGGTGGGTGGGAGGTGGAATTCCCTCATAGAGGTGGGGAGGGGGAGGGGATAGGTGGTTTCCAAAGAGGAGACCTAGAAAGGGGGAAACATTGGAAATGTAAATAAAGTATCAAAAAATAAAATAAAAAAAATAGAAAAAAATTTTCTATTGAATAACATAGGACTTGTGTTTAGGACAAGAAACTCAACTCTTTGTATCTCTCTCATCCCTTGAGACTTTTATGCAAAGGTTTTAATCCTCCCATCAAACCCAGTAAAGCCTTTGTTATGGCCTCATCCCCCTTCACTTCCTGCCTGCTGATTCTAAACTAGGACTGTGAGGCTGATCCCCAGCCAATGGGGAAAAGGAATAGGATCAGTAAGTTAGAATAAAACCTAAGTTCTTGTCTCTGTGTGTTCACATTTCTGAGGGCACCCTCTCCACAAAAAGTTATGTTTTGTCTTGGTCAATTGGAATGGTGTTTTCTTTCTTTATGACTCTGAACTTATATTTAATATATCCCATACACTGAAATTTTTGAGTAATTAAATCCATGTATCTTCAATATTCAATTATTGAGAATGGCCTAATCCAAAGATGTGCTTTCTAGTGAGACGTCCCTTAAGTGGGATTGTGAGAGCTTGGTTCCTTCACTCTTTCTTTTATTTCCTAGCCATTAGGTGAGTAATTTTGTCCCATTTCATGTTTGTCCCCGTTTGTGTCCCAACCATGATCTGTTGCTGTACACCCAAAGCAGCAGAACCAACCACTAATGAACTGAAATCTGTCGAGCAGAGAGTCCAAATAAACTTCTTATATCTGTGAGTTGATATCCAAGTCAAGGAGTTGAGCATAGAACACTTACATCTTCACAGTTCTCTGTGTATCTACAAATGACCATGGAGATTATGTAAGAGTTTATTTGTATTTAAGTGTTCAACTCATGTTATCAAGTAAAATTCTCAGGTGCACAATTGTGACTAATGAAGATTTCATATTGGGGAGCTACTCTCCATGTTATTCCTGCATGTCTGTGACAGCTTTTGTCTGATACTCTTACGGAGTATTTGTATGGTTTTATAGCGTCAGATAAAAGTATTGTTTTTCTTCAGGCAAGGAACGGATTGCTCTCTATCTGACCAGATAAGAGAGATCATATGACAACTGGAGCCAATGTTTGAACAGTTTTTAAAGCAGTGTCTGTGTAGATTGGAGATTTTCTGATGTGAGCGAGTTTTACTGGATCGGTTTCCAAATTACCACTCTCATATTTGGGGTTGAAAATTACTGTTTCTGTCTATTGTGCTGTGGATAACAAAGGCTTTTGTTTCTAATGCTCAGTCTCATGTCTTCAGCCAGAATGTATGAAACTCTGCAAGGGTACACTATAGACTTGGAAGCAGACTATACACATCTGACTACAGTCCTTGGAGTATTTACAATTTAAAAAATTCATCCTAAAAACATTTTTTAGCTTTCCCTTGCAAGCTCAGGGTCACAAGAGTGAGAACCTCCTCAGTTTAAAGACAACAGAATTTAGTATCATTACTTCTTGAATCATTTCTAAAAATGCCAAAATATTCCTTGAATCAAATAGCATCTCATAATGTGTTTCCTTTTTACAATAAAATTAAAGTATGTTCTTTTTTTCTGGTTTTAA
>CM052700.1:75016807-75040253 GCA_028551405.1 Uromys caudimaculatus
TATATATATATATATATATATATATATATATATATATATATATATATATATACATGCTATTTTGACGGAAATAGCATTTTAAAAGACACTGAAATGTGGAGTAAAAGTAGGTAGAATGTAGGATTTCCTGATTTCCACATGAAATAATTTCTTTGGATGATGCTCATAAATGCAATTATATCTTTTTTATTCTATTTTGCAGAAATACTTGTGAGATGACATCAGGAAAAAATCAGAATAGTGCTTTATTTGGGACACTGTTATCATAACAATGCTGATATTCATGAATGATAGCCAGGCAAGAGTATGCGAGAAATTTTATTACAAAAAGAGGCTATTAGAAGCCTAATTTAAAAGGAAACACTACAATAGGGTCAGACCTTATATCTTTTTTTTTTTTCGAGACAGGGTTTCTCTGTGTAGCCCTGGCTGTCCTGGAACTCACTCTGTAGACCAGGCTGGCCTCGAACTCAGAAATCCACCTCCCTCTACCTCCCAAGTGCTGGGATTAAAGGCGTGCACCACCACTGCCCAGTAGATATTATACCCTGATAAGGTTTCCGCTCTTCCACCATTGGGGCTTCTTAAGAATGAAGTCTAATTTAAAATGTAAAAGAAGCTCAGAGTGGAATGGCAATTCCCAATGGTGACTCAGCTATGCTTGGGTCTACTTGCTACTTGCTAAATCTTCATTATAGCACTTTTTCCTGATGCCTGTTTCTAGGCTACCAATCACACAGTGCAAAACCCCAAATCCAATGTTTAAAAATGACACTATCACTTTGCATTCTTCACCCCCCCCCCATTTTAGAGAAGACCTCTTTCAAGTTTCTCTTAATTTCAGAGATGTTTGTAAAATTTAATGGGTATACTTTTTTGGTAGTTATGTTCTAGTGGTGATGCTCAGAAGACTATTAGTGACACATGGGTGAGCCTGTAATACGTTCCTTCCTGTAGACATATATAGGAGGGAGTGGGCTGACCTTAGTGTCATTCATCTGACTCCCTTTCCACCCAGAGAATTTCTTTTGACTTACTAAGGAATACTTACATGAGTTTCTGAACCTGGAGATGTCATGTGGTCATTTTCTCCAGGTTTTAACAAATTTTTACCTGAATTTAATGCCTTTCAGACCTTGGAAGCTTGATGAATATGCCTCTTCCATCAGCTGGGCTGATGCTGTTCTTGTTGGAGGTTGCTATGCTAGGCTTTCTTCCTTCTGCTGGGACTGCTGCTAACATGCTCTACCTTATGCCCTGACTTCTGTGCTTGCTTGTACTGAAGACCTCAGTGACCTGGAGACCTCACACAAGTGTAGAAACAGTTTTACTCAAGGTGCTGCTCTCATTGCAGCCATGTTACACGCGCCTGCTCATGTTCTTAGAGACTTTAAATAAAATGTTACATAGCTTGCTTTCTTCAGTAATAAATTCACAGGAAATTAAGTACCAAAAATAATGAAATTGTTCTTGACCTCTTGATGATGAGGATGTTGCTATTAAACTTTTCATCCTTTATGATTAGTTCTTTCTCTGGAAACAATTCAGAATTTGAAGGTAATGTGATTTTGGTGGTCCCTTTTGTTATTCCTCACAACTGGTGATGAGACAAGCTAGTTACAATCATGGATGCGGGAGCCAGAACACTGGGGTTTGGAAACAGCGCCACTGTTTACTTTTCCTATGATCTTTGGCAAATCACTTGACCTATTTATAATCTCCAGTCCTTAAGATTATTTCAAATATAGGAAAGAGGTAATACACAAATCTCTAAAACCAGCAGTTGGTTGTAGCTTGCTTATGATGACTTTTGCTATTAAGTACTAGTAAGTTATTATGTCAATATTAAAAAAATACCCCTTGGTTGATCATTAGAATTTCTACAATTTTATATTGATGCTCACTCACCATACTCCATATATGTCTTTTAAATCTTTTTATGCATTTCTGGAAGCTTTAATTCATCTGAGTGTATTGTCATACTTCATCAATTACTGGCTAACTAATGTAGCTGGAAACAACCCAACTTGTCAGTCCCAAATTATCAAGCTTAGCTGTACTCTAAGATTGATGACAAATGACATATAAAGGATCCTCTAAGATGCAAATGACAAACATGAAGCTTTGTTTTCTGCTCCTGAGAACCCCCATCCACATTAATGAAGGAGGTAGGAGCAATAGCCCTGTCCCAGATCCCAGTGGAAGTAGAAAGGAATGGTCCGTTTCTGTGCAACATTCATTCTGAAACTGATCCAGGTCACTGACTCGGTACAAATGAAGTTCCTCTCTGTTTCAACTCAATTACTAATGAACACCCTGATTGCCCTCAAAAGTAAATTGGCAGCTGTAGTAGGTGATACAGGAATTTGTACCTCAGGCAATCCAACTAGAGATTTCTGTCCTCAATGTAGCTTCCAGATAGTCCCCCAAGGAAAAACTTAAGTAGAACATTTTAAGTAAAAACTCAACCACAGAAAACAGACAAATGAGAACCAGGACATTGAGTCTGAGTTCTCTGAAGTTGGGAGAGAGATGGCCAGAAATAGGAGGAACCCCCTTTCCTTTCTTTTTCTGAATTGTTTCTGAATTTGCTTTGATAAGTGTGTATGGTATTTCTTCTGTTTGCCTTTCCATATCTAGGACTAGCACTCTGGTTAAAGACTTCCATGTCTACCAGAGCTAAAACTGTCATGATAGGGAAGTTCTACTAGAGAACAATTCTAGAGCTTAGTAAGAACTCTGCATCTTTACAGGCAGTTCAAATGTACTGAGCGGATCCATACTGGAATGTTAGCATTTATCCCAGCCCTATGAAAATATATACAATATTCTAAGAATTACATGGGGTATATGATTTTGAAGCACAGAAAGTATTATTAAATAACTAACAGACACATTAAAAAGAATTTCTCTTATTTCTTACACAAAATAAGAAAGTAACGGGACACGGAGCTATAAAACATATATCTAACCACTACCATTATTTTTCCAATACACTCCTCAGAAACGTCCAAGTGACCTTCATAGTATTCACAAAGGTCTTAAAATGTCTTGATTATCATAGAAATCAGGCTCAGTCAATTTCTCCAAAAAGGCCAAAAGATGTCTTTAAATATGATATTTGGTATCAATAGGACTTTCCACCGCTATTATTGCCATTAGGCTAAATCTCAGGAGCTGGAGTGATATTGACAAAACTATATGAATAGAAATAGTCAAACTGTGTGGCTATGGGCTAACTGGCTTTGTCTCAGTGCTCTTGTAAGTATGAAATGCATCTCGTTATAATAATGTGCTGGGATCAACTGTGGCCTGGCCTCAACGTTTCCATAACTATGAAATGCATCGTGTTATAACTACCACTTATTTTAAGATAATTTTGAGGCTGATTCTAAAATTACTTTTAAAGGACTTAAAGAAGGTAATTTTCGTTTGTTTCTACCTTTTTAAAGAGTATAGTTGAATAGCAAGGTCATCATCTTACTTCAGGCTCACGAGTGCTGGGATTGTAGATATTTGTCTCATGCCTAGTTAGAACAGAACTATATAAAACTCTATTTTCACTTGTAACATTCCTTCTCCGATTTTACTGTGCAATGCTAGTTGTCGTTTTTTTGGAGTTTTCTCATGTTTCCTATGGTAATTTCTTCATAAAAATTGTTGAAAATGCATTTTTTCATGGATTGAAATAATAGTTATACATTTTCTATGCAATAGATATGAATGTTTACAGGTAAATATGGACAGTTAAGAATAATATCTGTGGCTTGGAAGTATCATGGCAAAGCCTATAAAATCTACATTTGAGTGAATATTCCACTGGGAATAAGCCCATGCAATGTTTGAATTAGATTTGGCAATTTTTAAAAGTATAAAATATTAGTTAATAGTATGTTTACTCTTAGTTACTGATGATGAAATATTGGAGAAAAATATTTTTATATATTCGCATTGGTAGAAAATAGCATTATTTATTTTTGTTATTTTGTTTCTTTACACTGTCCCTGTTATAAATCTTTCTGTTACTTCCTCATAAACTCACTTGTGAGTGAGGCTGGAAGGAGGTAATTACGCACTGAGATGAAATACTACATGTTTTCTATTTTTAAAAATATCCAGTTTTAGAGAAATTGTGCACTTTATCTTTTGTCCAAACAGGAATAAAATAAACAAAACACACTGTATGTAAGAGGGCTATAACCTTAGTCAGATTTCGGAAGTTGAGGCTAGATAGGAAATTTCCTATCATAGATAGATGCTGCTAATGTAGAGATTTTCAGCTCTTGCATTTCCTCTTCTGACTGAGAATATAGTCACATTTTTCATTCATCAGAAGCAATAAAATATCCATGAGAAAAAAATCACATCTTCAAAACTACCTGACTGGAGAACTGTTCTTAAGAACCTTAAAAGAAATAGTGGTGGTACACAAAATGTTCCAGGGAATGTTCAGCCTTTCCCAGGGTGTTTTAGTAAAGTGGTGTTAGAATTATTGTCTATCCTGATTATAGCAGTCTTTTCTGCTGTGATACTTACAAATCTATTATGGGAAAAATAATGTGGCTCCGTGAGCCAGGAGTGTGGCTCACAGTGTGTGTTCATGAGTGTCTGGGTGTGTGGTTTGTTGGGCTTAAGTGGATAAAACTTGAAACATAAAATTCTTTGTTTTTTTCTCAGAAAATTATTTGATTGCAGAATCCATTATTTTTGTTGTAACATCTAATCAACGTTTTAGTAAGCATGTTAATATTTTAAACTTGCTGGGATGTGCTGAGATACACTTAAGTTTTATGACATAATCTATATCCCATCTGAGTCATGGTCTTCAATTAGAAAATCTCGACATATGACTTTTAATGGATTACTATTTCCATTTATGAATATAGAAATTAAACTATGGATGGTATTTCTCAAAAATCTTCTAAGTATTTTCTAATGTATGTCTCTAATGAAACTCATATTTCATTGTAATAGCTGTGTCTGAGAACATGAATTCATGCTTTTATGAAGAACTGATACCAAAACTATATTTGTAAGAAAGTTGTGATAATGTTTGTATAAATAAGACACCGAGAACATTTTAAGCACAATTTTAATATTTCAATATATGATTCAAGTAGAATTAGAAGGAGAAAATTTGATCTTGAATCTTTAAGTACTGTAAAGTATCAAACATTATATCTTTAGAAAACATTTATGGAAGTTAGAAACTTATGAACTACATATTTGGCTTTTTCTTTTACAGCACTTCTAATTTGAATAATATAACTCAGTTTTGAATATGAGTCCTTCTCCATCACATATTTTATGAGACAGACCCTCACTCTGGGTTTTCCAGGCTGGGTTTGAACTTGCAATCTTTCTATCTCAGTCTCTTGAATTTCTGGGTTTGCAGGCACATACTCTTGTACCTTGATAACCTTTCTTTTTAAAAGGAAACCTAGACTTTCCAAACTATGGATCTTTTCTGTTTTTGATGATTTTTTGAGTATTTCTTTAGAAAAATATATTGAGGAATATATAATGTGAGATAATTTCATAAGGTTATGCAATTTATCAAAACAGGAGCATAGCATGATTCAGCCATTCTGTTTTCTGCGATGTAGATGGTAAAGCTTCCATTTTCTATATCTTAAGTTCCTTTTGAATAGAGATTTGTCACAGTAATTACCATCATTTATGGGGTCTTCTTATGCCATGCTTCATATCAGTTTTAAATTTAAGAAATTTTAAGGAAGCCCTATCATTTTGGACACCAGCTTTGCTGATTCTAAAGTGGATTTCCATATTATTTCTCTGGTGTGCTGTTGTGATCTACAGAAGAGGTCAAAAGGTGGTGTAAAGAGCAGGAGGTGTCCTGCAGTTTCCTTCCAGAGCATGCTTGTAGGTTATCAAACATGATCAGGGAGGAATGTGTCTGGAGCTCTAGTTAGTTCCTTATAGGTTTTATAGCATTCACTTTAGCCCAAGTATGTGGTTTTGTTATAGCCTTTGCTGTTTAGTGGGCTCCCCGTTAGCATACCCTGTCCAAACTTTTCATTAGGGAAAGGGAGACATGTGACCGCCCTTTATTCACCAGGGCACCAGTATTTTTCAATCAATTTCTTATTGCCTTTACAAAAACACATTGTATTTTCTTTCTGTCTTTGAATTCTATATGCTTATTTCATAATCCTAGATTTTCCCAGACAGTTAAGGCCTTGATTTAAATACATTTGTTCTATTTTTTCCTCCTGGGTCTATTGTTTTTTTTGGTCAGTTTCAATATTCTGGTACTACATAAGCTTTTCCCCTTACTTGGGCACTAGAGTCTATAATAATAGCAATCAAGGCAGTTCATTCTGACAAATGTGTGTCAGAAAGAGCCTGCTGTGGCTTTGAAATATTGAAAGTGACTGATAACATAATGTGTAGAGCAGAATAAATGCATACAAATGGGAGTTTTAGCTGAGCAGTCGAAGTATGAACTAAATACAGTGTCAGAACTCGGCCCTGAAAGCTCCCTATGCCAGTGGTTACAATGGCAAATTACTAAATGCACTTTGGAAAATGTTTTATGAATAAAGCAGAGGCCAGAGAGTTATCATCTCTCTTTGTGCCTCAGCTTCCATGGGAAACACAATGAAGCAATGTTCCTTTAAAAACTTTCTGGCATGGAAAGTCAGACATTGTTTAAGATGATAAAAGTAGTAAAGGACAACTGGGAAATTTGATTAGAAAGCTGACATGAACATTAAATGTAGAAAGTGACAAAGCTGGCTAGTGGACAGCCAGGGCCACAGCAAACCCACTATAGTAGTAGACTCACTATGTCTACCATTTCAATGAGCATCACTGGTAAACTGTTGACCCAAATATTAAGTAAAAAATTCTAAAAAGTAGTCCAAAATATTAAGTGAAAATTTCTAAAAATAAGGAATTTTAAGTTTCAAATCATGCCATCATGCTATGACCTGGTGGTGTCTTGTACTGTTCTGTTCAGAATGTGAATTGTGTTTTTGTCCTGTGTATCCACACTGCATATTCTACCCATCCTTTTGCCAGTATCCTTAGGCTGATAAGACTGTTGCAGTACCAAAGTGCTCATGTAGAAGTAACCCTCATTTTACTTAATGATGGCTCCAAAGTTCAAGACTACTGAAGCAAAAAAGCCATTATAGCATTACTGGTGGCTGGCTGCATTTATCCACTTGGGATCTTGGATCACATTCCCCATGGATCAGAAGGAAGTGTTGCATTAAGATACACCCAGAAACTTAGGGGAAAATGTTGACTGATAAATTGCTAAAACCTGCTCTCATTTTTGAAAAGCATACTGACATTTAAAATGGGACATTTGAAGAAAGAGCTAATAAAACTAAATCCTTCTAATATTTGAACACTGCATAGCTGGCAAATAAAGTATGAGACTCTCTGGCTTTACATGAGACATATGTTTTCCTGACTTCTGCTTCTCCAATGATAGAACTCCCAATAAAATCAGCTCTTGATGTGTAGAGTCCAGAAGGGATTTGGACTGTCACCTAGGAAAGAAACTGCTGTGTACTAAAAGTAAGGTATTTCCTGAAAGCTCAGTTAAGCTGTCAATCTACTGTGGAAAAACCTCTCTCCCCTCATTTTCCTCTTTCTTTTCCTCCTTCCCTGTCTTTCTCTCCTCGCTAACTATATTTGGAAGGCAGCTCATTCTTCCTCAGGGATGTCAAAGCTGGAGATATAAGTTGAAAGGGTCTGTGCATATTCTTCTGACAGTTTTCACACATACAAAACAGAACACTTCTGGGCAGTGTTATAAATATCGGTATTATAGAATACGCCTCAAACCATGTTCTTTTTAGAAGTGCGAATGAATTTAGTATTCTCTAGTCTCAGAGTTCAAAAGTCTAAGTCCGAGATTCACTGGAACTGGCAGATGCCTTAGGAGCTGTTGCCAAATATGTTAACTAATAAAAATGGAACTTGTCCTCTTTGCTGATATCAGGGTAGTTACTCAAGAAGAGTAGACACTGCTGTGAGTGTGGGGCATTTGGGGACTGCTTAAGTTGTCCCCATTCTTTCTCCTGTAGTTTACACAAGGTTAAAGAAATGTTCCACATGGTTCCTTATTTCTAAAGTCTAATTGTCATCCCCATTTAAACTCTATTTTGGGTGTATATCATATGTCATCTGGATTAGTACTGTACATTTATGATAACTCTCCCAGAGCTACAATCTAGATAATAAGTAACTAACACTACAAACTAGATGAATCTTTATGGAAATTAAGCCTTTTATGTTTGGCATGCCCGAGATCCTTTAGTAAGGATCTCAGGATCAGTCTGGACCATGGCCAGACATCTCTAGCCTCAGTGAATGAAGCCAAGAGGTCCCTTTGTCCTCCCGTGTTCTCCAGGGCCTGTTGGCTAGATGCCTACCATCTTGATGCTTGGTGGAAATTCTTTCTCCTGTCCATTGTACTTCTAGCAACTCTGTTGCTAGGTTCCCTGTGATCAATACAGAGGACTGGTAGTTTGAAAGATACCTGCTCTTTCTCGCTCAATTCTTGAGCTAAGTGTTGGTTCAGACTGTCTGCAAGGTTAATAGCTTCTGGGGTTCTCCAAGAATCTCAGGTATCTCCAAGTCTGTGCTCTGATCTTCTGTTCTTACAAGAACATCAGTTATACTGGATAGGGCACAATTCGTTGACTTTATTTAACTTCAATTACTTCTTTAATATATAATCACATTCTGAGTTTCTAGGGCTAGGGCCTCTACATTATGGAGAACAATGGCTGATATGTTCTCCTGCTTCAGTTGTTGAGTTAGCCTTTCAATGCAATTCATCTAGGAATCCTCACCAATGCTTCCACAAACTCAGATTTCTCTGTGTTCCTAGCACACATCACATGAGCAGAAGGATATTTATTCACCTGTTCAATAGATAATAGACTATTATCTATTCTCAGACTTGGACTGAGGCTGGATTATAGTGTAAGTCTATTGCCTGTCATGAATGTATGGCACTTCATATGTGGTCAACATATGTGGTGAGAGCCACCAAGGTCCCGTAGATCTCCATTGCAAAGAACCTTACCTGCCACTCCCTCACAGAAGCTCACACTTGTGTATAAGACAGGATTTCCTCCCAGTCCCTTTCTATCTTTAATAAACCCAACTTTGTTTTATTTTTGGCTCACTCTGAAGTTAATTTATCAAATTCACAAATGCCAGTTTTAGCTGGGGGAGGAGGGTCTCTAAACAGAGCTCCTCAGACCACATTCTTTGCTGGAGACAAATCTGTGTCTTCCCTTTAGGCTCTCTCCAAAATTTTTATGTGTCCTCAACGTTATTTTCTACATTAGTCCTCAAACGGGAAGCATCGACATGTTCACAGATGGCATTGTCGAAGTGGCATGAAGTCACACAGTACACGCCCCGCTAACAGAGCTGCATGGATTTTAAATTGTAACCGCAGGAGCAAGGAAGCCTTGGGAGCCCAAAGATGCTTGGTTGCTGGTGTTCATAATGGGGCCCATCCTTCCTGTACAGTGTGGTCTCCACGGAGTAATCACATTCTTTTAGAACTTCCTCTGTACAATCTGGCAGTCCTGAGACTTAAATCCTGTGTTCTCAAAAGAATGACTCCTCTGTGCTGCCTGCAAAACTGATTGTGTACACAAGGGCATCTCTGGTGGCAAAGAAAGGAGCGTCCTAAGCTGGGGAAACACATCAATTGGCTGCCTTCTGTTGGGGTTAAGTTGGATTTTCACTGTTGGCAGAAGATGTGAGAGGCTCTGAAGGTGGCATGCAACAGCTCATTATTTACATTTTTCTGGAAGGGATCTCTTCACCATCTTTTGTGAGATTATGCAGACTCTGTATCCTAAAGGTAGCCAGTTTTCAGTAAGTGATTTTACAGATGATGTTCACAATGGCTATTTTAGGCCTAAAAAATGGTCACCTTCACATCTGAATAAAACTGAATCTGATCATTTTGTATTCAGCTTGCAAGCTCTAAAAACCTTTGTTTCATAAAGGAAAATATTTGTAGCATGAATATGAAAGATTTCAAGGGACGACTCCATTTAAGCTTTTCCGTTTGTTCTCCTTTTTTTCTAATCAGTGATAACACAGAAAAGCTTTGCTTGGAGATTTTTTTTTTAAAGCTTTTCTTTGAACAAGCCACTTTTCTCATTTATTTTTTACAATTTTATACATGCACTGAAGGTCAAAAAAGTTCTTAGATTTAAGTAGGACATAGAATTCTGCATAAACCATCCCAAAGGACCCTTTTTAAAATACAAGGAATCTGAAAGGCAGAGTCAGCAGCACTGGCTTGGGACCTAGAGTGGATGCCCCTTTTTATTACCAGTACCAAACTGCCTGAGAAAGGAAGACAACGGGAGGCCCCTGCATGGTTTGCTTACACATTCTTGATCCCTCCCCACACCTCTACTTCAGCACAGTAAAGGTTTAAGTGACATGGAGGGTTTAAGACCCTTAGTTTACAAGGGAGACATTGATAGAGCTTGCTCAGTTTTAATTTTTCTCAGGATTAAAAAAAAAAGAAGAAGAAAAATCTATGCCTCTATCCTAAATGGAAGCACAAAATCTCGGAACAAATGACAGCTCTTTAAATTGAGTTCATTGAGTCAACATTAGATTTATTTGTCCTGATTTCCACCTCACTTCATGGCAGACTGGTGACTGCTGTGTTCAGGCTGATATCTGCATGTGAATGGGCTTTAGAAGTTAGCGATACGTGAGCACATTTTTCACGTGTAGACAGGCTAGCTAAGCTGAGGCAGGTAGTAGGGCAGGAGTTACCCAGAGGCAATGTGAGGTCTGAAATTAAGGCAGAGGCATAAGTCAGCCCTAAGAACCTCATGGTGCCTTGGAAATCAGTTATCAGGTTAGTTTTACATCAACATAACACAAGCCAGGTCATTTGGAAAAAGGAGAATTTAAGTTGAGAAAATTCCTCCCCCTATATTGGTCTGTGAGAAGGCCTGTTGGCACCCTGTGGGGCATTTTCTTGGTCGATGCCTGATGTGAGGGGGTCCAGCTCACTGAGAGATGAGCAACTCCTGGACTAGGGGTCATGAGTGGTATAAGAAAGCAGGCTGAATAAACCATGGGCAAGAAGCCAGCAAACATACTTCTCATGGCTTATGCATCAGCTCCTGCCTCTAGGTACCTGCCCTATTTGAGATCCTGCCTGGGTTCAGTCAGTGATGGCCTGTGATGCTGAATTGTAAGCTGAAATAAACCCTTTACTTTTGTCCATGCTATTTTATCGCAACAGCAGGAAGGGTGACTAAGACATCAGGGAGAAAGACAGTAGCTTGTAGGTCCTTTATATATCTTTCTGTCCTTATTTCCATCATGCCTGATTCAATACTTGCTACCTACTTACATTTTGAACATAAGGTTTTGAAGATGGAATAGAGTCCAAGGGCTACATATCTATTGGTAGGAAGAAATATCAAAGAATACTGCTAAGGAAATCTAGAACTATGTGTAATCTCTCTCAGGGTCACCTGTCCAGTGCTGGTCTTTCCTTTCTGGACTTTGTTTCTTTGCACTAGCCTATATAAAGATGACTTTACAGCACATGACAAAGTATCACTCCTCTAGTATAAACTCACAGGGAATTATGGGGTTTTTGATACGATGCCGATGGGAAACACTAGAGTTGAGCCTTGGGGTGTAGGACACACAATTTCCTTTTTTAAACAACAAAAACTACCCTTGTCAGGTTTTCTTCTCCCACTATGAAAACTAGGAAATATTTAGTGACTATAACTGGTAGTATTTTTACTTTCAAGGAACATGACAAATTACTGCAGTCGAGACATTGGATAAGCATGTGGTGACCTAGCACCAGTTAATGTTAATAGTCAAGTCTTTGAAGGAAAAGAGCTATTGGGGTGACTAGACTTAGTTATAGGGACTCTAGCTGGTCAATGGTGATTCCCTGGGGGCAAACCATGGCAGCAGCAGGAATAACCTGGGAAAATTTGAAAGATAGGCCAAAATATCGGACATGAAATGTCTTTTGCTTGGTGAAGATGAGTTCATGATTGATGAAGCAGAAGAAATTAAATAAGAGTACATAGGGTAGATATAAAACAGAAATCACAGCTTCAAACTAAGGCGCAATTTGTTTATTGATTCTATGTGAATAATCCCTGATTTTTTCATGCTTCCTTTGCTATCCTTTTATTCTGCAGTGTTTGTTTGTTTATGTCCCTGTGAGTCAGGGTTTTGCTATGTAGCCCAAACTGACCTTATATTACAATTCTCTTGTTCCAGCCTCCTAAATGCTAGGATTCCTGGCAGCAAGCTAGATTTCCTAATTGACTAAGCATAATAATCACCTATAGTGATATCTCACAACATTTAGATGAGGTTAAAGGAACATGGATGTCATCAACACACGATTGTATTTACAAATAAAAGTATCTCCAAATGTCGTGAAATATATCACAGAGTGTAAGGGACACAATAAAAGAGATAAATTGGAAAGAATAATAGCAAAGAGCAGAAAAGGTAACAAACACCTATTAAAGTAGTGCTTCTCAGTGTGACTACGACAGCAGCAGTAACTGGAATTTTGTAGAAATGAAAATTATGCACACTTCAGCATCAGAAATGCTAGGGCTGGAGGCCAAAAATGATTGTTTTGTCAGGTCCCCCAGGTGCTCTGACACTTTCTTAAAGGTTGACAGGTGCTGTCTCAAGGTGAGGCACCAAGCATAGCTGAGCTGGCCTTGAGATTTACTAGAAAAATAAAATAGCCACAGAATACTCACACAGCTCAGGAATTATCCTTCCTAGGCTTGCTGTGTTTACTCCTTCTAAAGGCACTTTTTTTTTTCTTTCTCATTTAATGTCAGAATCAGGGCTTGGATCTTTCAACATTCTGTCTCTCAATGGCTCTTTCTTACTTTGTACAGCTATACTCTGACTCTGTATCTCTTTTATTCATCCCGCTGAACCTCCTATCTTATACTTCTGATTTTTTTCTTCACACAGACATCCAGATGTCACCAAATTCAATGCACACAAACACATTTTCTCACTTTCTCTTCATCCTGTTTCCTTCTGTGTTCCTATTCACAGTTCTCCAGGTGAACACAGAGAATTCCCTCCCCCTCTTCCTTTAACAGTTCAGACTTTGAAGGTTCAAATCCTGGCCCAGCTACTTATTAACTATAATTTAACCATCAGCAAAGCTGTTACTTTGTCACACTTCCTGACTATAAAATGGGATGTCAATAGCACCTACTTACAGGTGTTCTGAGGACAAGGGGCAGAGTTAGTTGGCACAAAAACTTTAGAGGAGTGCCTTGCACAAGCATGTGAAGTGATAGGTGCTTGGGTGTGGATTAAGAGTCGTTTCTCCTTGTTCCTGTACTCTTCAGTATGTCTCAGCTTTCCTTCAGATTTGCTGTATGGACAGTTCAGTTGACTATCCCATGCACCAGGTCATCTCAGACACTAGTGTGGATTCTACCACCGATCACTCAGGCTGGGATAAACATGGCCTCAGATGAGCTCCCTATGTGGTGGGACAGAAGCACAGTTATGCCCGAAGGACAGATTTCTTCCTTTTTATTTTTTTTTAAATGAATGAGAAGCACACAAAGCTTGTCGCTTGTATTGATACTGTTAGCATCGTTTGATCCCAGAGCAGGCTGGTCCTGCCCTGGAAGGAAGGATGCTTAGAGAGGTGGGACAGAGCGTACTAGTGTTGTTCTGTTGACTCATTGAAACCTGCAGATTTCAGTTATTTGCTTGAAGTCAGAGTTCTGTCCCCAGCACCCACATAAGATGGCTCACAATTGCTTGTAACTTCTGCTCCAGTTGCTCACATAACTGTGAAATAAGCTAGGTAAGAGGTGATTTGGATTCTATCAATTAAAGTCATAATGAATCAAGGTTCTTCTAGGAAGGAAGAATTTGCATCTTGGTTGAGTAGAGCTTTGAGCTACTTGTAGCAAAAGATGGTAGGATAGAAGAAATCCTGAAGCATTATCCCAGTTTTCCATTTCTGTGAACATATTGTTTGCCTTTGCTTAGCTGCTATAAGACAGTTTCAGTTTTTATCATCTGCTCTGTTCTTCTAATGGGGACTTCTCAGTTTGGCTGCTTACATTTCTAAAAACCATTTACATTTGACTTAAACAGATGCCGGGCATTCCATTGTGAAGGAGGTGACTACCCGAGCAGATGTGCTGGCAGTTTGGATGGTCCTTGCTCAAGTCCAGCACACCTGCATGTGGTAGGCTGTTGACATGTTAGCATGGGTCCAAAGGCCGGCTTTGCTTCTCAGCTTTGTGACTTTGGAAAACTATAAACCTTTGAATAAGTTTTTTAAAATGTAAAGTGAGGTTAACAACAGTGTTTAGAATCTTATGTTGAGATTAAGTTACTTCATATAGATAGGGGGCTAATTATATACATAGCACCTCTGAATTCCTGCCCTTTTGCTATTTAACAATTTGAAAACCACAGCTGAAATTTATGCTTTGTGTTTGCTGTCCGAACCTAAGTGTCTTTCTGATCTGGCATTATCTTCTAGTAAGTAACAAATAATAAAAGGAACAATTAGTGTCACATAAACAATCTCTTTACTTATAAGACAGTGACTCTCTCTTAAGTCAAAATTTGTCTTGTAAGTAGAGCATGACAGTGTAATCCTCTCCAGTAGACATTATTAATGTTAAATACATTGTCAAACTTTTTAAAACAATTTCCCATCCCTGAATATTCTAGTTTGAAGTTGAGTGTACTATCTTTATAACCTTTTCCTTAGGTTCCATGATGAACATCTCATATGCACTTTAATGCCAGATGGAGAATTTTAAAGATTTTACCATTTCCTTTATAAAATTCAGATGAAGATATCCCATGTATATATCTTCAAGTTAGTATTCTAATTTGGTTCTGAAGTACATTTTGTGCTTTAATGTTTCTAGAAATAAGTTAATTTCCACAACTTTATGCTGTTCACTTCCTACCATATAGACTAGACTGCTTAGCTTCTGTTGTAATTTGTAGCACATATATTCAACTTGGCACATACAACTTTGGAGAGTAAAGGAAGTTATAAACGACAATATCTTCCTCTTATTTATGGAGAAACAGTACATGTTTTAGACAAGAATTTTCTTGTAAGACTCACTTCTAGGAACTGGTTTTGTGTAATGCTTTTTGTAACACAAAGGGAAATATGATGGAACAGTGCAGTCTAACACATTTTTAAGGTCCAACTTTCCTCCTTTGTTTATATAGATGACTTAATAGCCTTACCTTTGTGAAAAGACATCACGGTAGGGGCTGCCATGCTGCAGTGCGATGCCATACCCCCGGTCAGCAACAGTATTCCCAACAGTGTAGAAGGAACAGTCGGGGTCATTGATAGCCACATATTCCAACACAGCTGCATCCCATATGAAAGCATAGTTTCCATATTTTACCTGTGAAATTATGGGGGAGAAACAAAATAGGGCTTAAGGTTAAAAATTCATAGAAAAATATTACAACAGTATATGCAAAAATTATAGGCTACATGTGTTTAAGTAAACTCCTACTTGTGTTTCTGTTAGTCTATAGCTGTTAAATTCTGGAAATGTGGCAAAGGTAGAGTAGTATCCATGCTTTCAGGCAGTGTGGCTTATAATAAAAGCATCCCTGGATTATAGATGTCATCTGGACTGCAAGAATGTTAAAGACATATTTCTGAGCTTGCAGTGTGTCTTACCATTTAGATGGTCATTTCTGGGACCCTCAAAAACTATCTTCTAGAATTGTTGAGAGATGCTGATTCTGTGAGGCTACTAGGCCTTTAAACTAGGCACATTTTTTCACACCCACTATGGGTTCCTCCTGACCTATATTTTACATAAATGCTCACAATTCACATTAAGGAGAAATTACTAATACTGCTCTACCCATAAACTTCACTCTATCTTCTTTGTCCAACTGAGTTATTCTCTTTCCAAGTATAATTATGGAGCTCTTACAATTAGTGTTTAAAGAAGTCTTTCCTGAGTGTTTTGTTACCATGTATCAGAAAATTTTATTTGATGCCATATCTTCTGTCCCAAAGAAGGCCCTTTCCTTGATGGTCATTACAATGAGGAAAAATATTCTACAATCTTCTGTATCAACATTTAGGAGCATAAATTCATAGTGAGTCATCCAGAATATATTTTAGTGATTTTTTTTCATACAATAATTCATGTAGGAGCCTGCTATTATGGTTTGGATTTGTCATATCCCCCCCCCCCCACTCTGCAAAGGTCATGTGTGGAATGCTAAGGATGCAGCTGCTGGTATGGTTCAGAGGTGGATGGATCACGTGGGCATGGACTTCATCAGTGGATTAGTTCATTGACAGAATCAAAGCTACATAGATTCTTGGGAGTTGGAGAGTATTTCTTGGCAGCAGGCTGAATGATTTGGGAAACATTTCTTGTCCTTGGGCCCTTCCTTTTTGTCTCTGCTTCTTGCCATCCCTAAGATATAGAGCTCCCTTCCTCTCTGCAACCCTTCCCTCATAATGCTCTCTGCCTCACCATATACAGGTCAGACACAACAGTGTGAAGCAACCATGGTCTAAACCCCACGAAACTCTAAAGTTTTCTCTCAGATATTATGTCACAGTAGTAAAAATATAACCAATGCACAAACTTATTATGGAGAGACTGGAGAGAAGGGATGCTTTCCTAGAGCAGTCGTCCTCAACCTTCCTGATGTTGAGACCTTTAATACAGTTCCTCATGCTGTGGTGACACCAATCATAAAAGTATTTTCACTGCTACTTGATAACTGAAAGTTTGTTACTGTTGTGAATTGTAATGTAAATAGCTGTGTTTTCAGTGACCCCTGTGAAAGGTTCATTCGCCCGTACCCCAAGGGGTTATAACCCACAAGATGAGAACCACCATTCTAGAGAACATGGGTTTGATTTCTAGCACCAAAATGTTATCTTATAGCCTTCTGTTAAATCCAATCCAAGAGGATCTGACACTCACGGACTCTGTGGGCACTATGAATGCATATGGTACACAGAAATGCATGTAGGCGAAATACTCATATACACAAAATAAATTGAATATTGAAACAGTAATAAAGGAAGCAATTATGATAAATATATTAATTGTTTGTCTAGAAAACTATTAAAGGTAAAGATAAAATTTAATGACTTCATAGAATAAAAGACTAGTTTATTTTTATTAAAAGAAGAATGTACCATTATTAAAATGAGAAGAGGGCATTGGTAATGGCTCAATGACTAAACTGCTTACTATGCAAGCAAAAGGATCAAAGAATCAGATCCCCAGATCACAAGTAAATCCTGGGTGCGAAGAGACGGAATCCCCAGAGCCAGTTAGCTGGAGAGACTAACCATATTACTGATTCTGGGTATGGCAGAGAGTTCCTGCTACAGTGTATAAGGTGGAGCAGGGATGGAGAAATATTTCCAAGACCAGTTTCAAGCCTCAGAATGTCACGCGTGGCGCGCGTACACAGACACACAGACACACAGACACACACACACACACACACACACACACATCCACATATGCATCCCCATACCTGTGAACATGCATATACACGTGAAAAAGAAGAACATGAAAAAGAGACGCTTGGTTCAGTACTGGAACTTACATCTTACAAAGGAGGAGGCCTTCATAAAAACTGAAGTAGCACCAAAGAGGTAGTTTAGTGGCTAAAATGCTTCCTGCTGTTCCAGAGGAACCAAGTTCATGTGGTTTGTAGCCATATAACTTCAGCTTCAGATACCTCTGTCTTCTGAGGGGATGTGCATATGCACACGCGCGCACACAAACACACACACACACACACACACACACACACACACACAAAATTAAAAATAATTGTAAAAAATGTTATGCCACCCGATTATTTGGCAGGTATGGCGGTTATGTTTTTAATCACAGAACTCAGGAGATGAAAGTAGCCATATCTCTGTGAATGTTAGACCAGGCTAATCTATGTTACTGAGTTCCAAGGCTATACAATGAGATCCTCTCCCCCCAAAATTTTTTTATAAATAATCCTTTAAGACATTTGTCAATAATTACAACAGTCATTTATATATTCCTTTTGTTTTGTTTTGTTTTGTTTTGTTTTTGAAGTAGAATTTCTCTGTGTAGCCCTGGCTATCCGGCAACTTACTCCATAGATCAGGCTGGCCTCAAACTTGAACTCAGAGATACACATGCCTCTGCCTTCCGGATTCTGGGATTAAAGAAGCGTACCACCATTGTCCAGCTTATGTATCTATTTGTAAACCAGGAAGAGAACATCCTTTTCAGTGAAATAGAAGTATCATCCTTAGCCAGACATAATGGTGTATGCCTTTAATCCTAGCACTTAGAAGACAAAGTCAGGAGAATCTTTGTGAGTTTACAGGTAGCCTGGTCTACACAGTGAGTTCTAGTACAGCAAGAACTACTTAGTAAAAGCCTATCTCAGAAAAAAAGATAAAGAAATATACAGTCCTACAAGGAGCAACCATTAATAACTCTAATGGTGCTACCACTTGGTCAAGAACATGTCTGTTGTTCTTTCAGCTTAGCAGGATCCTGCTGCTTTAGCCTATGCCATAACAGAGGAAACAAAAACATGACACCATTCTTTGAGGAAAACTTTTTTTTATGACATAGAGACAAAATTATATTATTTTATGACATGAAGAACCATTCAGGAATCAACTGAACAAGTATTTGAAAGTATTTTAGCCTAGACTAACTATAAGTAGACAAATACATATAATTTGCTGTCCTATAATTTACCAATGAAAGATAAGCTATTTGAGAAAAACCCACTTATAGTAAATAATACTATTTAGTAAGAATTTTAGTAGGTCCTAAAGACCATGCAGAAGAACTTTTTCTATATAAAGTATAGTGCATCACCCAAGGTATGCATACAAGCTTTAAAACTCACACACACACACATACACACACACACACACACACACACACACACAAACACAAACACATAATATATACACATACATATAATGCTTTTTCATAAAGATTACATATTATATATTGTATATATAATATATATGATAAAACATTTTTCCTCAAATCATTTTAAACAATGCAGTTCAAAATTTATTATTATTATTATTATTATTATTATTATTATAATGATGATGATGATGATGCTTGTTGTCTTCCTTTTTTCTTTATTCTAATTTTTCTTTTCTTTCTTTTTTTTGAGACAGGCTGTATTGGAATTCACCAGGCTGATCTTGAACTCATAGAGAACTACCTGCTTCTGCTTCCTAAGTGCTTAGATTAAAGGCATGCAACACCATATTTAATACAATTCTAAAATTAAAAGGGACAGTTTAGGTTCTAGTAGTCACCTGGCATGGTTTTATAATTTTTCCTTTTATTTCTTCAGTTTATTAATTTATGTTTTTATTTCTTTTTAAAAATGTATGTATGTATGTATGTATGTATGTATGTATGTATGTATGTATTTACATCCAAAATGCTGCTCATCCTTCTGGTACCCCCTCCCATAGTCCCTCCTCTCATCTTTACTCCCCTTTTCCTCTGAGCGGGTTCCCCACCCCATATCCCCACACCCTGGCAAATCAAGTCTCTGTCAGATTAGGTGCATCCTCCCACTGAGGTCTACTTCCATCTCCCCCAGTCTAAGCTTACAGTTTTTGTGATATATCGGTGACCTTGAATCTTCCTCTAGGAACCCATCTTGATTTTTTTCTCTTCTTTGTCAAACAGCCACCATAACACAAAGTGAACTCTTTCAGCATTTTTAGAATGGTCCTCCGTGGTTGGGGACATCCCAGTTTGCTACTAGAAAGTATTCTAGTGCTATAGTCACTACTCTGTGAGCTGTGCCATTGTACCCCGATATCTGGCAATATTATCATTGCTATTACATATACTATTTCTATCAATTTAAAGTTAGGAAACTTTATGAGTGATTTTAAAAGAGAAGCATTAAAAATATGTGATGATAGCCTATAGAAAGACCAATGAAACAAGTTTTAAAATGTTCCTGGCATTTTTTTCATTGCCTAAAGCATGCAACCACTGTCCTTTGGATGGTTTTAAACTATCAAATTTAAACTATAGTCATCAGCAAAGTCTACAGCCATTTTTCAAGACAGAAAATAATTGAGAGGGTGGTCTATTAGATGCCCAATTGATCTAACGGAGGTAGATGTTTCAGAAGTTTTCAACTAGCTTTTGTTCTTGAGGGCATGTTTGGCTTAGCAGCTGAAATGAATGACATTGATTTATTCACTAATATGGGGCTTTGTTCTAGGTTAAGCAAAGGGTAAGATATATAGCTGAATGCTTCCTCTTCATATATCCCATACCCAATTGTGAGAAAGACCACAAAAGGATATCTACTGCCACTTTTTCCATGTATAAACCTCAAAGTAGAGGTGTTAAAAAGCCATGGTACATTGTTGGAGAAAAGAAACCTTCAAAGATCTCGCCATCTTTAAACTACACACACTATGACAATGACTGGCCTGACAGAATATGCCTATTTGTGCATAGTGACATGTATATTTTGGGAGTAACCAACAATTTCCTGATTGGTTCTAATGCCTGTTCCTTGAGATGGAACTCATTCCCAGCACTCTTAATGGGGCCAAGAACCTGTGGTTTTTGACTCTAGGGTAGAAGTTAATAGTATATGAACATAGTCTTACAAAGACATTTAGTGAATTATCACTATACCCATAGATCAGTGCATCTCTCACCCTTCACCGGAGAAGCTGCTTCTTGAATTAACTTTGAGACAAAGACACCATACCCAACTGGTTAATGTACAGAGAAAAAGAAACTGTGGAATGCTCACTCTGACTGGACACAAACATTTTCCCAATGCTCAGGAAACTTTGTTGAATAAGGGAAAAACAACATAAGAGCTGGAGAAAGGAAGGCACCTTCAAGAAAACAGTCTTTTTTGGACACAACAGGAAAGCTGAACGGATAAACTCACAGCAATTGTGACGGTATGCACAAGATTTGCAACAGCTCATGCCAGACAATATCTTAGCATGGAGGAAGTGGGTGGGCACAGAATCCCACCACTAGCTGAGGTGCTTTTGGCATTTGATAGCTTCTGGAAGAAGAAAAGACATCTTTCTTCAGTGATGTGAACCTGGTAGGTGACAATGATCTAGGGCATGCCACATCTCTAAGAATAGTTGGGCACCAGAAACTGGACCTGATTGGGGAAAATGAAGAAAACTGAAAGTAGGGTAGATAGTGAGGATATAGGAAAGGTCATTGGGTTATGAATATTATATGTACATTGTATCAAATTCTCCCTTAATAAAGATGTGGGGAAGATCTCAGAGGAGTTGGAGAAGGGGAAAGTGTTACAAGAATATATTGCATGCGAAAAACTATTTTCAATGAAATAAAAATCCAAAAGCATACTATTTAAAACCAGGTGCTGTTGTGATTGGTAGACACTGATATCTACTGATGCTCAGGACAGAAGGCCTTAGAGCAGTTCCAGAGGAACAATTCGAGGGTGATAACCCTCAGAGAGGGTTTGATTGTTACATTCCTATGGTATAGCCACAGAAGTGCTTGAGGTTCGGTTTAGGGACTTTCCATTGAGATGCATGCTGGCAGCTTTCAAGCTTCTGGTAAGACTCTCAAGCTGAATTTCTGAGGGTGATGTAAGTCTTGAGCCTTTTTCCTTAATCTGTTTACAAGCGGATCATTGAGACAAGCTGAACAATGGCTGTAGCAGATTGCACTGTCATCTACACCCCTTCTATTGAAACATACAGGAAATTAATTTTCATGGAGAGAAACTGGGGCAGTCTGCTCAAATATTCTGGTAACTGAAATAGTTGTACAAAAATTCAAATATTTAAGTTCCATATCTATGTACCTAGCTGATTAAACACAGATAGTCTATGGAGACCACTTCTTGTTCACGCACACTCTACTAAGCTAATCATTGTTTTTGCAAGTTTCTTCCAGTCAGATGAGGAAATGTAAACTTTCAATATTATTTTCTCAAATATTTGCATTTCTGGCCCAGTAAAGAAAAAAATGAAAAAAATATATTTGAAAACCTATGCTCCCCAGTGTTCAATGGAAGATGGCACATTCTTTCCCTCCAAGGACTGCGCTTGTTCCTGGGTTCCTGTTCCAATGCTCTCATCATGAAATGACAAAGAAAGCACTCAGTGGTTTACAAGGTAGTCCCTCCATGGTAACTGTGGAAGGCCATACTATAAGCAAACACCCTACCATTCTCCCATGCTACCGAACTTGATATGAATTGAGAGATCAATATTCATTCTTATATGAAGCTTTAATTTACTAAATTTTATAGGCTTACTTCAAAATCTAATTACACAGAAAATAGCAATTATAATCTTTTTTTTTTATTATTAAAAAAATTCACTGGAAATCTGTGGCTGGGGACCTCAGCTTGGGCCACAGGGCTCCATAGCCAATTAGCGCTGGGAGAAAGCTACCCTCCCAGGAGCTTGGAAAAGCCGGGAGTGGGGCCAAGACAAGCTCCATAGCTCACCAGGAACTGCTCCGAACCTGCAAGACACAGGGACTGAGGTAGGCGGGCATAGAAACCCCTGGATCCCATCAGTGGCAGGAGACCTCGGCCTGGGCCACCAGGGTTCCATAGCCAAGCAGCACCAGGAGAAAGTTACTCTCCCAGAAGCATGGAAAAAACACCTCTCAGAGAGAGCTGGTCTTCAAGGAGTATTGATACAGAGGCCTGCAGGTGGGAAAAGCATAGCCAGACAGAGTAAGATCAGCTAACATCAGAGTTAACAAGATGGCAAAAGGCAAGGACAAGAACCTAAGGAACAGAAACCAAGGCTACTTAGCATCATCAGAACCCAGCTCTCCCACCACAGGAAGCCCTGGATTCCCCAATATGCCAGAAAAGCAAGACTCACATTTAAAATAATTTCTCATGATGATTACAGAAGACTTTAAGAAAGAAATTAACACCCTTAAAGAAACACAAGAAAACAGAGGTAAGGAATTAGAAGCCCTTAAAGAGGAAACCCAGAAATCCATTAAAGAATTACAGGAAAACACAATCAAACAGACAAAGGAAATGAACAAAACCATCCAAGAGCTAAAAATAGAAATAGAAACAATAAAGAAATCACAAAAAGAGACAACCCTGGAGTTAGAAAACCTAGGAAAGAGATCAGGAGTCATAGATGCAAGCATCGCCAACAGAATACAAGAGATAGAAGAGAGAATCTCAGGAGCAGAAGATACCATTGACAACATCAACACAACAGTAAAAGAACATACAAAATGCAAAAAGCTCCTAACCCAAAACATCCATGAAATCCAGGACACAATGAGAAGACAGAACCTAAGGACAATAGGTATAGGTGAGAGTGAAGAGTCCCAACTGAAAGGAC
>CM052700.1:75047119-75164572 GCA_028551405.1 Uromys caudimaculatus
CCAAACAGATTCCTTCTCTCTTTATTTTTATAAAATACAACATATATAATCTTAGAAACACAGTTTGTCTCATGAAGTCATAAGATACTGGATTGTCTCATTTCTATTTAATATTATGCCTGGGTATTTAGAATAAAACATAAAAATAGTGTGGCTTGATATACCTGGAATGCTGTCCTTAGAGGTTTATTCTTTTCTATAATCTATTTCCATACAAATAATGAATAAAACTGTGCATAATTTTAAAAGAAGAAAGAGAAAGACATCACAAGAGTGGAGAGCAAGCAAGAGAAAGGTTACTGAAACAAAGATGTAAACTTATACGACTGGGCTGTGGGATAGAATGAATGTGCCACTGTTATGTGCCCTCGAATGTATTTAGTATTCATCTAATTCATTCCTTCTTTTAAAAGCTTAAATTTATGAGAAAAATGTTTATGGAACAGGTTTGATGTTTTATTCTTTTAATCCAGAGACAGGCAGATCTCTGGAACTTTAAGGCCTGTCTGGTCTACATAGTAAATTCCAGGACAGCTAGAGCAACATAGTGAGACCCTGTCTAGAAACAAATAAGCAAACAAAAATGCCTACATCAAATACAGAGCTATAAAAGATTAAAAATAGCTATTTTATCAGCAGACATAAAAAGCATATTAAAATATTGTTATACTTTATATTATACAATGATATATAATTATATCATCACAATGTTTTTATATGTACATTATTTATGCAACTATAAATGATCACTTATAGAATATAAATACAAATATGTTTTAAGCCACTCATTATTACTATTGTAATTAATTGACAATGTTCAATAGTCTCATCATTGTTTTGTTTAAATACTATCTTTTTCAGCAAAGATAAATAATGCAGAATAATATATCATTCAAATGCATACTTTCATGTTTTATGTTAAAATCATAGCACATACATAAAATTATTACATGTTGTTGGGATGGGTTTTTGTCTGAAGAATCTGTGTTCTGAATTGTTTCACTAAAACTTTAGTCAATATGTTAATGATGGTTATTGGAATAATTGATGAGTTAAAAAATAAAATCTTTTGTTACATTATTTTCTTTTCATTGTTGGAGTTTGAACTCTGAGCCCTACACACGTCAGGCAAGTACACCATTACTGAGCTATACTCCTAGCCCAGAGCCTCATGCCTGTTAGACAAGTACACCATTACTGAGTTTGAGATATACCCCTGGCCCTGAACTTATTTAGTTTAATGCTTAAAACAGTACTTTACAATAAGATTAAGCAGTTCAAATAAGTATAAAATCCTTATTGAAAGAAAACTAAAGGAGTATATATAGTATATGTATAAAATGAATTTTATACTAACTGTGAAATCCAGATACACACAAAGTTACAGTATTTACATAGAATCAAGATTTCTGTGATAATAGATTTCAAAGTTAACAAATGATAGATGAAAATTACAAGTGCAGTGGACCAAGAATGGATATTGTTAAGTAGATAGGAATAGTAAATGTGAAAGGAAGATAGCCAAAGCATCCAAAGAAGCAATTCAAAATGGAATGGAGTCACATGCCCTGCAAGCATTGAAAAATGCTCAGTAGTTACCCCAGTACCAGCTAAAATAACAGCGGGCCACTGTTTTAGATCTATTGGTCTGACATTTAGCATTTATTGCTAGTGGGGATGCATGGAAAAGTGCATTTTCTCACATTGCTGGTGGAATATACTTCCTTTCCCCCCTCCCAAAAGCTACATCAATGCAAATTAAAATATATACCCATGACTTTTTGACTGAATGATTCTTTTCCTAGGGTTGCATTCCAGGGTAGGGGGAGGGATCATATTAATGCAGTGTGTCACTGTTTACTGTGGCACTAAATTGGACACACTGGTAATGATCTTTGCTCAAGGGGTGATAATGCACCATGAAACATGATGGGACTTTTAAAAGAATCTTTTCACGCTATGGGAACCTCAGAATGGTCTCTCTTGTGTATTTACAGAATGAGAAAACGCAAGGCACTGAAATTATTCATAATATAATCCGATTTTTAAAAGCAACACTAACCCAAAATTGTATAAATATGTGAGTATATGCAACATGCTATCTTGTTATTAGAAAGCTTAGATTAAAAATATGGACTAATACAATATATCCTATTGATCGCCTTTTAATGTAGAAAGTGAAGCTGGAGGTAAAGAAGAGGAAAATGGGAGAATGCTAAGCAGAGAAGTAAGAGTATTATGGGCTAAATGCTATGTGTGATTACATCTACGCATGTAAGAACATTGTATATGCATACAAACACGTGACTATAGACAACTGAATAACAATTGTTGAATGATAACCTACGTTAGCCAAAAATCACATTGTTAGTGATGTCTTTACTTATAAAAATACCTCGACATCCTTTTGTTGCATGCTTTGAATTTGGCTTTCAGTTTGTTACCTCCTGCTTCAGCCTCTAGACTGCTCAGGTTGTACATGAGCCACCCTGCTCTTCTTGAAAGTATGATTTGGAAATATAACTTTGGAATTGCATTGTAAAATAAATTACATACTTTAACTTTAATAAGAGTAATTTTATTTTATTTATAATTGGATTCACTTTCTACATTAATATCACTTACTCTTATTTTTCATTTAATTCCTTAAGTATCTGGTTTTCTTTTTCTTTTTCTCTTGAATATTCATTTTCCTCCTTGATGAGAATGCGTTCCTGCTCAGTTTTCTTTGATGCAGTCCCAGTTATCTTCTTCATGACATACACTAAATTTCTTCTCAGCCCAAGTGTGCTGTTCCCTGGAAATCTTGGCCAGAGTCTGTGTTCATGCCCCTTCTGCATGACTTTGCGGCATTGCTATGCTTTCCACTTACGCCATGCTGGCACTATGTCACATTGTTTCCGTTGTTTTGTTGAGCATCATGTAACTGCAGCCTGCTGTGGTGCCTGGGCTGCTTCCTCTTCACCCCCTCCCATCGCTTTCCCAGTGTCTAGCCCTCAAACAGGATGAATGCCTACTATGGAATCAATTCTTTTCCTTGGACTCTGCTAATTCAACAATCTGAGTCTGCCAATCTTCGAATCCTGGGAATGACTAAGTACTAGTAGAATATTATGCTAGATCATTGGGTAAACATGTGTTGGTTACTACTATCTGTGAAGTAGCATAAATTCAGAAGATTTATGCAATGGAGGTGTAGGCCAGACAGCACAGCTCAGTAGAACATTTTGAAATGTTGATAGTGTTTTGTATTTCTGTTGTCCAATATAGTAACCACTAGCCATTCAAGGTTCCTTGAATGGAAAGTAATATGACTAAGGAAACACATTATTAATTATATTTGTGATGGTTAGTGTGAATTGTTGTCTTGACAGAAACTAGAACCTGGGATCTAGATCTCTGGATTTGGGCAAGGGAGGTTACCTTGATGGGGTGGAAAGATTTGAGAAAACCCACCCATTGTGGGCATTGTTAGTCCCTCCTGATATTCTGAAATATATGAAAGTAAAATAGGAGATGGGCAGGACCATGACTTCCTTTGCTTTCTACTTCTCAGTTGTGGATGTGATATAAGCAGCTGCTTCAAACACCAATTGCCTTGACTTCCACACCTTGATGGGTTGTACCATAACCTAAAATAAATCTTCCTTCCTAGACATTGTTTGGTCAGGGTATTTTACCAAGGTAACCAAAAGAAAATTATGAAACCATTTAATCCTATTTCACTTAAATTTAAAGTCACATGAATCTAATAGCTACCGTATTGGAAACATCAAATTTAAGGCATTTGCTTTTAATCTGAGAAAAGGCATTGTGGGAATGTAATCTATAGCCTCAAATTTACAACAGTCTAATTTTAAGTGGATATAATTGTCTCCATTTACTCTAAGAGCACCTGGACCATATTTTTTTTTTAAAGAATGATTACATAGACATAACTTAGGTGAATGGTTTGCTGTAGGCTGGAGCAGTTGCAGCAGAATGAGGTAAAGGAAAACTCAGTTTCTGATTACTGCTCCATCCTGAAAATGTAGTGCCTGTATCAAAGCACATACCCCTAAAAACCAAGTGGAAAGAATTTCTTCTATAATGAAGTGAAAAATTAATATATCAGCTCTGGGACTAGAAATTGGTGTGTTGGTGAGCTCACTTGCTATGGCAGGTGTGAAATGACTGAATTTGGCATTTTCCAATTGTCAATTTGTTGCTCTTTGGACAGAATACTTGCTCATAAACTATTGCACATTACACAGGAACTGGAGTTATAAGAAATTGTGAGTTACCTGATATGATAGTGGAAACTGAAGCTGGTTTAATAATAAGCACTCTTAATCCCTGAGCCATCTCTCTAGCCCTGATAGAAACTTTCAAAGCTATTCAGACTCGGAAAAATGCATTCCAAGTTCTGAAAGTATACAATTGCCAACCTAGATTATCATACCCAGCATAAAGACACATCTCCCCCACTCACCCACACACTCATACACTCCTCTTGAAAAAGAAATAAATCAGAGGAATAAACAGATCAGAGGAATTTATGCCACAACAAGATCTCAAAAGAATGCAGAAGGAAATACTTTGGGCTCAAGAGAAGGATAAATATGCCTAAAAGACTGTAGAGGAAAAATAAACACATTAGGACAATTAATCAAAGGAGTTCTAAGAAAATGCCACCAAATTAACAAAATGGATATATGTCTGTCACTAGTAACTCTTAGCATTAGTGGCTTCCATTTCACAAGCTAGAAGAATGGAGTACAAAACAAGGTCCATCTTCTTGCTGCCTCTACAGAAACCCATTTAACCCAAAGACACCACCTTATGATTGAAAGATAAGAAGTGATACATCAAAGAAACAAACAAGAAGCAAGTAGGAATGACTATTCGATTATCTGACAAGCCAAACTGTGACCCAAAACTGCTTGGAAGGTACTCATACTCATCAAAAGAACAATCTATCAAGAGACTATTTCAGCCTGTAAGTAATCTGCTTTTTCTGGGCTTAGCTTCTGACCTGAGGCCCTCACACTCATCTGTTCACGAGCCCCATCTGCAGCATAACTCATTTTCTGCCTTGGTCCTTCCTCTGCTGCCATGTCAACACCCACATGCCTGGCTCTAAACCTACGACTCTTCAGTTTGCTTCGTTTGTCAGCCATTTTTTTCTGGGGAGTCGCTCATTTCATCTCCCCCAAACTTCTGGGACACATTAAAAGGAGTTTTAAGAGAGAAATTTATATTCTCAAGTGCCTTATTTAAAAAATCAAAAAGAGCACAAATAAATGACTTAATAATGCATCTTAAGAATTTTGAAAAACAAGTACAAACCAAACCCAAATCCAGTATAAAGCAAGAAATAATAATGTGTTCTTGGTAAACACTTGTGGTTGAAATGACTAGACATAGGCTAGGTCCATATTTTACAGAAAATTTGATAAATAGATTTCTAAAGTAGTTTTATACAATTTACAGAATTAAAGTCTGTAAGCTCTTGGTCTTCCATTTTGATAATATTTGGACCTATTATGTTGTCTACTTAAACATAGAAGTTTAAAATGTGGAATATAAATTATAGTGATTTCATTTATATTTACTTAATAGTGGTGTTGACATGATTTAATCATATATATATATCTTTCTTTGTTTATTTGTTCATATTCATTTATGATGCAGTTCTTCCAACATTTTCCTTATTTTTAATTATATATTTTAATTGACTTTAGTTCTTTACATCTTGAGAGGCAAATTCTTTGTAATATATCTGTATATACATTTATATGTTTGTATATATATATAATGAATGTTTTATTGTGAGGCTTGAGTTTTAAATATTTTTATTAGTATCTTTGAAAAACAGAATGGTTTTTATTTTTGTATACACCAGTGTGCCAAGTTTGTCTTTAATTAAAGATGTTGAACTTGTGAAGATGCTTTTTGTTCCACAAGTTCTTCTGGAATTTTACTGTCATCTAACATTTTCCAGTCATCTAATTTTCAAAGATTCAAAATCAAATCTCTTCTCTTAGGAAGCAGTACTATATGATCAACTGTGGCTCACCAGCCATTGCTCTCCAGCGTCTCCTGACTTCATCAGGGATGGACACATCTGAGAATTATCTAAGCATTTGAAGGCAGCTTGAAAGCATTATTGGGTTTCTTACTGCTCTTCGTTCTCCATTTTTGGAAATTTCTTTAATTTTCAGTTGCTTTGGCAGTCCAAATTTTATCCTGTGCTCTGAGCTAACAGGAGAGATGCAAGATTAATACAGTTCTTGAGGGCTGTTGCCTTGAGCTGGCTGTAAACATGGCTAGGAGCTCAGTAGAAAAGGCATTTGAGTTCTTCTTGTACTGTTCCAAAGGTCACATCCATTTGCTGCCTTCTTTGGCTAGCAATAGAAACTGAAGATACTTTTTGCTTTGATATGAGGATAATCATGTTGTTTTCCAGTGGATTGATGGAAGCTAGTGTGTAAGGTTTATTTTATCTCAAACTTACATGATGAAATCCAAAGTGAAATTTACTTAGAATAAAATTACATGGAGTTTCAGTGATGATAAAACTGTTTCTGTGCAATCATCTAAAAGCCTTTCCACATCAATAAATGCCTGCAATTTACTTGTAATCTATTTACCTGAAGTACACCTGAAGTGACTGGTCTAACTCTACATTTTAGGTGAAACACTTTTCACTCTCCTTATGCTTAAAAGTGTCCATTAGTGACAGTGATTAAACATTTTCTCATCTCTAAATAAGCTATGTTGAGAACTCTAGTCGATTAGATGTTGAAGCTACAATCTGTACTACAAGTTCACACTCAGCTCTGTCTAAGCACAATGGCCATGAGAACACATCATAGTGCCGTGTGTGAGAAATGAACAAAGGATAGCATGATTCTCCTATCTTAGCAATGCTCAGGTTAAAGTGAGAGTAACATATTGTAGCAATATTAATTTATTCCATTATTTTTAGTTTAGAGTGTATATGTTATTGTTGAGAAATTTAAGTGAAAGCATTATAGTGTTGGAATTATTAAATGACAAATTAGAATGCGTTTTGTGTGCCTACAGATGATGAAGAACAATAATATAATGTACACTCATTGTGAAGCTGTAGTTAATATAATACTGTAGTTCTTATACACACACACACACACACACACACACACACACACACACACAAAGAGAGAGAGAGAGATGCAGACAGGGAAAGAGAGACAGAGATATTTTTGTTTGAATAAGATCGAAACAGAAATAAAACAGATGAAGGAAGAGGGAAAGATAGATTATATTTTGTTAGACATTAATATTATTACCCTGTCTTCAAGGTGAATGTATTTTGGTAAGAACAAAAATGAATAAATATAAAGCACATTAAAATGCAAACACAAACAATAATTATAATTGCTCTCTTAAGGGAAAATTACTTAGGATTAATTTAGATCTTACAGAACAAGGAAGATTAATCAGGAGGAGTTTAGTGTAAAAGAAACAAAAACACAGCAACTTTAAGACAGAAAATTATTATTATTTTTTCAGCAGGTACTAATTATAAACTTCCCAAGACTGGGGTTTAAAAATTCATCCATGTTTATTAGAGTAGAATAAATATTAAAGGAAAGAGAGAGAGTGGCGAAAAGGAAGGAGTGGGTGAGTGGAAGAACAGAGAGACTACAAGCAATGGGAAGTGGCTTGGGTATGGAGGAGACTAAGTGGTTCCACGAAGCTGCAGAACACTGTCCATGGAACAGGAAGCAGCAACAACAGACAGCAGGATATGGGTGTCTACTGCTGTCATAAATCTGCAGTCAGGCTGTGTGGTCTGGAAGGTGGAACCTAACAGCTCTCTTATTGGGCAGTTTTAGCCTAAATGAGCTTCTTTCCACAGCTGATGAGAGCCACTTCTTCAGATAATTGTTCTGCAGGATATACGGGAGGATAGACAGAGCAAGAGATAGCTCACAGACTCTTCAGTTAACTCAATATCCTTTAGTCTTTCTTGTGCGTATTATTAAGAAATTGGCATAAATCACATTGCATTAGAGAGAGTAAACAGAAAGCTTTCCATGCATGAGAGGTAACTCTCTTTGTATTTGAGATAGCAAAATGTATGATATTTTAAGCATGAAACACAGCTATGGATACAGAATATACCAAAACCCAAAGAACTAAAATATGGCTTTAAAGTAAGTACCTAGCAAGGATTTTCACTGAGGCAGATAGAAATATTAGAATGCAAAAGAAATGGAAAGAGCTGAATGAACCCACACTAGGAAATTTGAGAGGCAAACGAGGATAGTCAGTGAAGAATATCTTGGGAGTTCTGGGCTGCATGACAGTGAGATGCACTGGAGTGACTGCTCTGATAAGTATACTGAACAATGGAGAAGGGTGCCAGGGAAGGACAGGGGTTCCTGGAGGGAAAGAGGACCCACAACTGAACATTAAAATTCATTCTCTTGGCAAGTCAGGCAAAGTGATATCGCACAGATGTTTAAAATGTATTGACTCCAAATGCACACTTGAAGATGTGGAGACTGCAAAGGGCCTTGCATTCAGTCTCCCTACCAATTAGATCTTGAAGTGTTCATTGTGACATGTTGAAGCTAGAGATTTTCAGAATGCAAATATATAAAAACTGTAAACAGGAGCTTGTTGTTTACTTATTAAGTAGGAGCTTACCAAAACACACAAGCTAGTTCTTATACAAAGAAAGCCCCAAGAAAGTCAATGTTTAAGTTGCTAAAAAATATTTACCTTTGAGAAGGCTTACATGCCTGTTTATTGCTGTTTATTTAATTAAATGCAGTCAAGAAGACTCTGTTTACCTAAACAAAACTACCATATCTTTTTTATCATATTGCCACTTCAGATTTCTGTACTAAGACTATAATCATTTCTCTACAATAATACATCTGCTTACTGTTTACTGATAATATTCTCTTAAAATTTTTTCATGCCTCAAAGCAATATATTTCTTATCAAATCAGACAGTTGAACATTGAGCCAAAATACTATCAAGCCAAACACATTAAATACTGAGTCTGACATAGTATTTTTAAATTAAACACACCAGCCATGAACCAGATCAATATTAAATCAATGATGCTGCATGTAGAGCAGCCTTATAAATGTCCATATGATATATTAAATTTAATTTATTAGAAACTAATATCTGAGAATGAGACAGATTGCTTTTTGTTAGTAATATATAGCTGATCTTTCAAATTAGACAGTTATTGAACAAAACCCTCAGTCCTGAATACCACAAAACACAACAATGTTGCACAGTTTTTCTTTGAGTCTTAAAAAAGCCTTAACATGGTAATGAGATAAAAGTAGACTTAAATCTAAGAAAGCTTAAATTTTAAAAAAGTAGCTAACTAAGAAAGATTTTGTATTAACTGTATCACAAGGGATATTATAAGTAGCTAACTAAGAAAGGATTTTATATTAACTGTAACACTTTGGAATATTGCTGGGAATTATAGATTTACTAGGGTCATTTACTCCTGAATAGTTAGTTTCATACTGAACTAGATAGAGAACATAGAGACAACAATGACTAAAAAGAAGGATAAAAGCTTTGGAAAGAATTCTCACTTAAAACTAATTTCTGAGGCTGAATATATAGTAAGTAAAACAGTTACTTAGCTTTTGTGAAATGTCATGTTCAATTCCAGGCTTCACAAAGGCAACAGTCACAACAGCAACAACACACACAAATCTCAGTTTTGCTACATACTTGTAGAATGAGCATAAAGAATTCATTTAACTACATGAGGCTTCAATTTTATTGCCTGTAAAATGAGTGTCATAATATAATCTTTGCAGAATTATTAATGTTGAAGGCAATGGGAGGGAATTATAAAGCCAGTAGGGCACGTTGCCACCACATACCACATAATATTTGGCTAATGGCAGGGAGGTGGATGCAGATGGTGCTGGTTAAATTTATTGCTGGTTATAGGATAATGCAAATAGATCCTCACTTATCACCCCGGCACAAGATCCAACTCCAGATAGATCAAGGACTTTAACTAATACTCAATACCCTGTAGCTGATAGAGGAGAAAGTAGGTTAATATTCTTGAGCTCATTGTCATAGGAAAAGATTTTCTGAACAGAACACCAGTAACTCAGGCACTAAGATCAACAATTAATAAATGATACTTCATGAAACTGAGAAGCTTCTGTATGGCAAAGGACACCATCATTAGGACAAAGTAGAAGCCTACAGAATGGGAAAAGATTGTTTATCAAGTACATATCTGATAGAAGTTTAATACCTAAAATATATAAATAATTAAAAGACTGGACATCAAGAAAACAAGTAAGGAATTTAACAATGGGGTATAGAACCAGAGCACTTGAAAGATGATACACAAATGCCTGAGATAAACTTAAGAAACATTCAACATTCTTACTCAAGGAAAAGAAAATCATAATGACTTTGGGATTTCATCTTATGCCAGTCAGAATGGCCAAGACCAATAAAACAATCACAGTTCATGCTGGTGAGGTTGTAAAGGGAACTCTCATAATTTTATTGGTCATTGGTAACAAAAAGATGTTCATCTCATCTATTGTTAGGTGAAGTTTGGGGCAGAGGCACAAGATCAGGCCTCATATGCATAGGGACATCAAGTAGAGATATAGATCATTTGTGTACATATTCAGGTCAGATCTTAGTAGTGGATCTTTTTCTGGAGCCCTGGCTCTGATTTCACCAACTTAACACATGTTAGCAGCTCATAAGTGCACTAAACCACCAAGGGAAAGGGTGCAACAGTTGGAAACAGAGGGTTCAGGCTAGTATCTTAGCACACATGAGCAATTTAAGCAAGGCATCTTACACATTCACTCAGGAACCAAGAGTATATTTTACATGTATATGCCTCACTTCATAAAGTAGAATTATTAGTGTAGTTTTAGATTCTGCCAATATTCCCAGGACACATCATTTTTAAAGATCAGTCCTCCAGATGTCTCTTATGGTTTATTCCCCAAGGGCTCATGTGTTGAATGCTTGGTCCATGGCTTGTGGACCAAGTGGAAGTTCTTGGAATTCTTAGAAGATAAGGCCTTTTAAGATGAAGTTAGGTCATTCAGTGTTTGCCACTAAAAGAGATGGAAGGACTCCACCCAGTATACTTTTTATATTCTAGTTACTGCCATTAAGTGAATCATTTCCTCTGCCTCATGATCCTGCAGCATGTTGTCACAGAAATAAAGCAACAGAATTGAGTAACTAACCATGGACCAAAACCATGAGCTGAAAGAAACCTTTTCTCCTTTTAAACTGATTTACCTGGAAATTTGTTATAGTGCTGTAAAGCTGAGTAACACAATGTTTATCTTACTATTTTTAAAATGCTGTTAACTAACATGTCAACAAAATCACCTTTTGCTTTGCTTGTTAATTTGTCTGTTAAATCAAAATCTGGGAGTTGTGGATACCAGTTCCTGTGGGTACATCTAAAACAAAACAAAACAAAAATCCAAAACAAAACAAAGCAAAACCTCCTTACCTAAGACTCAGGTAACAGTGTGGAAGCAAGGGCAGAAAGACTGTAATAGCCAGAAGATCAGGCAGTGAAGACTTTGCTGTGAGATTGTGTCTTCTAGTAATTTTAGAAGTTATACCTAGTCTTAGCAGCAAAACTGCCCAACATAAGCTGAAAAAGAACAACAGACATGCTAACATGGACTGGGGAAAGCCCAGAAGACTTCAGCCCTACACAAAGGATTACATACAATTAAGGAATTCTGAGAGCTGGACAGTCTTCCCCAGGGAAGATTGTAACAGTTAGTTTTACAATCCCAAATGGTCATCCCTGAAAGCATACATACAAGTAACAGTACAAATAATGGGAAGCTTGTGTTTACATTTTTAGTAATATAAGTGTTTCTGTGCATGCGCACAAACAGTAATTTAAAAAAATCAGTTAAAATTTTGGAAGTTAATTTCTATAAACATTTAGAAATCTATTCCTTCTAATTAAAATACTACAGTCTAGGAAATGCTTTCTACTGCTAAGTAAGTTCACTTAATGTAGCAAGGAATTTCTGGATGTATTTTACTCATCAACGGGTGTGTTTTTAGGAAAGTGTTTGGTTTGTTTAGAGACCTGAATGCCAAGACCCTTTCTGATTTAATTGAGACCTTATTTCTGGTGCCTCAAGAAATGTGTTAGCATGTTCCATCTGCCCTGTTGCTCCCAAATCCAATATCCCTGTCCATCCAAAGAAACCTTTTATTTGGGGGGGGGGGGTTGGGTTTCCTTCCTCCTTCCCTCCCTCCCTCTCTCCCTCTCTCTCTCCCTTCCTCTGTCCCTTTGTCTTTCTGTTCCTCCCTCTCATTATTTTTCAATGTTTTGAAGTTCTAGCTGTTGCTGTTGAAGTAGTTTCTTTTCCAAAAGCCGGAAGGTGATAGTGAGCTGCTGTTTGCTAGTGCTTATGACTGGAATGGATCCAAACCGGAAAGAGTTTGTGTGTAACAGAAAAGAGTGGACTCTGTGTGTGATAAGAACACTGGAGAAGAGTGGGCCATGTTTGATGCTGGCCTCCATCTCGGACAGCCTTGTTGTACCAGGCTGGTTACTGAGCCTTTTTCTCCTTGTCTTTACAACTGAGCATTCAGAATCATAAACCAGATAGGGTACTGTGGAGAGTGGATGCTGGAGTCCTGTGAGCAGCTTGAAGTAAAATGCTGTCAGGAGAATAATGATTGCCTTTTTCCTTTTATTGTCATTCAGCATTGAGAGCAATTCTAAGAATTGGGTCAGTTTTATTAACGCAAAACTTCCACAGCAACAAGGAAGTTAATTATAAAGAAGAACTCTCTTATGTACTTTCATCTGAAATTTCACTGATATTCATGTTCACCTAGAGTCTGACAAAGAACTATATTTGGAAATAGAATATTTGAAGATGTAATTAAATTAAGAGTAGATAGGAGGATTACTTTGGCTTTCAAATTTCATGTCAGCATACTTAGAGACAAAAAAGGGCGCTTGAGGATGATGTGAAGACAGAGGTAGAGACAGGCTGTGCTACCCCAAGCTAAGGAAGACATGAGCCTCCCAAAGCTGGGAGAGGCATAGACGGGTTCTTCCATAGAGCCTTCAGAGTGCATGAGCATATCAGTCCTTGATGTTGAACTTCCTGTCTCCAGAACTGTGGATGAACAAAGTCCTATTAGTTAAACAACTAAGATTATGGGAGGTTGATATAGAGGCCATAGGAAAACAGTTCAATGCCATGGCAAACGTCTTTAAGTAGTAGAATTATTTTCATTGTTGGGAAGGCTAGACAGCTCTTCATTCTCACAATGCGAATATTTCTTCATAGTTTTATTGAGGATGTTATCCTTACTTTTGTTCTGAGAAAAACTCAAATTCATGACAAGTATTGTATAAGTGTAGTGCAAGAGAAAGTGAGTACATTTTGTAAGATTCAGGTATTGTAATTACTTATGTAAGTTCATGTCTGAAAATATAGCTACTTATAACTATACTGGTGAGAAACCCAAGTAAACCTAAAACTAAAGCATACTGAATGATGAGCAAATTAGAATTTTTTTCAGTTAAGTGTATAATCCAGATAATGCCCTCACCAATCAAAGAGCTTTCATCTCTGGAATCATTTTTTTTTACTGGATATTTTATTTATGTACATTTAAAATGTTATCCCCTTTCCTTGTTTTCCCTCCAGAAACACCCTATCCCACTCCCTTCCCCACTTCTTTGAGGGTGCTCCCCTACCCACCCACTCACCCACCCACTCCTTCTCCCCGCTCTGACATTCCCCTACATTGGGGCATCAAGCCTTCCCAGGACCAAGGGCATCTCCTCCCACTGATGTCCGACAAGGTCATCGTCTGCTACATATGTGGCTGGAGCCATGGGTCCCTCCATGTGTACTCTTTGTTTGGTGGTTTAGTTCCTGGGAGCTCTGGGGGGTGGGGGGGAGGTTCTGGTTGGTTGATATCTGGAATCTTTAAATAGATATTTTACCTGACAAAAGGACCCCATTTCTTCAGAGATGGGCTGATCATCTGGTATTTTCTAGTTGGACCTAATGTAGTCATCATGGTTCTTCTCTTAGTAAGGGTTTCTATTGCTGTTATAAAATACCAGGATTACAACTTGGAACAAAAGGGGTTTATTTCATCTTTTGCTTCTGGTATTAGCTCCTTACTGAGGGAAGTCATGACAGGCTCTAAAGGTAGGAACTGAAACAGAGGCTATAGACAAGCAGTAGTTACTGGCTTGCTCCTCATAACTTACTCAGCCTTCTTTGTTATAGCACCCAGGACCACAGCCCACCATTATCACCACTCATACTGAACTGGACCTTTTCATGTCAGTCATCAATCAAGAAAATGCACCATAGGCTTGCCCATAGGTTGACCAGTTCCCCTTTTCAAAAGGACACTAGATTTGTGTCAAATTGACAAAACCAACCAGCATTGTTCTCTTTTCAAAGGAAGTAAGGCAGGTTGGAAATTTATATTACCGATTTTGTCTTGAAGAAGTTGGTCAGGGCAAAGGAAATGACCAAATTCTAAAATCTTGAGGGCAGAAAAGATCCCCCACTAAAATCATTATTTTAACAAAAGCCATTTTGAATTATTGACCTACAAAATTAAAAATAATTTTTTGCTGTTTTAAACCATTGTTTGTAGTAATTTGTTAAAGTTGTAGTAAAAACCAATACACATGACTGTGGGGGCAGTGGTCTGTGACAGGCAATCTAACACCTGGTTGAGCATAGGCTGGAAGCTCTGGGAGACCCAGTGGAACCTCTGAAGGACCAGAATTCATGCTTCTGGCCAACGCTCCCGGAAGACTCCTGTAAAATCAGCCACAGCTCTCACAACCCCTGTGTAGAGAGAGGCCTGCCATGTGAGATTTGTCATGTAGAAAGTAGCCCTGACCCCTCCCATAAGCAAATGTGGCACTAGAGAGCCCCCAGACCTAGCCAATAGAAAGTATCGATTGCCAAGCCCGTGCCCCCTCCCCAAACAGTATAATAGATTGCCCCACCTACCTAGCACTCGCTCTGCGTCTCTCTGCCTGTCTGCTCTCTGTGTCTCTCTGCCTGCCTGCTCTCTGTGATGCTCTCTACGCTGCTCTCTGCCTTCCCCTGTCCGCCAGCCTGCTCTGGTCCCTGCTTCCGCTCATGCCTGCCTCCCGCCACCCAAGAGGAATAAAGGTGCAAACTGCTCTGGTGTCAGAGAGCCTTTTGTTCCACGAGCTGTAAACACTTCGGTCCACGAAGAGACCTGCTCTCCTGGCCTAGTGGTAGGACGCGAGCTGGACAGCAGCTGTGGGTCTCCCAGGAACCGCCAGAAGTCGCCAGGAGTCTCCTGCACTCTGTAGGCTTGCAGGCCTCTCACGGGTTTAGTCCTGGGCCGACTCAGCACGCGCAGCGAGCACTGAGTGGGCTTAGTCCAACACATGACTCAAAAAGATGCAGCTAATTTCCATAAGACACTGAAAAATTTCAGCCACAGACTCTTAATTGTTTGAATCAACATTTTTCTCTTCATTGATCATGAACAGAGGCGAAATAGTGCTTCCTTACAGCAGCAATTCCTGAGACATTCATAAAACCTGCTCCATTTAATTCATGGACTATCATATGTGACATTAATAATCTCTGGGAGAATCATACAGAAAAGACATCTCACTGACCAGGCTCACTTGTAAGATGCTAGGCATGGACTGCCATTGCCCTGAGTGTCAGTCTCCAACATGAGTAGCTTGAAAAGTTGGTCCTTTCCAGTTTAAATAAACAACATGATGAACAAAATCATAGTTCAGAGAAACTTTGGGGCTGGGGAGACAACTCGGCCATTAAGAGCACTTGTTCATACAAAACACTTATGCTTGAGTTTGGTTCCCAGTTTGGGAGCTAATAACCATCTGTAACTCCAGTCCACCAAGACTGAATGCCCTCTTCTGTCTTCCATGGGCACTGTACACAGATGATGCACTGAAGTACATGCAGACAAAACACCCGTATGCATAAAATAAAAGTAAATAAATCTAAAAAGAGAAAGAGAGAAATCCGGTAGCTCATTAATTTTGGAATTTAAGGTACTTTGCATTTCCGGCTTTACTCTGGATAGAAAGGCTACTTTACAGGAGGACTGGATGGCAGCTTGGACAGGGAGGCCTTGGACAGAGCCTGATTTCTACTTTATTCTGTACCAATACTTCGCTTTCTCCCCTTTCCACTGTGCCCCTCTGATAAATATCCTCTGTAAGCCCTTTTCAGTGGGATACATTATGAATAATCTAAGCTACTGTACTTACCTTCTTCAGTTAGGGCATTCTAAAGTCTTAAAAGCTTTGTACCAGGAACTGGGGACAAGGATCTCATGTTTCCTTGTCCTCAACACCAGTTATCTGAGAATTAACCATTCTATGCTTTACAGAGTGATTTAAAATGATGTTGGGGAAGCCAGTGAAGATTATTTTAAATACAGCATCAGGACACATAACAAAACAAAAATAAGACAGGCAAGAAAAGATAAGATGAAACAAAACACTATCTCAGACTTCCATGCCTGGAACAGCAAAACAGCTACCAAGGCTCTTGACAACAAAACAAAACAAAACAAAACAAAACAAAACAAAACAAAACAAAACAAAACAAAACAAAACAAAACAAACCAAACCAAAACAAAACAAAGCAGTAAAGTGCTTCCTACCTACCTACAAGCTTTTCTCTGTTACACATGGCTATGGCTGGAATACAGGCCTGAAAAACAGAGGTTCTTTCACCAAGTGCTCAGGGGGATGTGGTTTTGCGCCATGAATGGATATATAACATCACGACTTTACTCTCTTCTTTTGTACTATTGAAAACTGAGGAAGAGGGGCTGGAGAGATGGCTCAGGGGTTAAGAGCACTGGATGCTCTTCCAGAGGTTCTAAGTTTAATTCCCAGCAACCACATGGTGACTCACAAACATCTGTAATGGGGTCCAATGCCCTCTTCTGGTGTGTCTGAAGACAGCTACATTGTACTCACATACATAAAATAAATCTTAAAAAAAATAATTAAATAAAAAGAAAACTGAGGAAGAAAATAAAATAATTCTAGTTCATTTCCCATAGTTTAAGAAAGTTATTGTTTTCCTCTACATATCCATATCTGGCAATAAAATTACATTATTTTGCATTAAATGTTCTGGAGACAGTGTGGTACACACATTGGCAGAGCTCACTGAGAAATGTCCCCACCACACAACTGGGACTGAATGTTTTCATCAGCATTCAGCGAAGTCACTGACATTCATTAACTTTTATATTTACTATGCTTATCAGATCTTTAATTTGCCTGACCCCCCCAAAATAAAGCAAAGAGATGATGATAAAATATCTGACATATACGCTTGGTTGAAGAACTCTCAAATAATTTCTGTAGAATGTTGATGTTACTCACCAATCAGAGATAACTTGGGAGAGGGGGGCAAAGGTCACTTAGGTTTATGTGCAGATTCTCTTGTCCCGGCAGTTAACCAGGACTTGGGGTTTAGCAACTAGCATTGCAATACATAGGAAAAGACCAAATCTCAACTTCTGAGTACTACCCATTCTTGTATTTCTCATGCTCAGATCTTTGGTCTGATGAAAATCTAACAAGGCTAAAAGAAATGCAGGCCAAGAGCATAAGAGCACTGGAAGGGTGTGTTCTAAAAAAGATTATCAGGAAAACGGGGTGACATGATTAAGTCACATGCCCAGAATATTCTGATCATTGCCTGATCACATGGCTAGCACGGAAGGTTGGAGTAGATGCTACTGCCTGGGGAGACAAATCTCTCCCCTAGTGCCCAGAGCTGTCACTGTGCTAGGAGGAGAGGAGCAACGGACTTGGTGTGCTGAGAGCGGAAGTAACATAAAAAATGATTCTGTAAGTCTCGCAGCTCACATATGTAATAAGCTTGATAGAGGATTTCCTATATTTTACAGCTCTGACAATTTGCATGTTATGCCAATGGGACTTGAAGCTGAAAGTAGCTATTTCAGGCTGGCAGTGAAAACAAAATTGATTTTGATTACCCTGGTAGTGGAATGATTGAATTATATTTCTAACTTCTCCAAAAGGGTCTTACAAACATCCTGCATAAAGAGGAAATCAATGAGAGCACAGACATTTTAAGGCAGACCTCACAGAAGTATGTGTGACAATCAATTAAAACAATACAGGTTATTTTTATAGAAATTGTGACACCTTTGATTGCATAAACCTTAGGCCCCAGAAACCCTGTATTTGCTCCTGCGATAAGATCACTGTGAAAATATTTTGTAAGCATCTCTCAAAATACTAGTTTTTTCTTCCCTAGTAAACTATTAATAAAAAATAACCCATATGATAAATAGAGAAGTGCTCTGAGCAGCTAAGAGCAGTAGAGAAAGCCCTGTCCTGGATGGTGATGGCGTTGCTATGGTAGCTGAGATGAAACTACCGAAGAGCAGATAAAACATCATTAGGTGGAGCAGCTGACTGCTTGCAAACAGGGTCCGCCTTGCATCAAAGGCTTGCAGACACCCAGAGAACAACTGCTAACAGCACACCAGGTCCTAAGAATCTTAATTGGCCTCTGTAATTCCTTTGGGGTGAACACACCCTTCTAAATGACTGTGTCCATTTTTGTGTTACTATCAATCATTCTTTTCTTTAATCAAAACAGGATGTAATATGCAGATGAGTTAGGTTGATATTAAATGCAAACGTTTTTCCTAAGGCTGTTAAATCTTTTCCAGAAAGCCAACATTACAGCACATGCACACCGAACTGAGCCAGGCCTCCAGAAGCAGGAAGACTGCATCCTGGTTTCTGCTGTCCCTAGGTTCTTTGAGATCAGAGACTGTTTTCTCTTTTCGTTTTATTACCAGTAATTCCTGAGACGTGATTCATAGTGTAGGCTCTGGATGCATGTGTTGAACGGATAAATGCTGCACTAAACTAGATTTTATTTTTCTCTCTCCAAAGTTAGTAAACTTGATAATAGGATTTCAAATACAGTTTGATACATGTGTGGTATATTTTTCAATGTTCTTCATTAATATTCTCAATCATGGCCGGATGTAGAGGGAATGTACCATATTTCTTTTGAGATCTGTTAATTCTGCATTTTCGTTTTCTGAACCAAAAAGGACCTTCTCCATCACTGTGGTTTTTAAGTTACAACTTTTGAATTTAAAAGTTCCTTTTATTCTACAAATGTTTTTATGATAAATCTCTGATGACCTTTCTTATAAAGCACAAACATTCATGGGAAAACTCAGACCTATTTTAAGCTTGCTCATTTGTGGTTTTGTCTGATGGAAAAGCCTTTAAGTTGTTTGTTGTATAGATTGATCATTGTGCAACCATAGAGTATCTGCCCTTCATATTAACGAGGAAAAACAAAGTAATCTAGACTCTTTCTCCAGATCGAACCAATGAGTACAGAAATGTGTTTCACGGGACAATTTCTGATCTAGAGTTTCTCCCTTTGTTAATTTTTATTTTATGCATTTGAGTGTTTGCCTCCATGTGTATATGTGCATCACGTGAGTGCCTTGTGCCTGGTGCCTGTGAAAGTCAGAAAAGGCAGTTGGATCCACTGAGGCCAGAGTTAGAGGCAGCTGTGAGCCAACAGGCAGATTCTAAGAACTGAACCTAGATCCTCTGCAAGAGCAGAACAAGCTCTTAACTGCTGAGCCATCTCTCTAGTACCAGACTTAGGCAATTTTGAATACACTTCTACATTTCATGGGTTAATGAGACAACAGAAAGAAAGACCTATTTCATTCTTTTTTTCATGCTCCATTTCTAGGAATCTTTTTCAAGTTTTCTGCTACTTTCTTGAGCTCTTAACTGATACATAAATCACCTGGATAGTCTTCAAACACTAAAATACACATTTTGTATTTTTTCTACTAGACACATATTTTTAAAGGAAGGGCTATGGTTGAGTGAATGAGACAGTAAGAAATGTGTCCATGCCCTAAGCTAGTAGCACAGCACGTTAAAATGTCAAGAGGGCAGGTGTCTTCTTAAACAGCACATGGGAATAGTTTTCTCACATGGGCAGTATGCTCTATACTTGCCAAATTCATGGAGACTTAGTAGTTCCTAGTGCAAAACAAAAAAACCCCTAAAACCCCAAAGCCATGAAATTATATTATATTTATTTATGTATTTGGATTTTTTTCTTTTTAACAGGGTCTCTATATGTAGCTCTGGCTATTCTGGAACTTACTATGTAATCCTGGCTGGCCACAGTTCACAGAGATTGACCTGCCTCTGCCTCCTAAATCCTGGGATTAAAGGTGTGTGCATTCTATCTGGCTATGAAGTTATATTTTAAAGTACCAAAGTTCATTAAGATAGTGTCTGCAAAATAAATAGACATCTTCCAAGTCTGTAATTGTCCTGACCTTCACTAAAGTCATGTGTTTGTGGTTTAGTAACCTGTCCAAATTTTTCCCAAGATGCTATTTTCTTTTATAGACAGGCCTTTTGTTTTTCAGTGAGAAGGAGAGGGTAGCAGAGTGAATTACTGGGTACAAATGTTACTGTCTATAAGGCAGTAAAATTCATTGGGTAGAAAAGAGGGACTGAAAGTATAAAATCAATTGCTAGACGGTGCCAGCTTTGCCCTTTGTGTAGAAGAAATTCTATGAAATTCTAGACTGTAGTATAGTGGCAAGGACAACCTAGTTGTAACTCAGAGAATGCCTTTAGGTCCCAATATACATCACAATTTTCACATGTAATCCATTCCCAAATAGTCTTTTTTATTTTGCTTCATCGGAATTTATGGGCAAATGAAATCTTTAAAGTTTTAATAAATATCATTAGCAATTCAATTCTATTACATTAACATAAATTTTAATAAGATTTTCAAACTATTAAAAACATTTCTGCAACTCAAAAAATTAGAAAGATGATCAATAATTTTCTCAAGGCCACAAAATGGCAAATAGCAGACTTGGAAATATTTTAACATAGTCTATAAAGATTGAGAGCCCCACATCTTCTAATACATCACAAATGTAACCCTAGATCATAGGCAGAGTCATTAGGAAATCTATAATCCAGGAAACACACACACACACACACACACACACACACACACACACACACACACACAATGAGATTAGCTTTGTATTTGGCTGAAATAGTAGCAAGCATTCTGTGAACAGAAGATAGAGGCCTGTCTCTCTTAGATGCCAAGGGGAAAATAAGGTTTAGTTGCCCAGTGGAGAAAACAGTAAAGATATGAAGCTATCTATGGAATGTTGGCCATTACTGCTAAGGTCCATAGGCAACTCAAGGACCTGGTCTCAAACACTAGCCACCCAGCTGACCCTACCCCAGACTTCAAGGAGTAATAAATTATTATTAATTTGGCTCATTAATATTTTTATTGTTCATTAAATATTCATAAATCATTGAGACATCTGATAAAGCACTTTAAAATTCATGACACCTTTCCTTTGTTCTATGATTTATCCTTAATGCCACCCTCATATTTTTTTTTAATAAGAAGAAAAGTGAAGCTCAGAAACATGACCTGATTTGCTCAAGATCACTTAAGAGATTAGAGAAAAATGCATACTTAACAGTGGCATAATGGGATGTGTTTGCATGTAATTCCTGGCTACACCACCCCTGGAAGGGCACATGGTCCAGAGATCAGTGTAAAGTGGGCAGAGCTGGCAGAAGCACAGTTGGATTTGCCCTTGTAGGAAAGGCACCATATAGCATCTGGGAACTTAAGGCATGACTCAGAACACCTTTTTCATGCAAACACACAAATGGGAAATGTTTCTGGATGAATCGTCTCATTTCTTACCTTCTACAAATCACACACTAACCCTTGCTGCCTCGCTACCTTGCTGCTGCTTGTTTGTTACAGTAATGGACTCCTCAGTATTTCTCTCTTCCAATAGTACAAATGAGTTTCCTCTTCTGTTAATAAATTAATCTAAATTTAGCTAGCACATTGTATAGTTTTGAATTCAAATTCATGTGTTTTACATCAAATCTTGCTTTTTTTTTTTCCTGCCCATATATTCTCTAATGAGGAACTCAAATCTGTAGCCATTTAGGGTTATATGAAAGTTGCAAAGGAATATGCTTTTGTTAATAAGCTACTAGGGTTTGAGGAGGAGTTGTTCTCAAAAGTGTCCCCGTGCTGAAGACTTGGATTCCGCTGCTGCTGCTTCTGAGAGTCAGTTAAACCCTAAGGGCTCCAACATTGCCTATACATAAGGCCCCTGATGAATTCATAACATGAGGGCAACATTGCCAGGTGGTGGGAAGTAAGTTGTGGGGCCTGGTTGGAAGACTGCATTCTTTGTTTTGGACTATCTTCTATCCTCCCACTTTCCTGGCTACCAGGAGACAAGTAATTCTACCTTACCATACCCTCTGCCACATTGCTCGGCTTCACCATGGCCCACAAGCAAAGTGACCATCCTACTTTAGATAGAATATCAGGAACAGATCACAAATCAATCTTCTGTTTCTTGAAATTGTTATCAAGTTTGTCACAGTGATGGGCCAAGGAGTCATGCTTCTCAGCTAGGATACCGAGGCACACTTCAAAGTTAGCACGCTGTTCCTTAGGAAGAGCCTGAAACGATGCCTGGAAATGATACAGATGCATCAAGAAATTCTGTGCAGCAATCCTAACAGACTGTACTTTATTTGCTAAGAAGGAGCTGGCAGAAAGAACCGCAAAGATGCTTTTCTGGTCTTCTATTATTCTTACTCTCCTTGAAGCAACATAGTTACAGTTGCATGCCTGTTGGTAGTGTGTGAAGAAAGAAGGATAGGGTTTCATTAGAATGACTGTAGTCTTCCTCTACCAAGACCATCTATCACATGCCAGGCACAAAGCAGATAATTAGCACTAGTTCTCTCTCTTATTTAAAGTAGAATGGAAATAAGAGAGATTACCTCAATGTTTTAATCTTAATGTAATTTCATAGACTTGTGATAAAAGGTGAGCCTCCCCTTTATCTAAACCCATATACACATGCAATGTGTATGGTAGTATTGATGAGGTTCTAAGCATCATTCTAAGAATATGATACACACACACACCCACACACGCACACACACACACACACACACACACACACAAAATACAATTTTAGGCTGCTCCATAGCATAGGTGCTAGAACCTTGGTGTTTAATTATTTGGACTCACATGCCTATAACTTGCGTAGTGATGTACTCTCAATGAAATACATGAATGGTTCTAGTTTAGCAAAACATGTGCTGTGAGGTGTTGTGCCTTAGGATCTTGCCTGGCAGCGGCTCTTTCTATACTACACCTGACAGGGTCTTAATCAGAGTTTGGAAATTCTACAGAAGATACAGTGATGCTCCTGAGATGAAGCCATGTAACTCAGGTGATGAGCAGATGAACTGAATTCTCAAGTACCTTCTACTAAAAACGTCTACTGTCCTTACCACACATATTTTATTTGAATTATTTCTTTTTTGGATTAAGGTAAAAGAAGTCTCTCTCTCTCTCATCTATCCATCTATTCCAATCAGAAAGCTTGTATGGGCATTTTTATTTGAAGTCTTTGTATTCACATAAAGTTGTAACATTTAAAAAGAGGAAAGTTGTGGACAGAATGATAATTTAATAAGATTTCTAAAATTGTATTAAATTATACATGTGTCTAAAGTGAGAAAAATAATTGAAAAACAAAATGTCCACAATGAAGCTCAGAGAATAGCATGGAAAACCATAGAGCAAATACACACATATCTAAACTAATTTCATTTATCTTAGAACACCTTGGCAGACTACAGACTCATCATATACTGCGATGGGCTTTCAAAACCTGCCTTCTGAATTAATCAAAGAGGCATGCAGTCAGCAAACTTTCTAGCTTCTGAATTAATTTGTTTATAATTACTTTCAAACATCTTTCTACATACAAATACCAAAGACCCTTTCTTCTTTCCATGTTTGCTCATTCCTCCAGCATCTCTTTGTCCTTTGGCTAGGGATCCAGGTTGAAAGGTTGATGGTCCAATTAACTCACATCTCCAGGAACGTGTCTGCCACCGCCCTTTTACAAGTTTCCCTCTCCTGTTCCATAACATGAGTCATCCTTTCCTTTTTAGCTGTAGGATTTCCCTAGTATTTTCATTTTGTACCAATTCATAATAAGTTCTAATTACTATATATTATATTTTCATATAAATATTAATCTTAATAACAAGTTTCTCTTGAACTGATTAAAACATTTATCCTAATAAATTTATTCTAAGCATGGTTGTACTATGGATACTATTAAACTTTACTAGTCTAAAAGGGTAATCTGAAATTCTAATACATTTTCAATTGAAGGCTTAAATATCAACTCAGAGATGAAACGAAGGCAACTCCTCCTATGCTGTTTTCTGAAGCATGTGGCTACTTCAGCATAACATTATGCTGGAGTAGTTGAAAGAAGGTCAGTTTCAGTAGAAAGTTCACAACTGTCTCTAGAAGAACATTAGGTATAGTTTCTATTTCTAACTATTGTAACTATTATATTTCTAGTTACAATTTAATATAAAAATTTGCACAACTATTCACATCCTACAAATGACATGTGGTGTCCCACACACTCCAGGGCAGGAAACTAGGTGCTGTATTTTATGAGGGTGAAAGTTCAAGGCTAGCTAGGAAAGAATGTTTCATCTTTCTTTACATCTTTGGGGCCTTCTCTCAGCCTTCCTCTGGAAACATTCCTTTCCCCCTTGATTGTTATATCCTTTGAGAGGGACACTAAATAATGTCACTAATTAATTATTAGCTTCTTTTCAGATCCTCGATTAAACTTCCACAGAGATGTTTACCTTGATGGCATAGACATGATGATTCTTTTTCTATTCTTTGTTGAATGTTTTCTGTGTTGTGGTTAATTAAAATTATGAGAAAATAGGAGAGGGATGGGTGGAGCCTAGAGGTAATGTCCTTGTTCATCATGCACTAGGTGACAGACTCAATCCCCAGTACTCCCTTCCACCTCAAAAATAAATAAATAAGTAAAAGACTATCACAAAGCTATGCACATAGGGAGAGGAGCCCACAGGGATAAACAAGAGACGACCAGGAAGGAAGCAGAGAAGTCTTTGCATGTTGTGACTTCTGTCGAAGTCTCCAGCCATGAGCAGTAATTTGCACCCACTTTATTTGAAGCACAAACATCCCAACTGTCCAAACTGGACCACGCTCAGACTGAAAATCAGGAAACACTGATATCAATAGCTAAATGTTTTGTGTAGCATCTGATGTATTAACAAATACTCTTTTACCCTTTTCCTGATTGATTTGGTCTCTTTCTTCCTTAAACCCTCCAGATAACTCACTTGTACATTTTTAAGCTCTTGTCACATGGGGGATTGATTTTTACTACTATATATTCATTGCACATGATACTAGGTTTCTTTGTCATTTTACGATGTTTTTGAGATTTGCATACATGAATTATTACATCATTCTCTCCCTTTCCATCCTGTCTTCAATTTCTTCTGTTCTTCCAATCCTCTCAAATTAATGGCTTCTTATTCTTTAATTATAATTGTTTTACACACACACACACACACACACACACACACACACACACACACACACACACACACATTTATAAACATACCTTTCTGTAGTGCTGCTCATATGTGTTTAGGACTGGACTTTGAAACTGGCTAGCCTATTAGGGAGCTTGTCCTCTAGAGGACTGAGTTTCCCTCTGGTAGCAGCTACCATCAATAGCCTGTAGTTCTTTTTGGGATGCAACCTTTTAAAACTTCCTCCATCTATGACAGCATGTCTATAGGTTTTTATCATTTTTTGAGGTCTTGTTTAGGTAAACATATTGGTGAGATTCCTGGTTGCTGATTCCTTTTCAGATATAAAAGACACAGTCTGGCTGAAGACATCCTGTCTTGGTGCTTCTCAGCCCTTCGAGATTCCTCTGTTGTGAATTCTCTGTTTAGTTCTGTACCTCATTTTTTGATTGGGTTGCTTGGTTTTTTGGTGGTTAGCTTCTTATGTTCTTTATATATTTTGGATATTAGCCCTCTATCAGATATGGAGTTAGGGTCTTCCCCTTCTTTTGTGATGCTCCCTGAACCTTACATGTAGTGGCTAGGTTTTATAAGAACATCTTCATATGATATATAATGTATTTTGAGCAAAGAACCCTCACTCCCTACCATTCCCCTTTTCCTCCTCTTCTCTCCTCAGTTTCCCATGCCCCTTCCTGGATAATTTTACTTCTACATTTACTGCACAAAGATTTTGACATATATTATTCCTTTTTATTAAAATATTTGATTTTATTTCCATTTATTGGGTGTTTAGTACGGCATTTTAAATCATTGAATAAAGGCTCATAAATAATGAAATATGTCTGTCAAAGTAGTTATTATAATCACCACTCTGTCAATTTCTGTGGTGTGGCTTGTTTCTTGACTCTCCTCTAATTGCTTTACATAGCCTCACTCACTGTCTTCTCTAGCACTGGCTCCAAAGGAGAGCCTGCACAACTGTGCTGAAGATTTGGGAGGTATAAGTTATCAGAAATCATGAATAGAATAAACCTTAGAAATGTAGGGAAACCTTGGGACATGTTCCTAAGAGCTCTGTAGAATTGTACCTCTGCTACTAATTCTTGGGTGACCTTGTATAAACCATGAATAAATCACTTCATGTTTTGAGCCTCATTTTCATCATTTCTTAAATAAGAAAACACTTCTATTTTATTTATCTAATCAATACCAAGAAGATTTAGTATGAGCCAACTACAGAAAAAGTGCTGTCTACTTGACTGGGCTTGAGTGGGTAGTCAGAGTGGGTTTCATTGATGCAATAACATTTGGGGGAATATAATAGAACAGCAGAGTACACTGTCTTTGAGTTGAAAAAACATGATAGCAAAAAAGGGTGCAAGGTAACAAAGACAAAGTTAGAACTTTAGGACTTGATAGAAGTGGTCACTGAAGAAGAAGCAGAGACCTGCTATTCTAGGCAGTATTGTAGGAAGGTATTTGGAGTTTACTATAGGAACAAAGGGCAATCATTGCAAGGTTTTATTTTGGAGAGGGGCATAATCTTGAAAATTTAAAAGGTTTCTCAGTGAGAGTGATAAGCAGATACAGCTGCTGAACTATAGAGGAAAGAGGGAGAGCACTGGACAGGTGATTAGTGGGTGGATCTGGGATGTATTTTGGAAGCTGTGTGTGGAGACAGAAAATGTGGATCCGAGGATCTTTTCAGTTGAGTTCTTTGAAGTAAAGAGCTGCTGTAATGTTTAATGAGAAAGTGAATTCTAAGGATGCCTTCCTAGGAGAGCCTGGGAAGGAAGGCTACCCTGAACCAAGGAAGCCTGGGAAGGAAGGCTGCCCTGAACCTAGGAGAGCCTAGGAAGGAAGGCTGCCTTGAACCTAGGAGGGTCTGGGAAGGAAGGCTGCCCTGAAAGCAGCTCAGAGAAGGAGGATATGACTATGGGCAAAATCCTTGAGGTCATCCTTGATTGGCAAAGGAGTTGGCTTTTTCACTTTTGGGACCAGTCAGTCCAATCTTGGTTCTTGTGGAATCTGAACTAATTGGTATTATCAGTTTGGGATGGGTCCTGGTAGCACAGCTTTAGTAGCTTTGAGGACTCACCAAGAGATTGCATTCATTAGGAGCAAATCATAGGCAGGGCAGCAGTAGAGGCAGAAGCTCAGATTGCCAGAGCTGTGGAGGAAAGACTGGGCAGAGCACCACCAGTGTAATCTATACTCTGTATAACACACTACTCAGTTTCTTCCAGAGACGAGTTATCTAAAGTGAAATTGAGTCTTAATCTTCATCTTAATAAGTTGTCCTATTGATTTTTACACACATTCAAGTTTCAGAGCACTGATATGCACTATTTTCCCCAAAGGTTGGTTGCAAAGTACTAAATGAAACAATGCAAATTTCCTGTAAAGGTACCATCTTGGGATAACGGTGAGGATATAATAATGTTCTCACTGCATCTGCTACTATGTTTAGTTTATTTTTCTTCTACGATAATCATTGATTTATTTTTCAGCCTCCTCTAATAAACTGTTTTTCAATTAGGATGCTATTTGCATTTGGGTAAGACAGTTTTTCTCCTTAGGCTGTCTTGTACATTTTACAATTTTTAGAATCCCTAAGCACAAAGTATCAACACATCTCCAGTCTTTGTTGCAGCCAATAATGTCCTTATACAGATAAACAAAAACCAAACAAACAAACCCAAAAATATCCTAAAGGGTCTTTATCATCACCTTGGAAACCATTTTAATTTTCTTGTAGGGAATACAATGATGTATGGTGGGACTCGGTATGCTTATGGCACAATGAGGAATAACAATGAACACTGTATTAGAAATTCCTTTATCTTAGCTAGGAGAGTCGCAATAATTCCTACGATACAGTTGGGGACACTGTGGTTTGGGGGAGGTGTAAAACCACCCCAAGTACAGCACTGACAAGGAAGTGCTGATAAGAAAACCACATCTCTTTGACTCCTGTGCTCATGTTTTTCATAATTCACCACGTCCCTTCAGTAAGTGATTTAATAAGTGAATGAGTTAATTCATAATTCTAGTCTGTTAGGGCTATAAGTTGGTATAATGAAATAGATTAAAAACTAATTTCCAGAAGGCAAGTCATAGCCTATAAAACATTTAAAATTCAATATACTTTGACTGCTCATGGAGTTAGTTTAGACTGCCAACAGTGCTATGCACAACTCAGTGACCCTGGCCAGGAACTGCAGCTCCATTCTCCCCTGATAAGAGCAGGAAGTTACCTCAGGCTTGAGCAACTGGAGCTATAAATGAGTGAAGGCGTATCCAGCAGGTTTGTTTCCCATGTGGCCCATGTATACTATCTTATTTCGCTAATATCATCTTTCCTTTGGAGATGGTGACAACTACTCCTGGCCCCATTTTAAATTTAAGAAAGAATCACATTCCAATTCTTGCAGTCAGAAAGGCTATGATCAAGAAAGCAAACAGGAAATGCAGTGAGGATACTGAGAAAGCATTTTTCTTATGTACTATGGGTGGGAAGGTGGGTGAATCTAGAGACTATCAGAATCAGTGTGGAGACTCGAACAATGAAACTGCCACATAGTCTGCAATATTGTTTCTGGGCATAGAGATATTTGTGTATTCTTGTGTGTCATGTACATGTTGTAACATCCGAGCTATAGAATCAATCTGGGTGTCAATCAATTAGGAAGATGCCATATGTGTATACAAGAAAGTGTAGTCAGTTCTGTTTGAAAGCCAAAATGAAGAAGGGTAACAACATGTCATTTTCAGGAAAATTAATGCAACTGAAAATTGTTATGTTAATAAACTAATCTTGTAGTAAAAATATGGCATGATTTAGGGGGAAAATATGGACATTAAAGTAAAAAGAGGCCTATTTGTTTATTTTTATTTTTTACTTATTTATTTTACATTCTGCTTATTGCCCATCTCCTGGGCACCCCCTCCCACAATCCTTTCCTGATCCTCCTCCACTTCTCCTTTGAGCGGGTGACCCTCCCTGCCTGAGTATCTCCCCACCCTGGCACATCAAGTCTGCAAGGTTAGGTGTATCCTCTCCCACTGAGGTCAGACAAGACAGCCCAGCTGAGAGAACATATCCCACATACACAAACCAGCTTTTTGGATAGCCCCCACTCCAGTTGTTCAGGACCCACATGAGGACCAAGCTGCACATCTGCTACATATGTTCAGAGAGGCCCAGGTTCAGCCGTGTATGTTCTTTGGTTGGTGGTTCAGTCTCTGAGAGCCCCAAAGGTCCAGGTTAGTTGACTCTGTTGGTCTCCCTGTGGAGTTCCCATCCCCTCCAGGGTCCACCATCCTTCATCCTATTCTTCCATAAGAGTCTCCAAGCTCCATCCTCTGTTTGGCTGTGGGTGTCTGCATCTGTGTGGGTCAGCTGCTGGGTGGAGCCTCTCAGAGGACAGCCATGCTAGATTCAAAAGGAGGCTTCTTAAGGACATAGATGGAGAAAAATGAGTGGGAGAGAAGCATTCTATGAGATAAAGTGGGAGTGAATTTATATGTGTTTAATAAACATATGTGTTTAATGGTATAAATACTATGCCTTGTAATTATTAATATTTTCTATAACTCATATGAGGAAATTAAGAAACAAATGTTAATTAATTGATACAAATCACATAGTTAATAAACAGCAAACCCAAGTTTTGAACCCAGGCAACTGGCCTTAGTGTTCTTACACAGCCTTTGTATCCTTATGCTCCTTCTGTATTCTGCATTCAAATACAAGGGAAATGTCCTAGGAAGAAAGTAGCTCTGCCTCAAAAGCTGAAAATAAAGAGAAATGTTCTGAACACCAGACTTTAGAGTAGTATTTTGAAGAACACACCAAGGGCTATATATCCTCTTGGAGAAAATGACCCCTTCCCCTATAGCTAACAATTGCCAATAGCTGCAGTAGAAGATCCATACCCAAGAAAATTGATGCAGCATGAATTGGTGTTGATAGGTTAAAAAAAGAGACACAAACTTGGGTGAATAGGGATGAATATATAACAAACACATTGTATGAAACACCCAACTAATACATTTTTTAAAAAAGAGAGGTGCTCAGTATGTTGTCATATGCCTTTAATCCCATCGTTAGTGAGGCAGAGGCAGGAGCAGTTTCATGAGTTTGAAGCCAGTCTATTTGACAATGTGAGTTCTAGGCCACCCAAAGCTACATATTGAGACTGTCCCAAATAAACAAGCAAAAGTACAACAGAGGTGTTGTAGAACTCCGCCATAGAACATGGCTCCTACACACTTTTAAACCCATCCCCCCAAAGCTGTAGCTCGTTTGCGTTTACATTTCTGGAACTACTCAAAATGACTCATATCACCTGAGCAGCCACCGTTAGACACACTTTTCCTGAGACATAATATTCTTAGACCAGACAGATTGACAGGTGTTAGGACAGAGATGGGACCTAGGCATTGGGGGGATATTGTACTGTTTCTTTTAGAAAGCTCAGCTAATAGACAAGTTTATTATATTTTTTAATTTCCTGCAGTGAGGCTGCCTAGTTCAGTGAACCCACACTAGTGAACCAGAAAATTTGTAATAAACCATTAAAGTTAGAATCAGAATCAGAGAAATGTTCAGCTTTTACCTTTATTATGACATGTACAAACAAGGTTGTTACACAGTCAAGAAGATACCCAATACACAAGTTTGTCAAAATAAAACCTGTTGAAATGACAAAAGGCTCTTGAATGTACACTAAAGACACTACATGTTGGTAAGACCTCTTTACAGATCATAAAGGAGTACCACTTTAGTAAACCTGCTCTGGTGGTGCATACCTGGTATCATGGAATCATGAATTTGAGGCCATTCACAACTATATAGCAAGTTTGACACCAACCTAGAATACATGAAGCTCCATTTTTAAAAAGCTGTCATTTTAGCAACATATTTGTTAATCAAAACCTTTGATCTGAACTAGAGAAATTATTTAACTTGCAGAGATGCACAATTTCAATAAGGCAAACAAGGAACACATGTTTAATCTGTCTTAGGGTTTCTATTGTTGTGATAGACAGCATGACTAAAAGCAACTTTGGGAGGGAAGAGTTTATTTCATCTTACTACTCTCAGGTCAGCTCCATCACTGAGGAAATTCAGGGCAGGAAGCTGGAGGCAGGAACTGATGCAGAGGCAATGCAGGGGTGCTGCTTACTGTGGTGTGCTCTATCTACATGGCTTTCTAAGCCTGCTTTCTTTTTTTATTGGATATTTTATTTATTTACAATTGAAATGTTATCCCCTTTCTCGGTTTCCCCTCCAGAAACCCCCTATCTCATCCTCCCTCCCCCTGCTTTTATGAGGGTGCTCACCCACCCACTTACCACCCACTCCCGCCTCCCTGCCCTGGCATTCCCCTACACTGGGGCATTGAGACTTCCCAGGACCAAGGGCCTCTCTTCCCATTGATGTCTGACAAGGCCATCCTCTGCTACATATGGGGTTGGAGCCATTGGTCCCTCCATGTGTACTTCTTGGTTGGTGGTTTAGTCTCTGCAAGCTCTGAGAGTTTTGGTTGGTTGATATTGTTGTTCTTCCTATGGGGTTGCAAACCCCTTCAGCTCCTGCAGTCCTTTTTCTAACTCCTCCATTGGGGACCCCATGCTCAGTCCAATGGTTGGCTGCAAGCATCTGCTTCTGTATTTGCCAGGCTCTGTCAGAGCCTCTCAGGAGACAGCTATTTCAGACTCCTGTCAACAAGTACTTCTTGGCATCCACAATAGAGTCTGGGTTTGGTGGCTGTATATGGGATGGATCCCCAGGTGGGGCAGTCTCTGGATGGCCTTTCCTTCAGTCTCTGCTCCATTCTTTGTCTCCATATTTCCTCTTGTGAGTATTTTGTTCCCCCTTCTAAGAAGGACTGAAGCACACACACTTTGGTCTTCCTTCTTCTTGAGCTTCATATGGTCTTTGAATTGTATGTTGGGTATTCCAAGCTTTTAGGCTAATATCCACTTATCAATAAGCCTGCCTTCTTATAGTACCCAGGACCATCTGCTGAGGGGTACAATTGCCTTCTGTGAGCTATGTCTTCCCACATCAATCATTAACCAAGGAAATGTCCTATAGACTTGTCTATATGCCAATCTGACAAAGGTATTTTATCATTTGAGGTTCTTCTCAGATAAGTCCCTGTTTGTGCCAACTTAACAAAAAACTGACCAGTACATGTCAATATGAAATACAAATGCAATTTCTTCTTCCCTGAACTGTTCCCTCCTCCTCTTGCTTTGAGCCACAGAGATCACTTATCTTCAATCAGCCCATGTTACGTAGGTCAGCTCCTAACCCTGCTGTACATTTCAAATCATACTGACTTCCTTCCATAGAGACCCTGCTACGGGCTGACTTCAGTAATGCTAAGTTGTGCTCTGAGAGCAACAAGAAATAATTGTTTGCTGAATTAAGCTACAAAGACATTTCTACTCTCTGCAGGATCCAAGAGGTATCCTACCAGTCCTAGCAGGGGCAAGAACATGGACACAGGGTACATGGGCAAAATGGTATTTAATTTTATGTTGTGACTGTTCAGAGGTAAAATTTCTCCATAGATTTTTTGAAAGCTCTAAATGTGAAGAAAACTTGGATTTAAACATAAAATATCAGTGATCAAAGAGGAAACCACAGTAGGGTTCCTAGGAGGGACAACTACTTGCTTGAACAGTTTCTTCACTTTTGTATGCATTGTAACACCCAGAGGACAATTTTGCTTCCATCAGCATTGCCGTGTTAATCTCATTAAAGATGAAGGTGCATCAAGTTAGGTTTACATCATGTATTTTGTTGTCTGATAACCAGATAGGATTGACTTGATATACAAAAGGAGAAAGAGTTTAAAGTAAATTACTACTTAAAAACATAAACTTCTGTCAGTGTGGATTGTTCTATGTAGAATTTTTAATGGATAATAAAATAGGTGCAGCTCTAAGAACGTATAGAACGAGCCTCTGTACATTTTGTCTTCTCCTCTGGCTAGTTCTAAGACAATAACCACTATCAGGAATATTGTTCATTTTTATATGTTCTCATGTATGCCTATGGCCAGCATATATTAGCTGGAAGCATGAAGACTCTTTTCTAAGAGATACTCATGTTACTCTTGTTTCACTTGCAAGGGGTCTTTGATGAGCCAACATCTACTAGGAAGGTAATGCATATGTCAAGTTATATGACTCTTGATTGTCACACATTTAATTTTGTTGCTTAAAATTAAAAATAAGTTACTTATAATATTTTGCAGAAAGTTAGTAAGGTGTGCATAAACAAATAATACGCATTTTTGTAGTTCATAAGCAGAACATTTGACTGGATGTGTAGTAGGAAGATCTATGCATGGTGCAGATAAGAATTAGAATGTTTTCTATTCATTAATATTTTCTTTTAACTCATTTACTTTAGAGCAAAAGTTATATAATTTCTGTTGATAAAATACATTTAACTGGCTGCTTTGTTATCCAGATAAAGAAAGTACTAGTTATTTGAATTGTAAGTAGTTACCAATTGGCTTAGACATAAACCGAGTAAAGGGATTTGTTATACTTTCCTGCAATTGTACTGTTTTAGTTTTAGAAGCACCTCCTCCTCCATCCACATTCTGCAAAAGACACTTCATCTCTCTTATTTAAAGTGATAGTGACTCCAAGAACTGTGTTTTCACAGCACACAAAGGTGGTGTCAGCCTGTGCTACACAAGGTAGAGAACTGCAGGTTAACTAGAGAAAGGATGCTCACAGAGAGCACACTCATTACTCCTTAGCCTGCAGGTGCCATCCACTTATTAAAGGCAGACTTTGAGCTTTTGTGAGATGTTGACACATTATGTCAATCAAGTCAATGTTCCTGTCAATTACCTTGCCAAACCTTATACTATTTCAACAAATATCTAAGTTGACAGCTGGAAAGTTCAATCAGTTCAGATTTAATTTTTTTTTATTTCCTAAGTTCTTTTTGGGTAAAGGGGAAACACTTAACCTGTGGTTACGAGCCTTTTAGCAATAGGTGTAGAAAACAAAGCAACAGAACAAATACAATGACATCCATACTGCAGAGTTCACTATACTGCTCCCCACTCCCCACCTCTTCTTTTCAACTTTGAAGAACATCAGTCTTCCTAAAGAAAGTCAAAGTAATTTAGATTTGACAAATTATTATAGAATGACTTCAAATCTATAGATAAAATCAAAACAAAGAAACAAAAATGAAAAACCAAAACCCCAGTCTTTCTTCAAGTTTAGCTCTCTGACTTAATGGCATTTTCTATTTTTCACAAAGCAGAGTAGCAAATGAGACTAGACCAGGATTCTACATGTCTGTTCACCCTGTGACCAGACCTCAAATAATTTCCACTAATTCACTTAAACTTAATATTCTTTTTTATTGTTATTTTGTCTCATAATTTGTTTCATAGGTTTAAGTATCAGGTTAAAACACAATTTCTCATAGGCATACGTGTTAATAACTATGTGAAGCTTACAATAATACATTTTATAAAATCTGATGAATAGGCTCTCCCAGAAGTCCTGAGTTCAATTCGCAGAAGCCACACGATGGCTCAAAACCATTTGTAATGGGATCCGAGGCCCTCTTCTGGTGTGTCTGAAGACGGTGACAGTGTATTCATATATATAAAATAAATAAATAAATCTTAAAAAATATCAAGATAAGCAAAAACCAAGCCACAAACACCATTGTTCATTGTACATGTTTCCTTCAGTACAATGTGCTTGCTTCAGTCTGAACCCCAAGGGTAAGTTATGGGAGGTATGGAAACCCTTTCTCTGTTTCTTTAGACCTGGCTTCTTTTAGGAAATGAGATTTTCTTTTTGACACACATCAGAATTAGAATTTATTCAACTCATACTAATTTTTAGGTTTTTCTTGGATCTCAAATACAATTTTTAAGAAACAAAGCTATGTGATGACCATTTTCAATACTAGATCCTGGTGGTCCAGCTGTGTTTTGGTCCACTTTGCACAATATATTCAGAAAGATTAATGTTTGCATTGTCTTTATGAAGAGTGTTGACTTTCCTAACATATATTTGTCACAACTGAGGACTGAGATGAGAGAATGGACAGGTATGGTTTGTTCAGTAGGAGGAAGACTTAAGGAAAAGGACCAACTGCCTGTGCCAATGAGATATACATCATGTAAAAAAACCAATGAACAAGTGGGTCTCTGGAATGGAATACATGGGGAAAATGCAGAGATCTAGAAATGAACAGAACATTGATTTATAAAGACCAGGATACCTGGACACACTGGAGTTAGATGTGATTTTTTTTCAAATGTAAACTATAAAGTGCATTAATATTTACTTGTTTAACACTTTATTTTTAATAACATGATATGCTTCCAAATTACATTTGATGAGTCTCTTATATTTGGGCATTCCAACATCCTCCATATTTTACTGTTATAAATACCAGATATATCATAAAACTGAGAAAATATAACACACTTAAAGACTGATACTGACCTCAAGGACTTAATAAAAAGTTACAGTTACCATGAAAGTTCAGTATTAGTAAAAGATTAGACAAGCAAATTCATGAAACAGGCAAAAGAGTCCAGTTGTAGATTCATATAGTCAGTCAGTGATGTTTGACAAAGGTTCAAAAGCCTTTGACAATGGGGATAAGGTTTCCAGAATAACTGAGCAGTTATCTTCCCATCCAGACACAGATATTAAACATTTTATAGAAATTAACTCAGAATGAATCAATGACCTCAATAAAATGAAAACCTATGAGTTACTGGGGTGTAATTTAGTGAGAAGGCATTTCATGAAAGATAGTGTTAAGAAAACAGAAAGATGTTCACAGACTGGAAAGGGGAGATGTGTATAAGGACATATTGTTTTAAAAACGGTGACTGAAATATGTAAAGGAGTCTTACAATTATCAATAAGGAAACAATATGACAAAAAGAACCAAAGTCTTTTATAAATACACCAACAAAGATTATGTACAAATGCAAACAAGCAAATGATACTTGCTTGCCATTGTCTAAATTGTTCCTCATAGGTCATTGAAAGGTTTAGTGAGAAAGCTTCATGGGACTGGGCAGACGGGAGGGCAAGACTGAGTGCTGCCGGTGACTTGGTGGGGCAGGCTGAGGTTAGAACTCTCATGCATTTCTAGTGGGAAAAGCACAGTAGTAAACCAGTCTGAAGGAGAGTTGGGGGTTTAATATGAAATTCAACATAAGATTATCCTGTAAGGCAGCAACTACACTTGTTAACATTTATCCAAAAAAGTTAAGAATTGATGCTCACCCTAGGTCTGCTAGTAGATATTTATAGAGACTTTATTAATAATTTCCCAAACCTAGAGACAATCAAGATCTTACTCAGTAGATGACTACTCTGGAAGCACAAACTCTAGCAATCCAGATAATAGAACATCATTTAATGAGGAAAAAGAAATGATCTATCAAGCAGTGACAAATCATGGAGGAAATTAAAACACGCATATATAGAGAAATATGCCAACTGAAAAGGTTACATGCTATATAATTCCAACAATATAACCTTTGGGAAAAGACAGAATTGAGGGTGCATTAAATGAACCAGTGGAACCTAGGGCATAAGGAGTAAGGAACAATCAGCCGGAACACAGAGGTCGGTAGGAAAGTGGAACCATTATGCATGGCACTGTGACGGAAGATAAACTGAAGTATGCATTTGAGCACATTCAACATGTACAAGACCAAGAATGACTCCTCTAAATCCCTTTTTCCTTTCTTCTCCCTTCATTTCACTTTGCTTTGGTTCCCTTCCCTCCCCTCTCTTTCCCTCCTCTCCCCTCCTCTCCTCTCTTTTGTTCTTTCCTTTTCTTTTCTTTATTCTCCTTTCCTTTCTCTCCCCTTTCTTTCTTTTGAATGTTATGTGTGTTGTAAAGACAGGGTCTTGTTATGTACGGCAGTTGAGGTTTGAATAAATTATGAGTTTAGTCTGGCCTCCAATTCAAGGCAATCCCCCTGCCTCATTTTTCCTAGTCACCTAACTGGACAGTAGCATATCCTAATGTAAAGTGTAATATTTGGGAGATGATGATGTATCATTGCAGGTTCACCAGTTTTAGGAAATATGCTACTTTGGTATGGAGACAGATTAAAGAGTAGGCTGCATGGATTGAGCAGTGACATATGAGAAACTATACTTTTCAATTTTGCTGTAAACCTAAAACTGCTTAAAAATAAAGTCTTAAAATTATGATAAATACAATTGAACATGTTCTGACTCATTCTCATGACTTCCAGAATCAAAACTGGTTTAAATCTGTATCACCTAACAGGGCTGTGGTAGTGTATGCCCAAGATATCTAAAATGTGATTATTCCCTTAATATAAAGACAAAAAATTTAACTGCAGGAATAGATTTATGGGTAGACAAACAATACAACTGTGTGGAATGATCATCAAAAAGTCTGATTTTAAAAAAAAGTGCAGAAAAAAGAGAAATGGGTAGATGTTAATCAGGGTCAGAGGTAAAACAAAGATTCAACTTTCTAGAAATTGTATAAAGATGGTTTGTATAGACCTATTAAGGTCCCATAAAAGTTATGATAAATTTTAGTATAAAATAAAGACATCTATATTCAGATAAACAGTGTAGAAAACTAGCAGCAGGGGCATCTGGGCATGGTGGTGCCTGTCTTTAATCCTGGACTTTGGGAAGCTACAGACAGACCTCTGAATTTGAGGACAGCCTACTTTATAGAGCAAGTTTCAAGGCAGCTGTGGTTACACAAAGAAACCCCGTCTTAAAACCAAAAAAGCATATGTCCATTTTTCTGAGGGTCCACCAAACTAATTTCCAGAGTGGTTGTACCAGCTTGCAATCCCACCAACAATGGAGGAGTGTTCCTCTTTCTCCACATCCTCGCCAGCATCTGCTGTCACCTGAGTTTTTGATTCTAGCCATTCTGAGTGGTGTGAGGTGGAATCTCAGAGTTGTTTTGCTTTGCATTTCCCTGATGACTAAGGGTGTTGAACATTTCTTTAGGTGCTTCTCAGCCCTACAGTAACCTCTGGACTGAGAGTGAGGTCCCAGATGGAGGAACTGGAGAAGGGACTGAAGGAGCTGAGGGGGCTGAGGGAGTTTGCAGCCCCATGGAGGGAGCAACAGTGTCAACCTGTTGACAATGACCTCCCCCCACCCCCCCCCGGCCCCTGGGCTCCTGGAGGCTGGACCACCAACCAAAGAATACACATCTAGGGACCCATGGCTCAGACCACATATGTGGCAGAGGAGGGCCTTGTTGGCCACCAGGGGGAGGAGAGGCTCTTGGGCCTGAGGGTGTTAGAGGTCCCAGTAAAGGGGAATGTCAAGGTGGGAATACGGGAGTGGGTGAGTGGGTGGGTGGATGGTGGGAGGGGGAATACCCTCATAGAGGCGTGGAGTGGGGAGGGCATAGGGGGTTTCCAAAGAGTAGACCTAGAAAGGGGGAACCGTTGGAAATGTAAATAAAGTTATCAAAAAATTAAAACAAAACAAAACAAAACAAAAAAAAACCCAAAAAAGCAGACTGAAGGAAAGGCCATCCAGAGACTGCCCTACCTGGGGATACATCCCATATACAGTCACCAAACCCAGACGTTATTATGGAAGCTAGGCAGTGTTTGCTGATGGAAGCCTGGCAAATACAGAGGCAGATGCTCTTAGCCAACCATTGGATTGAGTGTGGGGTCCCTGATAGAGGAGTTGGAGAAGGGACTGCAGGAGCTGAGAGGGTTTGCAGCCCCATGGAGGGAGCAACAGTGTTAACTGGCCAGATCCCCCAGAGCTCCTGGAAACTGGACCACCAACCAAAGAATACACATGGAGGACCCATGGTACTGGCGGCATATGTGGCAGGGGAGGGCCTTGTTGGACATCAATGGGAGGAGTGGCCCTTGGACCTGAGGGTGTTTGATGCCTCAGTGTTGGGGAATGCTAGGAAGAGAAGACAGGAGTTGGTGGGTGGGTGGGTGAGCACCCTCATAGAGGCAGGGGGAGGGGGGATAGGATAGGGGATTTCTGAAGGGGAGACCTGGAAAGGGGAAAACATTGAAAAATGTAAATAAAGTAAATATTCAATAAAAAAAAACCCAGAAAAGCATAAGACAAAAACAAACAAACAAACAAAACGAACAACCAGAAAAAGTAGCACCAGGTGTCAGTTTTATATCACAAAGAGAAAACCTTCAGGTGATGTTGGGCTGTGTTCTAGTGTAATTGATATTAATAATCATAAGATAGCAATCTCTAGCATTGTACTGATATGGGAGATGATCAGGAATCTTATTTTAAGTTCTTAGAAATATCTTAGTAGCTGCTTTCTCTTTTTCTTCTTAATAACTGTACTAGGTTGGAAATTCCTGAGAACACTATAGGACCATAGACAAGTCTTTGAAATGATGTAAACTTAAGGTTGAAAGTTGGTGAAAACCTATTGGAGGAGTCTGTCTTCCTGGTAATTTAGTGGACTCATGCTAAACTGCAGTCATTTGTATTTGGGATGAAGTGTTCTGTCTTCTAGTTTACCACCTGAATGAAGATAGAAGACATGTTTATCAATGTGCACATTATTAATAAAAATGAAAAGAACATGATGGAACATTCTGAGGACAAATATAAACCTCTTTGACCAGTCATGCATACACAGAAAGGCTACTGTAAACTAGCAAATTTCCCTACAAGAAATGTATCTCAAAATTTAAGTTCACAGAATACTCCATGTAAGCCATCAGTGTGTTGTGCATTAAGACAAAACAGAACAAAACAAAAATGGATGTGATTTTAATACAGGAAAATCATGCTGCTCATAAGGACAGTCACATGATTAGGAGATGTGCATATAAACAACTCAGGCCTTGGCCTTTCATAAACAGCAGCATAGCGAATTTGTGACTCTCTTCCCAGATCCTGCACATCCGTCCTTAACTTCTGCTACCTATCTCTTTGACTCTCCCTCATTCTTTCTTAGCTTTCATCAGAACCTTGAACAGCTTGCCTTCCATAAGTGCACCTAAATGCCAACCCTGTTTCAGCTCAGGGCCTTTCCTCTAGGCTTCTCTTGCTGACAAACTGTCTCACCAGGCTTGCCTCCAAAACTCCCTTACGTCATCTAGGTTTGTCCTCATGAATCCAGCTTCTTTCTCTCTCACGTCTTCTGGCTCAGTTCTCCTTTACCCTTCGTTTTATTATTTAATACATTAGGATATCTATCTATCTATCTATCTATCTATCTATCTATCTATCTATCTATCTATCTATCATCTATTTTAAGATGGGTTCCCATAATATAGCCAAGTATCCCAGGCTATTTTCGAACTAGCAATTGTCTTGTTTCTGCAACCCAGAGACTGAGATTACATTTGGGCACGAACACACAGAGCTAGGTATGATTTTTCTTTGTTGTTGTTGTTATTTGATTTTTAAAATGATATTTAGTTATTAATATAAATGAGTGCTCTATTTGCATGTATGCCTGCATGACAGAAGAGGTCATCAGACCCCATTATAGATGTTTATGAGCCACCATGTGGTTGCTGAGAATTGAACTCAGGACCTCTGGAAGAGCAACTGGTGTTCTTAACTGCTGAGCCTTTTCTCCAACCCCATTTTTTTTTTTTAAATAGCATATGTCATGTAGCTATTTCCTCTGAATTGAAGGATTCTCTCTCTCATGAAGAAGATGGATGCTAATATGACTCTGTAAATGAATGAAACCTACAAGGTTCAGGAAACCTAGAAAGCTACAGGACATGAGGACTTTCCCGTGGGTTATTTACCAACTAACAAATGCTGGGGGAAGAGAATCTCCTATGCACTGCCTATAAAGCCCCAGGAATACATCTTCCAGAAACTCTCATGCAGCTTTGTGTTGGATTTAGTGATGAAATGGTTTAAAGAACTTTTTTTCTGTAAATAACCCCAACAAATTTATTTGTTCATCAAACAAGATTTGGATAAAATGTATCCCTTATTTTTGCTATCAATGACCTATCTGGGACAAATACACATCTGTCAAATATAAACAAATAATATTCTTCTCAGAGTTATATTATTTCTGTTTAGTTTTCAAGTTACAACTCCCTAAGGACACCTGATACCAATAGCATTAATAAGTATATCTACCAACACTCATGACATAGTTACTACAGAGTATTCTAAGTTTTTATCTCCCTGGATTGGTTGCTATTTAAGATAAAACTTCAAGTCTCATTTGCCATTGAAGAAATTGAAGACTAGTTTGTTTCCTCTAGATCACAAAACTAGAGAACCTTTTTTTTTTTTTTTTTGGTTTTCTGAGACAGGGTTTCTCTGCGTAGCCCTGGCTATCCTGGAACTCACTCTGTAGACCAGGCTGGCCTCGAACTCAGAAATCCACCTGCCTCTGCCTCCCTTTTAATGAGGCTTTGCATTCAAATCTATGGAGCCTGGCTCTAAAAACCAAGTTCTTTTAAAGCCTCACTGCCACAATGGATTTGTTAGCTGATGATTACATATAAAAACTGAATAAAATGCTACACTAAAAAGTATATGGATCTGGCTTATTTAATAACATACATAGCATAAAGTAAGAATGGAATATGTATTTAAAATAACAGCATCTTATATTATTATTTTGTACCAGTAATATTACAGCAGTAATATGTACACAATGTACATCACGACTTAATGGTTATTTGACATATTAGGATACATCTCTTAAAGACTCCTGCAGAGTAGTCAAGACTTGTAAAGCTTGGGGCATTAGAAAAATAAAATTTCTTTAATGAAGTTTCCATTATTCTTCAAAAGTTTTTATACCACAGAAAGAATAAAACTATGTGTAAATATATCATAAAGAATATATTTTTCATATAAAGATGCTGTTTTTATAAATATTAGCGATCAACAAGTTATGAGCAGCCTTTTAAAATACAGTTGTTGTAAACATTCTAGCATGAACTTCATATCAGAGGAAGCTGTAGCAACTCTGTTTTACAAATGTCTACATTTATAGTTGACCTTGCCTGTACAAGACTGTTCAGATATTTCCCCAGAAAAGGTCTGCTTGTATTTTTTCCTTAGAAAATACAGAGAAATATTTTTGCTTACAAACCACACAGTCAGTGAAGTAAAGGTGAATAAAGAAAAGAGAGCTTACAGCCGTGGCCTCTTTCCTTGTATGCTTGAGTTAGGTATCATTCTAAATTCTGATTTTATTCATAAGATTCAGGTAAATTGAATAATTTATTCAGATGGTCCATAGAGAAGATGCAGAAACATGAATTGACTGCAGGTTAGGCTTATTCAGATAATCTTACTTTTCTACAGAGTATTCTTCCCCCTAAGAAAGTAAAGCAATTGAGAATTGCTTCACTCAACACCACAGTAGGTTCGGTAATAAGCTGAAACATTTTTGTTTTCCTAATTAAATTGATTTATTTTTATTGCCTTTTATTAACAAGAACTTAAGCAATCTGTGAAAGAATAAATATTGTGTACTTTTAGATATGTGTATCTCTAGCCATTTGGGTAGATCCAACAAATGAACTGCCCATTGATTTTCAAAACTCAGACCCATTAGAATTTTGACTGAAATTTCCTTCATTACTTCAACATGTGATGTACACCTCATGGAATACAGTGAGCTCGCATGAAGCACACAACTGAAGAAGCTCTTTGAAATATTGGTTGTTTGAAAATGTGGTCATTGATAATGATGAAATGGTTTACATAGTTTCATATTTGCATATGCTTGTTTGTTTACCTGGAGTCTTTTATGATTATGGCTAATTTTAGTATACTATATTCCTAATTTTACTCTTTAATTTTGAACATTGCATTCATTTATTTATTCAGTTACTTATTTATTTAGTGTATACGTGTTAATGTGTGCCTGTATATGTGTGCTGTGAATGTTAGCACATGGGAGTGGAGATCAAGGACAACCTACAGGAGTTAATTCTCTCCCCAGCCATGTTATCATGGGAACGCAGCTCAGTTGTCAAGAACAGAAGATTTCACAGGCCCTCACCATGCTTTTTGTAATATGTACATAAAAGCAATTACAACTTTTTCTTCCTCAATGGATGACTACTCTACATTTACTTTTCCTCCTAAGAAAAATATAATAATGTAGTTATTACAGATTCTGGTGGGGTGATACCTTAGTTAGTCTCAAAAGTAATCAAGTATATTTGATCAAGAGAAAAAAAAGGCTTTTAATATTGAGTTGTTTAATTTATTGATTTTTGGTTGATCTTTTATTATAAAAAATGTAAAGTTCAACTTAGTTTCCAGGGACTTAGCATTTCATATTTATAACATACTTCTATCTAAATTTTATGGAAAAATCTGTTTGACTTATCTGCATCATGAAATCAAGGTCACCATTCTGATCTGCTATTTTCTTTAATTATGTGATACAATGTTGAGCATGATGAAGATTAATCAAAAAATAAATGAAGGTTGTGTTTCAATTCAATATTTTTTTCCTAGTTGTGTAAAGAAATATTAGGAAGGAGATGAAATATTTGTTACTAAACAGACATACAATGAATTTAGAACTGGGATTCAATGTATTAGATAGTTTTGCTTTCTTACAACCATGGCTATGACAGTATATCCAGTTTTGCTGAGACGTGAGGTACACAAGGATATATGCTGTTCTGCTTATGGCTTTGATTGTTTTACATAACATTACTCTCTTTGCTTTATTGGACATTGTCTTTAGGACCATGGTATACAGCATCACTTACATATATCTATGCCATAGACACCAAAGAACTGCTATCCTACTCTACTGCATGCATAAGAAACTGAAAACTATAAAATAGTTGGTTGAAGGAAATTTACCATCATAATCAGAATCAGCATCACATGGTATGGTTCCCTGGTCCATTTGTGTATTCCATCTCTAAAATATTTTGTAATGCATACTTCTTTAGGTAATTCATTCCTTCACATGTATTTCCAATTCCTGAAATTGCTATAAATTTTGAAATTTTCTTGCATCAAAAGAAATTTGGTCTTATTAAATTTAAAATGAATATTATTCGAAAATTTTCTGTCCCTGATACAGTCGCCTGAAGGACACGTTTCCACACAGTTTGGAATTCAGTTTCATATTGGTGCTTAAACTCTAGGTTTACCATTTTCTGGCTCTGCAAATCAGGACAAGTCATATGTCAGCTTCTACCGTCACTTCTATAACTGGGTGACCAGTGTGCTTAGCTCATGAGGATAACACAGGTACCCTAGTTAGCACATGGCCTCAGATAGTGCCAACGGAGAAGACGATATGCCATCACTATGTTGCATTTATGTGATCTCTGTGTTCTACCTGTGACCATCTGATGAAAGGAAATGGTTTAAGAAATTCAATTGTCTTTCAAAGTTGATCAAAATATATTGGATTAGCTGGGCATGGTGGTATATGATTTTCATTACAGTAATTAGCACAAAAGCAGCAGAGACAGATGCATCTCTGAGTCCGAGGTCAGCCTGTTCCACATAGTGAGACGTCTCAAAAACAAAAATCAAACAATGCTCCCAAACCCCAGAGCAGACAGCAATAGCAAAAACACTTTTAGTAGATTAAGTGCAATGTCATGTTAGGAATACTTTTGAATATAAAGTTTGGTATATATAGACTTTAAACTTTTTATTTTGGGAATATGCACTTTCATGTTTTCCTATGTTAAAATCTGTCATAAGACAGTGCTTGCGGCCAAGCAGAGCACTAGAGAGTATATACATACCTAAACATCAAGGTAGCTAACTAAGCCTCTTAATGTTACTCTTTACAGAAAGTAACAAAAACAATTTAGAATTGTAATGAAGGTCAATTAAATATAGGCTGGTAGTGGAGGCAGGCCATAATTCTATTGCATGATTATCATACAAATCATGGGACTATATGAACTCTGCTGATGCTTGTCTGTCTGGTATTAGTTAGACGGAAAGGTTATTATGCTACTTCACAGATGTGGAAAACACAGAGTGTGTTTTAACAAATCAGTATCACAATTTCCATAATATGCAGTTCCCATGCCAGCCTTTCAGCATACTGTACAAATGGCAGTGATATATACAATATCCATGCCCACTTCTTAGTCCTCTTTGCAGGCTTGTTTCCTTCTTTATCAGTAGTGGGACTTTGGGAGTCATGTGGCTCATCACTAGGTCCTTTAGTCCGTGTGTCCTTATTTGGGGAGTTCCTTTATGAACTTGGGTAAATCACCTCTCTACTGATCATTCCTGAGCACTAGACTAAATGTATTTGTCATCTGACTTCTACACTTAGTACTAACAGTATCTCAAGCAACTAAAGGAGGCATTCGTATTTTTCAAAGATTTACTTATATTTATTTTATGTGTATATGTTTGTCTACATATATATGCGTGTGTGTGAGTGTGTGTGTGTGTGTGTGTGTATGTGTGTGTATCAAGTGTGTGCCTGTTGCTTGCAGAGACTAAAGTGGACATCGGGGGTTACAAGTGTTTATTAGCCACAATGTGGGTACTGGTAAACAAATCTTGATCTTTGGCAAAAGTAGCGAGTACTCTTAATTATTGAGCCATCTCTCTATCAACCAAATAGTACATTTTAATGACAAGTCTCCTCCCACGGGTGTCATTACAATAGTTGTTTTGGGATAAGGAGTCCTGAGACTAAATGTCAGGTTTGCTATTTAACATAGCCCTCTAGTCCTAAATCTTAATTTCTATAGAGAAGACAATTGTTCAGGAGTAAATCTGAGAGCATATATGATATAGCTAATGCAGTATCTCTACTGCATAGTTAATAATTACTACCAAGCAATAGTCTATGCTAGATTACAATATAATATAAATAGAGAATATCTCTTATTTTGTTCTATGCTTACTAAATGGTAGCCTTAGCTTAAATTTTTACAGGTTGCCTCTCAATGAGCTCTAAAGAGTTCTATACTATTTCTACTATGCATCACACAGTACTTGAGAACAGGCATTGTTCACTTTTGGTTTTACAAAGTAAAAGGAAACAGAAAGACTGTGGCTGCCCAGTGACTGCAAAGCACAACACTGAGGTACTGGTCTTAGATCAGATGTATCCTGTATCAAGTTTGGTGCCACAACCTTGATGGAATTAGTACTGCCCTCACTGGGGTGTCAGGGAATAACTAAATGGCAGATACACATGCAAAAAAGATAGTATTGCGTGGACCATGCATAGTGTCTTGGAAATTCAGTAAGTTTATTTTATGGATGAATGATAAGGATGGTTTATTATATACAGCTGAATAAAGAGATGAGTTAGCTGATTTTGCTCTCTTACAGGGTCTCTGTAAGGGAGCTGTTACATTCATCTGTTAGGAGGGAGCTGTGGTTTAATAGCTAAAAGTTATTTTTTAATCACATCTTTACTCAGACCAGAAGAAGGCTTTGCCATTCCTCTGAGCCTGACTCAGAGAAGCCTTTGCCATTCTGATAGGTCTGGGCATTGGGGTCCTTGACATGACCATACTCATGGCAATAAGTCACATTCTATCAGGACTTCACTTGTTCTTCATAGTTTGACACAGTGTCTGTAATTTGTGCAGCAGAAAATCACTATCACAGCATTTGATGTATATTTGAGGTTACATAGAAATAAGGGTAGAAGTTCTGTCACATGTGAAGACAGTGGATGAGGCACTTACAACGCCTTTGAAGACCATCAAAGGCAATATTGGAGTCCTTATACTACATGTGTATCTATAACTTTGCTCTTACAACATCACACAAACGGCTGGTTCTCTTGGTTACAAGCCACTTGTCAGACAGCTGCTAAAAGTAGAAGATAGTCTGCTCTCCTAACTTGGGGCATCCTTGCAATTCAATGTTTCTCTGTCTTGGTCTCTGTTTTTCTCCTGCCCTAGTCCACTAACTATCACTACAAACTTAAATAATTTTCTACTCAGGCATTATTATATTCTGTATTATTATCATTTGGCAGAAACAGAATAAACAAATATTTTCAGTAATTTTATTTTCACTCACTCATTTTGACAAGGTAGGTTATATCAGCACCCAGTATAAAGCTTTTCCTTTTTCCTTGGGATGTTATATATAATGCATTAATGCATAACAGTCAATGAGAACTGAAAATTCTTCTAATGTTTACCAATGATCTAAGGCATTTAAACTTTGTTGGCACCTCAAAAATATGTTTAAAGAATGATAGATTTTAAAATGTGTTTATTCAGAAATATTTAGTTTTTGTTTCTCTTTTCTCTCTCCTTACAATAAAGCTACAGATATTAATTTGACCTCAAACTGTCTTAGAGTTGAAATGCTAACAATTGTCATATGAAATATTCAAATTTAATTGTAGCATTAGAAAATAATGGTGGCAAAGGTACTATATTTTTTATTTCAATAAAATTGTATCTTTTTTATTCAGTTTCCAGAAGAGTTTCTGGGGAAGGACCCAAGGTTAGTGAACTTGTGATTTCTGACAGATGTCTAGAGTTCTGATGATTTTAAGTCCAAAGTCAGGAAGCAGGAAACTGAGACCACGGCTCCAGGACCAAGAGGCATTCTCAGGATGGAGTTCAGGTATGCCAGAAGCAAAAGGATGCACAAGGCAGTAATGATACAGGGAGAAAGTAGAGTGCGTCTACTTTCCCTAAATACACAGGTGATGCTGTGGATACCAGGGCCCGTTCCCGCATCCGGAAGGAGACTTCCCATGCTCTTCTTCCCAGGCAGGGGATTCTTCCCACCCTGTTCATGCTTGTCCAAGGAGAGTGAAGTTAAGAAAACCGTGCTTTCCCCTTTCTCAACGACTTCACCATTCTGCCCATGCTCTATTTTATTTCTTGCCTATTTATTTCTAGTGAAAACAGGCAGTGACAATGTGAGATAGCTTTCCTGTTTTATGGCATGATCACATTGCAAATGTGTAGATTAGAACCAGAAACTTAACTATACATTTATTAGCACCTTCAGGAACGGGAATCACATGCCACATGCTAGACTCCTTGCTAGTCCAATAACATTGTACCCATTTGCTCCATTTTCAGTACAATCCAAGAGATAATTTATTGAAAAGCAGGCAAAAGGCTTTCTTTGCTGGTGCTTAGTCCCAGTTTTGAATGTAGGATGTGAAATATTTCATTCTGCAAATGTTTACTGTATGCATCAGTCATTCATTATTCTAAATGCAAGAAGCACATGAGCAAAGGCTGGAGGAGATAACTCAGCTTCCAGCCATCTCTTCCACTTCCCACCTTACAGCTGAAAGCATCATGATGTTACATTCAAACAATGAAAAGGAAAGATGTAGTGACAAAATATGTGTGAGACACCTGAGCCTAAACTGTATCCTGGAATACTACGGCAGTTATCCCGTGAGTTCAGTTTAGCGGTTCCCAAAGAAATTACATTTATGGATTCTTCAAGTGACATAGTGGGTCTCAAAACCTACTGTACACATTTGCAAAGTGAATCTGGGTAAAGACAGCTTCTGGTTATATATACTGTTTAATCACTAAGTAGTAGTTGCTGACTGGTTCATGAAATGTATGTTTAGAGTTTAGCATTTTTTGACCAAGTGTCATATTTTGTAACCACTTCCAAGCTGCCCTCCATGGAAGCTTTATTCTAGAAAAACAAGATATAGTTCAATGGGTGTTCCAGCAATACTAAGGATAAGACTGACAGTCTCTAAATGACTCTAATGGCACTGAAACATGTAATGGATACTTTTTGGCCATTTTTATATTAAAGTGAATCATGATAGAAAGAAAATTCTTTAAAGTTAGATTTTTTACTTTTTTTCCTTTCCTCTCAGAAATAGAAGAAGTAGCTTGCTGCTTTTTTAAGAGAAAAAAATAAAAACCAAACATCTCCAAGAGTCACTTAACTCCTATGGTCTCCATGACAGGAGAAGAATACATTTGCATTCTAAAACTTGAATAATTTGAATTTGAAAGCATTCTTATGGGGTATTTTTTGAGGAAACATTATGGCCATACTATTAAATTTTGTAATTCTAGAGCTCTGAAGAAAATTTCTAAGTATTGTGAACAAAAAGTACAATGGCACTGAGGAATTTTCTGTCTCCACGAACAAAATGTCTTTTGGAGGATGCCTTTAGGGTTTCACTGTCTTCCTTTGGCTTTATAAAATATAAAACACTTTTTACTGAGTCAGGTGGATTCTTCCTTGGTGTGTTTCAGTGACATTCCCCAGAGTTAGATAAACACACACCTTGTTTCTCTAAAGAGCTGTCATGTTCCTTTTTGTTCAGATTTCAGGGACTTCAAAGACTGCTAGAAATTGTGCTTTTCAACCTTCTTGATATCATTGTGAATTCCTGTCCACAAGTTTTAGTGGCAAGAGTGTGGTTAAGTGTGTGGACTCAGGGCTTTGTTTCATTCACCAATGAAATATAGGAAGGTGATATTTAATGAACTCAAAACTCTACAGTTTGGTGAAAGCAGTATGTGACTGAAAAGCTAGCATTTAAAGGAACTGCGGTTGGGTAAGTATCTTGTTTGCTTGGAAATTACAGAAGATAGCTGAAGCCAAAGGACTGCTTGACAGCATTTGAACTTTTCAGTTTTTAGGTATAAACTGTGAAACTCTATAGCTCCAGCCCTCCCCAAGCTTCCACTCTAAAGGTGAACTTTCTTCTGGAATATGAGTTGTTTTCTATCTCTCTGATCTCCTCCAATATTCCAGCCTCTTCATTCTATTTTGTAAACACGTAAAACCATTTTAGATTATGACAATTACATTATTTCCTCTTCCCCTTTCTTTCCTCCAAATCTTCCCATGTACCCCTTGCTTTTTTTCAAGTTCATTGTCTCTTTTTCTTTAATTATTTATATATACCAATTATATAAGAATTAAACAAAGGAAAATGCAGAAATATAACCACTTTCTAAATGCAGAAATATGATCATTTTCTAAATGCAGAAATACAACCATTCAGTCCACATAATGTTATTTGAATGTTTATTTTTTCGGGCCAGTTTATTCGGCTTTGGATAACCAATCCGTGAGAACTTTTAAATATGAGACACCACTCAAACTTTTCCCAAAGCCTAAATCCTTAATGTTAAAATGACAAAAGCAACCAGCAAAGGAAAAATAGCCTGGAACAAACAGTTTGCATATGAGGAAAAACTAACAAAGGGCACTGCAAACAATGGTGGAACCGAGTTCATTATTCAGAAATAAAAGCGGCCATGAAGTTAAACAGTATGGTGGTAGACATGGGAAACAAGATCTTAGAAGATTAGTATAGGTATTTCCTAAGAATGTAAATATAAAAAGATATAAATATATATGTTTAGAAGGATTTGATAAAATTCCAAAGAATTCTAGAAAGTAAAAATTAGGATTTGTAAAACAAAACAGAAAAATAATTATTAAAAATTATAAAACAAGGAACATAAAATTGCAACTTGGCAGTCTATTAGATATGGCAAAAAGTTAGAAACAAGTAAGACTACAGAATACAGGGGTTCATAAAGGGATTCCAGAGAACAGAAAGGAATTCTAAGTCACCAGAGGCCAGATAAAAAAAGAGATGAGATGCATTTCATATTTCTTCCAAGACATCTTAGATATCACATACAAGTCCATTTAAAATATTGAAGGGTGTGGAGAATAAAGACATGCTCAGATACACAAGTTACAAAATTCTACTTCTAACTGCCATCTCATAAGTAATTTATTAGATCCTGTGTTCTCCCAAAGTCATGAAGAAACAAGAAAAAATTCAGGAACTGAGTGTCAGGCTGAAGGCATGTAGAAGAATGATGAAGGAAATAAATAGAACATTGGGCATATTTAAGCCTCCTGAAAGGGAGTTTAGACCACTGAGAAAAGTAGAAATCGAGTAAATACCAACTATGTAAGAATTAAACAAAGGAAAAGGAGCCATACCCAGAAATGGAAGAGAATTCCTTATGGTTTGTTTAATGAATGAACTGCGAATGCAAATACATGGGGATATAGGATAGGAAGGTTATATTTGGATGATGAGGCAAAGGAGGAAAAGAAAGTAAAATTCCATCTTTTAGGGTCGGAAATAACAATTTATGCTTAAAATAGACGAGTGCAGAATGTAATCTGTGGTTCTTTTGCATATTTACTTTGTAGTAACTCTTGCTTTATAAAGCTGTACTGGTGACAACTTTCCTTCACCCATTTCTCCCACTGTTACCACCTCGTGTTCCCTGGACAAATTTAGGAAAGCTGAGGTAGCAACATTGTTGTAGTCTGTTGATTAAACTCCAGATTTGTTTAGTTTTGGCATGGATGTCTTTATCCTTCTGTTCCTAGATCTTCTCTAGGATACAACATTATGTGTAGTTGTTGCTTGTCACTAGCTTGCTCTGGAGCTTGATAGTCTTTATATGGTTGTTTTTCATGACTTTGGCAGTTTTGAGAAATAATTTTTAGGTATTTTGGAGTATGTCTGTCAATTTGGGCTTGCCAGAGGCTTTTTTTTTTTTTTTTTTTTTAGGGTTTTTCGAGACAGGGTTTCTCTGTGTAGTCCTGGCTGTCCTGGAACTCACTCTGTAGACCAGGATGGCCTGGAACTCAGAAATCCATCTGCCTCTGCCTCCCAAGTGTTGGGATTAAAGTGCATTGCCAGCATCAGATGCTTTTGTTCACTACTAAATAGAGATTCTGGGGGACTAGGAAGATTGGTATGAGAGAGGAATGTCCTTCTACCTCACCCTGTCAGGATGCAACCACATCTGAATGACCTCACTACTAGTACACAATGGGGCAGGCTGGGGCTGGTATGGAGTTAATGTCTGAAGATATCACCAAGGGCTGCTCTCTAAGGAAGGTTTGTTTCTCCGATGCCATGTTTTCTTTGTTTGTTTGTGCATATCAGGATAGACTCATTTGTCTCACATGTATGCATGTTCTTTAAACCAGGTTTTATTATTGCAGTATATTTCAGTTTGGACTTCTTTACATGTAATACCAGATTCCTTTGTTACTTCAGAAGTTCTTCAGCTTTTGACATGATGTATGTTCTATTTTCTCTGCACCCATCTGAAAATCAGCCATTTTCCCAATGACCTTTGGTTCTAGGTTCTTGGAGAACAGTATAGTACTTAGAGACATAGATATGAATAAACAAATATATATTTCAATACATATATTCATATTTAGAATAAAGAATTTAAACAAAAATGTAGATAATTCTCCTGCTTCTTATAAAACAAAATAACCATCTTTATAGCTGCATTTTGCAGAAATACTTTGGTACAAAAAAGCCCTTAGGTTTAAAGATTAACAATTCATGAAAATTTGTTTGATAACAGCATAATGAAGACAGGAATAAGATAAAATAAATATGTGTTCTAAAATAAAGATAGTGCAACATGAAGGGAAGAAAGTGATGTATGTTTAGGGCTAAAAGATAACTTGTTACGATCATGCTTGCTTAACAGAGGCTTTGACCACTGCCACTCACACACACAGACTACACAAACAAGGTGATTTATTAATGGGTGGCTTTAATTTTTTCAAACGTATGTTTTTTCTATTTAGTTTTAACCAAGTGTAATTTGTGAATGACATTGTGATTTGCCTTGTCGTCAACTTTTATCTTATAGGAACCAAAGGAAGTATGGGAGGAATGGCTACTCTAGATTTAATGTTGATGATATTATTAAACTCTGAGAACTAGATTTTCCTCTACAGCTATACATAATACAGTCTCTGACTCTTTTCTGTGACACACAATGACATACTATCTGACAATTAGAAACAAGTATTTAATAATATCCAATATGAATGAGCCAATAAAACATGATGCAAAACAAAACATGTCAATTACAGAACACCACATATCACCACATATTATGTGATTTATGGTTTTGTAAAATGTGTTGAATATTCAAATCTACAAAGACAATCGGTTGATAGGTGGTTGCTGGAGTGTGGGGGTGAAGCTGAGTGTGGGTATTTAACCAATTAATGGTGGGTTTCCTTTGGAGATAATAAACAGTTCTACCATGAGTCATGGTTATAAATTACATATTTGAAAGGCCTAATGCCATGTAAAATAGTTACTACAATAATTAGGATTGTGCATCATGGATGTCTGCTTAAAACAAATGAAACAAACTCCAAAAGTCTCCTTGCATATCAATGTTCACAATAATTTTATTTGTGATATCTCTAAACTGAAAACATATAGCTGACTGTCAGCAAGGGAATGATAGATAATACATAGTTTATTATATAGCAAAATGTGAGCTTACCAAAGAACGAAATGTACTTCTGACATAGACAAAACACAGGTGAGCTAAAAATGCAAGTTCTATAATGGAATGATTTAGAAGGTTCTGGAATATGTAATCTATGAACATTCAGGTCAGATTAGTGGTTGTTTTCTTGAACCTTAAATTAGTTAAGTCGTCTGACATCAAGAAAAATGAGTAAGGTAGGGATTTGGGGAAAAACTGTGAACAATATTCTAAAAAATTTCTAGAGTGCTATTACTTTCTGGTTTTATAGAGGTGTAGGAGACACATGAGCATTCATTGGCCAAGTCAGCAATTCATATTGTAGACCCACAAATTCCTAGAACCTTCTGTTTTAGGCATTATACTAGATGGTTTAGACATATCAATGAGGTGAAAAGGCAAGTTCATACCCTGTAGAATTTACAATCTAGTGTAGGAAATGAGCCAAATGAAATGAGCAAAGTATACCTTAGAAAGTGGTATTTATAATAAAATGATGCCAGAAAAAAATACGGAGTATTAAATAAAGTATGGAAAGTATTGCATTTAAAAATAGGGTGGTAAGATGAAAGTAGACACATAATAGTCTAGGGGTAAAGAGGGAACCAATGGGAGAAGTGTTGAAATGGGAGAGGGGTATATTAGTATATGTCATTGTATGAACATGGCATTAAGTAACACAGTACCATGTTCAATGAATAGACACAATAAAATAAGACTTAGGAGTTTACAAAAAGGATGCTCATGAAATGACCTAATGTGAAGATTGCATTGAGTCAGATTTCAAAGACGGTGATAAGTAATTCAGATACCTATATGGGGGAAACAGACTCAAGGCATGAAAAAATCCTGGGAAGTCAGGGGATGGTCATGCACACCCCAAATAAAATTGTGAGCCACATGGCAGTGTTAGGTAGAAGACTAAGTTCAGTAGCATTTTCACACTAGAAACAGCAAGGGAAAATGAGTGTAGCTATAGAAAAGCAGACAAAAGAGCCCCCACCAAATCCCAAGGAACAAATGCTGGCTGCTAGTCTCAGAACATGCAGCAGGTCTGAGGACTTGGACCTCCTGTAAAGGACCAATAGGACTAGATATACAGGATAATAAGAAGAAAATGTCTAGAATAATTTTAACTCTTCCTTCTGTGGCCCTTGGGAGAGAAGTATGTGGAAAGCAGAAAAATATAAAAATGATTTTAAGGTATTGATGTAGCCAGATTTTTGGCTAATGTGTGGGTTCCTTTTTCTTCTACCTTTTCAATGCTCTAATACTAGGTAGGAGAGAAAAAAAGAATAGAAAGGAAAGGGAATGCAGTTCTAACTAAACGTCTTCTGGCTGACTAGGGGCATCTAATTCCTTGGGGCAAGTTTGATCTTTCTGTCAGGATATATAATTTCTTCCTTTTGATCCCTTCTTTATACACAACTACTTAACAAATCACAACCAACAACATCCAACCACCAACCATCAACCCAACAGCAAGCCTCCAACTCTCAGGGCCCTAGCATTTTATATACACTCTGAAGAGTCCCCAGAATTCCAAATGTCACACGTTTGCAGAAACTATCTGCAGCTGGCCAAAAAATCACACCCCTCTTAGAGTATGAGGCAAATCATAGTCAGCTGCTGTGGACAATCTGAAGTAGCGCCACATCCCATATCTGGGATTAGAATGAAACGTCATTGTTATAATATTTCTGTGGTTTTAAAGAAACAAATTCATACTACACATTGAGATGTTTAAATTAGAAAAATGAGTCAAACACCAACTGAGAGAGAAAAGATGCGGAACAGAAGCTGCTGCTTGAGCTCTAGATAATACTCCTGAGTTTCAAACATCATATTTCTAGATGACATACAAATATTGTGCTGAGGTCTTAGTAGTCCTGGCTTTAACACTGTGGTGCAGAGTGCATAGAACTACTCTTCTCAAAAACAGGGAGACTGACAAAATTCAAAACCCGATGTAGGGCTTGCTTAAATATTCCTATAATGTTTATATACAAAGCCCTGTTGCAGGGCTGCATAGCTTATGTGTTCTTGATGTGTGAGCAGTGTGAAAGAGAACATTCAAATTGAAAAGTTGATAAAGGCATCTTGTGCCTCACAGCTTGGATGCAGTGTTCCATTTGGGTATAATTCACAACTTTCCTGTAGACTAAATCTTTTATATGCAGAATCGAGCACATTAAATATTAAACACAATATATTTCTGGCATGACCAATGCCAAAACAACCCACCCACTTTTGTATCACTCAGAAAACAATGTGTTCAAGCTTAAGGCATAAGGTATAAGTCAGCCAGGACATGTCACTGGTTTTGTGCTCTGGAAACAAGAAGCAATTAGAGACAGCAATTAGTGAGCATTTACTCTTTCTATGACACTTTTTCATTTTCTTTCAAAATAAAATTTACATGTTCACAGCAGAATTTTTGACTTCCAAAAGGTTAAAAAATTAGAAACTGAGCATTCACCATTTTTCACCATACAATTCCCTGACTTTTGTTTTTTAAACTTTTCCACATTTTAGTTTACACTTTCTCTGTTATGGTGAGTTACAAGTTCTCTACTACAGTTAAGGGCATGCATTTGGTAATTTCTTAGTATCATGACTAGGTTGACTAGTCAGTAAGGAACTTTAGATCTAACTCCTATTCACCTGTTTATACAACTAATCATCTTGCTAACCATGTGTGTGTGTGTGTGGTCTTTGTGTGTGTGTGTGTGTGTGTGTGTGTGTGTGCATGTGCATGTTTGTGTGTGTCTCTGTGTGTGTGTATGTATGTACACATTTATACATTATGTATGTATACATTTATACATTATGTACATATACACTTACATCTGTATATATAATGTGTGTGTGTGTGTGACCCATATATAACATAATTTAAGCTGAAATGTGGCTCAGTGGTCTTAGAACACTTGCCTAGAATACATAAAACAAAAGTACCAAAGAATTCTTATGTCAATCTCTCTTAAGCAAAGTCACAGATTTTAGCTACATAAACACATGAGTCTAAGTTTAGGTAGCAGTCAATGAGTTTTGCCTATTTATAAAACATTGTACTTTGAGATTTTAAAGACAGTGAATAGGTTTCATCATTATGAAAGAGTACATAAGTACCCCGCCTCTCCAGGAGGTATACCGTAGGAGGGCTCATGCACTGGAATAGAGGGATCTAAATTCACAAATAATCCTTGACTGATTTCTAATAAAGATCATTTTAATTGCTCGTGTTGAAACAAACACAGAGAACTAAGCTTAAAACAGAGTTCTTAAAATTAAATTCACTGATGTTACAGAATACTCATTTTTTTTTTTTAACAAGTTACTGGAGACACAGAGAGAAACTAGTCAGTAGGGAGTATGGGAGTATACATCCCAACCCAAGTAGAACACAATCTGGACTGACAAACACAGATAGATATAATAGTAAAATGAGATCAGATCTGAGGATTGATGTGCTTAAAGAGTTTGTTGGAAATATTCCATAAAGGAATAAGGTAAACCTTCCAGTGATTAGAGATACAGAACTTGAAAACAATCATCTCTTACATAGGAAATGCAGTGGGATGAACTGATGTCCAAAGGTAGGTGACCAGAGCCTGGTGGGGAAGATCAAGGAGGGCTGTGTGGGAAAGCCAGGAATGGGCATTGGCAAATAGAAGCATGTGAAAGGAAGAGAACGGCATTGGATCGATACCACAGGACAGGCTATCACCACTGAGTGAAAATAACGAAGGAGCAAATGAAGAGTAACAGGGTGAGTAATGCCAAGCTGTAGAGACCCCTAAATGCCAGAGCAAACGATTTGAGTTACGGTGGGACATTTAAAAGTCTGTGTGGCAAGATGGATCACTGTTGGCACTATGGTGAGGGAAGATTGATATATAGAAGGGGAAGGGGTATGTTAGTTGTTTCTGCAGTTGCAGAGAGTAATGACATGAATTGCTAAACTGTGAGTAAAAGGGGAAAAGAGAGAATTAATAGGAGAGAGGCTGCACAGGCAGCATTGTGAGTTAAAGCAATTAATTCACTTTGGTAAGAAAAATGCAGACAGTGAAAATTACTCTTCAGTTTCCAGTGTGTAAAGCAGCCAGGGCATTGGTGCTTTTGAACCAACATAAGAAATATGGACAGATAAGCATCAACTTGTAAAGAAAGGTAATTAGCTTAGTGTCAAGGATCAGGCTGGCAGAGGCTGGCAGGGCGTCAGGTAGAGAGAAGCAAAGCAAGTGGATAAACGATGTTTTCTTCTGACAAAACAGATGTCAATACATGGTGCAATAACATTTGCCACTTGACGTATCCCTCACTTAACCTTGACTGGTTGATGAATTGCAAATAATGAACAAAGACAGGGCGGGGTTTATGCCTTGGTACTGAAAAACTTAAGTATTTGTGTGTTGATATTATGTGGTATTATTGTATATTTTATTATAGGTATACATAATATATTTCATATACATACACAAGTATATATACATATAAATACACATACACACACACATATATATATCTATATATACATATATATATACATATATATATTTCACTTTACACATTGTCCACTGCAGTGATGTAAGCCTTTAGAGTCCCTAGATATTAACCAGGCTCTGATATCTACTTGTTGAGTGGCAAGGCAGTAGGATCACATGATAACTCCTGTGAACTAACTGCATCTTGGCAACTATATTTCAGACACCAGGTACTTCAGTCACTTGAAGAACTTGTTAGTACATGACTTCCAAGTCTCAACTGGGTGGTCTCTGGTTAGGGAAGACTGGTGGGGAGTGTATAGGAATTTGCATTTCTCATGAGTTTTGGATGGTTCTGATTCAATGCTCCAGAGTACACACTGCAAAAGATACTGCCCTAGGACAAGGGATTCTTAGTAATGTCCTGAAGACTAACTCTCAGAAGATAACCTGTGAACAGTGTTTTCAAACTACCTGGATTACTTATAAACTTAATTATTGAGTATCTATTCCCAATACAGTGACTTTTAATCCTTAAATGTGGAGCTTGAGCATAAACATTCAGTAAATCTTTTTGAAAGGTGATTCTGAAAGGTGATTTAAAAGTTTCTGAGAAGACGAGAGTGGGTGGAAGGGTGGGTGGGGGAATACCCTCATAGAGGCAGGGGGAGGGGAAGGGGAGACCTGGAAAGGGGGAAACATTTGAAATGCAAATAAAGTATCAAAAAAAATTTCTGAAGTATGGGGACCCCTCTAATAGTGGTGAGAATTTTAATTGGCTTTGAGAAAATGAGCCATAAGTTCTTTATTTGTTCTGAAAGAACAAATGCCATAGTGAAGACATGCATGGGCACCAATTAGACATACAGCCTCAGGTAAACCACTTCGCTTTATTGCCCATAAACTTTGCATCTTTACAGTCAATTAATCTAGACTAGAACCATTTTCCCTTTCAGCTCTATAACTGCAATTAATTTGAAGAACGTGGGTCATGGTCAGAGAAAATACAGTCAGAAAAACAAGTTCTTGTTAACTGGAGATGTCATAAAGTGTGAGTTTCATTGATATGACACAGCACCAAATAACTAGATGGACAAAGAGATATACAGACAGACAGACAGATGATACGTCGATTTATAGATAAATTATAGACAGATAGACAGACAGACGGATGACACGTAGATTTATAGATAAATGATAGACAGACAGACAGACAGATAGATTAGAGAAAGTGCTCAAGGCAGGATAGACTCACTGTGACTCTCAGTATCAGGAGTGTCCATCCCTGGAATTTTGGGTCTGTGTTTCTGGACTTGAAATGAGCATGAAGGGTGAAATGTGGGAGCAGAAATGTTCAGATCCTGTAAGCTCTGAGGCAATTAGCTCCTGCGCTGTCTTCTCCTTTTCCGCAGTTAACTCAGTCTGGGCCTCTAGCCCATGTCTAGATCCAGGGCATGTCTTCTTTCCTCAGGAAATCCTCTCTGTAAACGTCTTCACAGACAAACTCTGAAGAATGCACATGGCTCATTTAGGCAATCCTCAATCCAATTAAATTGACAAGATTGCCATCATACAGTAGCGGCAATTTTGATTTTCATTTGTTGAACTGTCTAAGCCTCACTCTCCATTGTGATGTGTTCTCTTGATAGACTTAATCGATTACCAGCCTTTTCTGACTTAGAAAATCATTAATAGGCAAGGTATTTTGTGGGAGAGATTGAAGCTTATGTTTCAGGACTGCTAGCCTTCATATAATAATCTAGCACAGCTTAATTTTCTATTGGAATACATTTGAAAGAATAATTTTCAAGTTTTTTTAAACAATATAGTACTTATTCAAATGTATATTAAAATTGAATATAGTTTTATATATCTCTTCCTTCACAACAATGAGAGTGTCCAGTCATAATAAAACAGAATTATACAGATGATAGGTAGATTGATATATGATAAACAGATAACTATATGGATGTGATATAAATATATATATACACATATATGATAGAGGTATAAAAGCTGATACATTGATAGATAAAAGACAGGTAGACAGACAGACAGACAGACCAAAGGATCGATAGTCGGAAGAAATAAGTAATAGATTGCTAGTGGGATAGACTTTATGATGCAGCTTCCATGAAGTCATTATCCTTGTTGTACTGGGATGGTTCAGTGTGCCGCTGTTTGTGGTTCACCTACACTCTTTTGAGTAACCCTCCACATGTGCTCTACATAAGATCAGTAAACTCATTGGCTTTTGTCAAGTAGGGTTTGGGTAGAATTGTACTATGGCTTGCCATTGGCACTTTATCTGGAGTGAATAGACATTTGTTCATGTCTTCCCAGGAAAAGCTAACATAACAACATGAAGTACATACTATTAAACTTTAAACTTGAAGGGAGTGCTGGCACATGTGGTGATGTGAGAACTGTCAGGACACTTTACTAAGTAATATAAGCCAGTCATTAAAGAAGGGTATGTGGCCCCATTTATACGGGTGATTTATAATAATCAAATCCATGGAGATGAAAGGTAAAATGACAAGTGACAGTGGAGTGGGGCTGGAATAATGGGACATCATTAATGAACACAGAATTTTAGTTTTACAAGACAGAGTTCAGAAGACGGAGAGTAGTTGGTTGTACAATGTAAATCTATTCACTGTTCTTCAACTGCATACTTAAAATACCTCAAATGCTAAATTTTATGTCACTTGTACTTTAGCTAGACTTAAAAATTAAGTTAAACCTTTTAATAAAAATATATGGGATTACCAAGATGGTTCAATGGGTAAAGGCATTTGCTGACAACTCTGGAGTACTGAGTTGAATCCCCAAGTTCCCCATGGCAGAAACAGAGAGCCATCTTTGGCAAGTTGTCCCCTGATCTCCACCATAGCAACATGACATGCGTACACACACACACACATACACACACACACACACACACACACACACACACACACACACACACCATAAACATACAAAGAAATATAGATTAAATTTTCATGCTAAATGGTATTCAAAAATTTGATATGACATGGTCAAATTAAATTGCAAGTCAACACCTTATGATTTCAAAAGTGAAGATCTATCTTAGTTGCTGATGCATTGAAAATATGCTTTTCATTTAGAGATCCTGATGTCTATTATTATGTATAGAAGAAACAAAGGGAAACAAGATTTTATCTCCTACCAAAGATAAGTATGATTTTATTTTGTAGCATATTTGTGGCCCCAAATACTTATTCACTCTTTATATTTCTCAGCCTGATCTGGTGTCAAACTGCAGAGCTAGAAAGGATTTTGCAAGATAGATTGATTTAGAATAAGGAATATAATGGTTACAGATATTTAATGAGTGAGAAGGATTTGTAATCAGAAGCTTTAGTGTTCAAGACAACAATGAATTTTGAAATGGAAGAACAGAAATATAGGCCAGTAGTCATGGCCTTTGGACATCAGCTGAAGGACTGAATTAAGCAGTTGAGAAGACATTGGAGTACAGCAATGAACTCAGAAGTCTGATGGAGTGGAAGGGTGGGGGAGGAAAAGGAGGGGAGAATGATTTGTTATTACTTTAAAAGGACATCTAGAAGTTGGGCCCTATAGGGCACAAATGGTGTCTATTCAGGTTTCTGACTACCAGTGTTAAAAATTCGAAGTGCAAAAGAAACAAGCACACAGTCAGGACAGCCTGACATCTTCATTAGAAAATGCGCATAGAGAAGAATTTCAGACTGTTGAGGTTTTTCATCACATACCATGTTTTAAAATCCTCGCCTCTGTGTTCAGTCTCAGGGACAGAAATGCAAACAGTGAATGGATTAAAGACATATTTACAGAACCTTTTTTTCTATTCTTTGCAAAGTAAATGCCTTTCTGTGAAAATACTGGCTGCCAAAAGAAGTGTGTGCAGAGTGCATACTGGGGCACGTGGATTTACAGCAGAACGTGACAGAACATCACTTTCTGCCACTGCTCCTGCTTCCCTGGCAGCAGAGGTGTAGATGTGGAAACGGCCTGGAAGATGAAACCATGGACAGGAAAGGGAAGATTATCAGAGACAACAGATTTCTGCATTATTCATATTGGAAAAAAGCTGGGCTAAGTGCCACAAGGTGAAACCTTGGTTACCCAGGAAGCTGAGACAAAATTTCAAGTTCAAGGTTTGCCTAGGTTACAGAGTACATTCAAGCCAGAATCTGCCATTTAAAAATACTTTTTTAAATGTAAAAGGAGAGAGGGGGCTGGAGACACAGCTCAGTGGGAGAGTGCCACCCATATGGGATCCCCAGGGTTCCATCTATAGCAATACAAATGAAATATTGAATTTTATAAAACTCTAATAGAAATGAACAAAGTAAAGATTTGCCAATTTATTGATGTCCAAAATAAACTTTAAAAATATTTACTCTCACCCCAGTAGCACCCCTGGGCTCCATATCCCAGTCTACAACTCTGGCAGACTGCTGCTCTACTAGAGGCTATACCAGTAGGAGCCTCAGTCCTCAGCAGCACCCACTCCCTTGGGCTCCATATCCTGATTCAGGATTCCAGCAGAAGACTCCTGTTTAACTGGAGAGCATGCTGATATTCAGAACCTCATGTACCTGGAACAGCAAAGGCTATCCTAATATCCAGAACTTCAGGGGTCACACAAGTTCCCAGAGCACCAGAAACCCAGAGGCAACTTGAATACCCAAAAGGTAACATAAACTGCCAAAAGCCCAGTGGAGACACACTAATGGACCTGAAGACTCACTGGTCACCAAAATCATAAGCCACTAAGGACAGAAGACTAGAGAGAAAACAGAAAGCAAAGGAAAAAAAATCTATCCAACAAAGATAAACTCAGAAATCTGGACCTAAATCTATAATACTCTAAGCCCAAATGATCAGAGGACAGCAGAAGAACATAATCAACAATGCCCAGGGTGACATGGCATGACCAGATCCCATCTGTCCTACTACAGCAATCTCTGGATATTCCAACACAGTAGAAGCACAAGAGAATGACTGTAAATCCAATCTTTTGAGATGATAGTGGCTTGGAAAGAGAAAAATATCAAATCCCTTAAAGAAATCCAGCAAAACACAAACAAACAGGGGAAGGAAATGAATAAAACTGCCTAAGATCTGAAAATGGAAATAAAAGTAGGAAAGAAATCACAAACCGAGGGAATCCTGAAAATGGAAAATTTTGGTAAGCAAGAAAAAACTACAGAAGCAAGTATCACCAACAAGATACTAGAGACAGAGGAGAAACTATCAGGCACAGTAGATATGGCAGAAGTTGATACAATAGTCAAAGAAAATGTTAAATGAAGAAAATTTCTAACACAAAACATCCAGAAAATCTGGGACACTATAAAATGACCATACCTAAGAAATATAGGAATCAAAGAAGGAGAAGATTCTTAGCTCAAAGACCTAGAAAATATTTTCAACAAAATCGTAAAAGAAAAATTTTCTAATATAAAGAAAGAGATGCCTCTACTGAATAACCACTGGATCAAGGAAGAAATAAAGAAATTAGAGACTTTCTAGAATTCAATAAAAATGAATGCCCAATATTCTCAAACTTATGGGACACAATGAAAGCAGTGCTAAGAGGAAAGTTCATAACACTTCCTGCATTTATAAAGAAACCAGAGCGATCTCATACTAGCAATTTAAAAGCACACCAGTAAGCTCTAGCACAAAAAGAAAGACACACAGCCAAAAGGAATAGATGGGAGGGAGTAATTAAACTCAGAACTGAAATCAATAAAACAGAAACAAAGAGAACGATACAAAGAATCAATGAAACACAGAGGTTTTTCCTTTGAGAAAATCAAGAAGATTGATAAACATTTATCCAAATTAACTAAAAGGCAGAGAGAGACTATCCAGATTCACAAAATCTGAAATGAAAAGGGGAACAGAACAAAAGACACTGAGGAAATTCAAAGAATCATTAGGTCATACTTCAAAAACCTGTACTCCGCAAAAATGGAAAATATAAAAGAAGTGGAAAGATTTCTTGATAGACACCACTTACTCATGTTAAATCAAGATCAGACAAACAAACTAACTAGGCCTATATACCCCAAGGAAACAGAAGGAGTCATTAACAGATCCCCCAAACCTCACCAGGGCTAGATAGGCCTATATACCCAAGGAAACAGAAGGAGTCATTAACAGACCCCCCAAACCTCACCAGGACTAGATAGGCCTATATATCCAAGGAAACAGAAGGAGTCATTAACAGACCCCCCAAACCTCACCAGGGCTAGATAGGCCTATATACCCCAAGGAAACAGAAGGAGTCATTAACAGCCCCCCCCAAACCTCACCAGGGCTAGATAGTTTTCATGAAGAATTATACTAGACTTTCAAATACGAGCTAATATCAATACTCCTCAAACTATTTTCCAAAATAGAAACAGAAGGAACATCATTTTATCAGGGCACATTCACTGTGATATCAAAACCACACAAAGACTCAATAGAGAATTATAGACCAATATCCCTAATGAATATTAATGGAAAAGTACTAAATAAAAAAAAATACCATAGGTAAACTGAATCCACAAATACATCAAAAAGACCATCCACTCTGATCAACTTAGCTTTATCCCAGAAATGCAGGGATGGTTCAACATATGAAAATATGCCAATGTAATCTATCATATAAACAAACTGAAAGAAAAACCACATGTCCATCTCATTAGATGCTGAAAAAGCATTTGAAAAAATTGAACACCCCTTAATGTAAAAAGGCTTGGAGCTATCAATGATGCCAGGCATATGCTTAAAGATAATAAAGGTAATATACAGCAAGCCAATAGCCAACATCAAATTAAATGGACAGAAACTCACAGCAATTCCATTAAAATCAATAACAAGCCAAGGCTGTCCACTCTCTCCACATCTATTCAATATATTCATTGAAGTTTTACCTAGAGGAAGAAGACAGCTGAAGGAGATCAGGGGCATACAAATTGGAAACAAAGAGGTAAAATATCACTCTTAGCATAGGATTTGATATCGTCTATCATCTATCCTATCGCAGATCTCCTACACTGATAAGAATCTTCAGCAAAGTGGCTGAATACAAGATTAACTCAAACAAACTAGTAACCCTCCTAAAGACAAACGGTAAGTGGGCTGAGAAGGAAATCAGGGAAACAACACCCTTCACAATAACCCCAAATCATAGAAAATATCTTGGTGTGACTCTAACCAAGCAAGGGAAAGAACTGGGTGATAAAACCTTCAAGTCTTTGAACAAAGAAATTGAAGATGATACCAGAAGGCAGAAAGATCCCCCATGCTCATGGATCTGTAGGATTAATATAGCAATGTAGTAGAAAAGGATTGCAGGAGCCAAAACAAAATGTGTATAATCAACTAACTTGGGCCCTGAGGGGCGCAGAGAGACAGCCAAGGAGCCTATGTTGGACAGACCGTGGCCTTCGGCATATATGTTACACTTGTGTAGCTTGGTTTTCTTGTGGGACTCCTACCAGTGGGAGCAGAGGCTGTCTCTAACTTTTTTTGTTCCCTTTTGGGACACTTCTCCTCATACTGGATTGCCTCATCTAGCCTTAGTTCTACAGGAGGAGCTTAGTCTTACTGCAGTTTGATATGGCATGTTTGGTTGACATCCATGTAAGGCTGGTCCTTTTCTGAAGACAAAAGGAAGAGGAGTAAATGTGGGCACAGGGAAGGTGGTGGGGAGAGATGGTGAGGAGAGGACAGAGGGCAAACTGTGGTTGGGATGAAAGAAAAAGAATAAAAGGATGCCCAATTTTCCTGAAACATTCAAAAACAGAAAATTGGAGGTGAAATACGAATCATTCATCATTTTGACGAAATGAAAAACAAAATAGCTGTAATATCACTTAATTATACATTTCTGGCAGGAAATGAGGGAAATAGTTATACATGTGATTATTCATAATAGGGATTAGCATGTCTTTAAAGACCATATTACTCAGCTATAAATATGCAAATTTGAGTGTTCTTCAACTCACAGTAGCACTTTTAGGATATATAAGATATAGATATACTTACAGATATACAAAAATGTAAGTTTATTTTTACAGTTTTCAGGATAAAATAAACATTTAACATAGTCCACGGTTGTTTGGAAGGTATCGCGATAGTTGGTCAGGTACTCCAACTTGAAAGTTGTCTATGATATAGAAATTTTAAAAAATGAAGGCATAAGGGTCCTTCACTTTTATAATGATCAAAATGTGGACCAGGGACCAGCAAGATGGCTCTGTAGTTAAAGGTGCTTAAAGCCGTGGTTGATGACCTGAGTTCATTCCCCGGACTTACATAATGGGAGGAGAGAACTGTAGCAAGTGTCCTCTGACCTTCAGATAAGAGTGGTGACAGGTGACATGACTCTCCACTAACACACAAATAAATAAATATAAGGAAAATATGACCCAAGCTAAAATTCTTGATGCATTTGTACACTTTTTTGCATATAATATCTGATTAAATGGACAAGAAAATGAAAACACTACATGTCCCATATTCAAAGTGGATGTTGGCTCTAGGGGTAAAATGGTGAACTGGTTTTAAAATTCTAGTAGAATTGTGAGTTTCATTTTTCCAACAGAATTTTAAAAATTGCATGGCACCTTCCAATTTGCAAAAGTTTTACAGTAAGAACTGAGCATGGGGAGTATACTGTATTTAGTGTCCAGGAAGCTCTGCACACAGAGGACACATGAGAACTATGAAGGTAAGAGTTCCCAGGTAAGTTTTCTTCTTGAATTCAAGAGTGGGCATCAAACTGGGAATAACCACAGGTTTGTGGGGCTCCTAGGAGGAAATCATCCCTGATGCGAAAGGGGGAGTAAATGGCCTAGAACTGAGTGTGGCTAATGAGAAAAACTTGAGTAGATAAAGCGTATGCCATGGTTTCAATGTCCATTTTCTCAGTGTGACAAAAAGCATCTTAAATCCATATACTCTGCCAAGTAGTCTTAACAAACATATCGTACCTCATTGTTTTGATCAGGATCTCCTTCACGTGCATTCCCCACCTCCACCCTGGGACATAAATATAAAAATGTATCTGCAGTGTGTTCTCCAGAGTCTGACATACTGAAACTCAAGTTAAAATGCTAGCGAGTACTTAAGAAGTTCATAACTCTAGATTTCTCCTTATCTTTTTAGGATGTACAGAATCGGGAATGAATTTTGTTAAAAAATATGAGGTTTATTAATTAAAATAAGATTTTTTTTTTAAAAAAAATAGAGATTAGAAAAAAGCCCACCAAATGAGAGAGAAGGACTGTGCATAAGCAAAATGAGTGCTCGGATTCCATCTCTCTTCCTCCCTCCGGTGTGAGGTTTTCCTCATTTACTGTGTGATTACTGACACCAACTGCTCTTCTCTCTATAAGGTTAACTCCAGAGAAGCATTTGTTCCCTTGACCACAGTGGCAACTGCCTGATCCATAGAAGATACTCAAAAATAACTGTTAACCTTCTGAAAAAACTCAATCGCATTTCCCAAATTATATATCTTTAATACTTATGCAACACTCCCCAGGCAGAGCACAGATGCACATTACTTTGAGTTTAATTACGATGCCTCAGTATAGGTGAATGTCTTGCAAGAATCCAAACTCTTAACTTTCTCGTTTACACAGCTGTCTGTATTACAGCAGAACAAAGATAACCGAGGGGATCAAGATTTGCCTTCCAGGAGAGGAAACTGCCAGCTCAATTAAGAACAAGCATAGCCCAAGCCATTAATGAGATCTATTCAAGGTTATAGATTGTGAGGATTGTTTTGCACAGTGATTCAGGCTTCTCTTCGAGACAGTTCCTGCGGGTATGGATTTCTGTCAAAGATACGACAGAAGAACTTTACTCTTTTGTAGACCATTGACCTAGCCTATCTCTGAGGGCTTTTTTTTTCCTGCCTGCACAAATTAGAAACCATCAACAGAGAACAGCAAACAGCTATGTGAGCTATGGAAGGACAGCTTCTGGACAAAGAACCCACACCCAGGTTTCATATCTTTCCAGTCTGGATTTCAGAAACTTACAGTGAGGGCTTCAGCAGGTAAGTAGTTGATTGTTTGATGGTTGGTTTCATTTTTTAATAAACTTCAATCCTCACAAACTGAACTCAATACATCTCATTATTCCTAACCACTCTGTGATTAGTCAATTTCAACAGTCTTTTCTTTTGTGAAAGAAATCTGCAAATCTCATCTTCACTAGGTTTGTGTTCACTACCTTTCCGAAAAGGGCAGAGGACACATGAGAAGGCGTGACTTACTCTCTTCACCTGACAAACTTTCCCTGTCAGCTGAATCTCAGGAAATAGAAAGACGTTGCTTTCTATTTTCTCCTACAGTTTTATTTAAAACATATCACAATTTTAAGTTAAAGGAGGAAGTAGTAAACAATATAGTTGTGTAGCTACAAATTCTCTGCATATCCATTCTTTTGTTAATCTCCCAAACTATCTTACAAGATAAGTTTGCAGTTCTGCTCATATTATTTATTGAGGCTTTATATATATATATATATATATATATATATATATATATATATATATATATGTGTGTGTGTGTGTGTGTGTGTGTGTGTGTGTGTGTGTGTGTGTGTAATTTCATCACTATTACTTATTTAATTTTAGTTTTTTCAGATAGGATCTTGTTATGTGCCCTAGGCTGGTCTAGAACTCACAATCCTTTTGGTTCAGCCTCTGAAATGCTAGGATTACAGAAGAGAGACAGCACGAGTGGCTTTATTTAATGTTGACAAAACCTGTATGAGGTAGGAATTCTTATCGTCACGGCACGACTCTCAAGGCCCAGAAAGATAATAAAATGTGCTTATATTTGTAGAATTTGTTTTAAAAATCAAGCTGGACTTAAATCCAGGATGGCAGGACTTCTCAGTGCATGCTTCTTTATTCCACCTGGATTATTTTTGTCAATGAGTAAAGTGAGATATTCAGGAAAAAAGACCTGTAGCTTGCCTCTTCAACTTTCACAGTAACACCCTAATAAAAATCTCATGATACCTATTAATATATAAATCATGCTTTATATCTCTAGTGTCTTTCTCACCAGACTCCAGCTACTCAGCCAGGTGACCTTTTCTTTGATGCTAAACTAATCTTTACTTTCTACCTAGGGGCCTGGTACAGACCTAGTACTTAGCAAATATTTGAAAAGGGATATATTAATGCATGAGTGAATACATGTTTGTTTTAAAATGCTTTATTGATATTTTCTGACTGATGAAAGAAAATGAACTATCTCCAGGCAGCTTTCTCTCCTAAAACATAATAAAATTTAAACCTAAGAATTTATATTTATACTGATATTCAAAAATAGTATTTCTGTTTTTTGGCAGTGTGAAGTAATACTAGAGGACTAATGAGGACCTCTTCTACACAGAGCACACACTCTTGTATGAAAGAACTCCTCCCAACCTGTAAGGTTCATTTTTGATAGTAGATGAAAGAATATTATTTTTTCAAACCATTTAGTAGACTTATTCAAATGCTCAAATTACCTTCCATTCTATGAGTACCTATATAATATACCCCAAACACCAATCCTTTTCCCTTGCCCCAAAATACATGATTAGCCACATACTAGTTACACCCACCCACTTATTTTGACAATGACATATTAATCTTCCAGGAGCCAATGATCTTTTTGAGAAAGTCAAAAAGTCCCATTTCCTATCAATACTTAGCCTTTTGAAATTAGACTTGCATAGTGAGGGCAAAGTCATAAGAGCAAAGTCATGTACTTTCTTTCTCAGTGGTTTCTGCTAACATGCTAAGAATGTTTGCTTTATTATAAGTATTGTTAATATTTATATGGGAGATTACATGATCAGCTTTATATTTCTCAAGACAATGATGCCAACATGACAATGGCAATGATTATTTAAGTTGATCCCAGAGGCCATTTTGAAACCAGAGGCAGAGAAACCAGAATAGCAAACCCTTCCTCTAGCAGAGCTCTGGCCTTCTGAGCAGGAAGCTCAGACGTGGGCTCAGAACTCTTCTGATATGGAAATTCACAGAGAAAGTGAACACTACTGCTGCTGTTGTTGATATTCAATCATTTGTTTTTTAGTTTGTGCATTCTATGGTCATGTACTGAATACCAACCACAGCAAAATACTACCCAGTTCTATCATAGACACTGCTGGGAACAAGAATTGCTTATGTATATTTATAAATAAACTACATCTAGAATGAAGAACAGCTTTTAATTTTTTTTCCTTTTACAAATGTGCAAACACCTTTCTAAACCCTTTTAAACATATCTAATTCTAAATGATTATAGAAAAATAATGAGATAAAGATTTTCACTTTGGAAAATAGAAATAGTCATTCCCTGAAACCTTAATTGTTGACGAGATTAAATTTTTTCCCTAATAGCTTTAGATAATCACAAGTAAGATAAAGTTTAGTATAAATACAAAAGCTGTATAGAAAGCACCTTGAGTTATTTAAATGAATTGGATAACATGAATGATATTTGGAATGGGATTTGGGAAAATTTATTTAGTTTTCATGTTTATAAGTTCTTAATCCTCTTTTGAACAAAACAACAGCACCAGATTTTGGTTTTGGATTTTTAAGGAGAAGTTATTGGTGAGACATCACGGAGGACCTAGTGTTTTCTTTATGAGAATGCTGAGTTGCTCAGAGACCCCTCTTAAAAGAATAAAAATATAATTTAACTAAAAAATTCAATGTCTGAGTTACAATAAAAAAGAAGGAAATCTAAGCTTAGCCACGACTATATTGAAGACAAGGTGATGAAGACTATAGGTGAAGAGCACAGTACCTTTTGAATGCCTGCTTGGGACTCCAGAACATTGTTTTCTGACCCATTGCTTCTGTTGATCATCCTCCACATCTGGGAATACATGCTGTCCCTCTCAAAAGGATTCAGCCCCTTCATGCGGACATGCTGATACACTGCGGAGTCCAAGACTGTGCCATAAGGGATATCTGTTTGCTTGGACAGATCCTGAAGAGACCTTGTTTATGGGAGAAAAGAGAGACATAAAAGAGAGTGCTGACTATTGTCAAGTAGAAATAAAATGGAAGGAACCAAAGGGCCATTTATCCAAAGTCAGATATCATGCAACTTTTCTTAACTTACAGTTTCTTAACATTGGAATGTAATGGTTAAGGAGGACTGTCTTTAAGTTAGACATGGCAAATTATCAAGAGACAACATCATTAGCAATGTGAAGGTGAAGTTTTAGTACTAATGCTTTCTTTGTGTTTGGAGGCTTTATGGGGGAAAATTGAGCTATCTCATCAAAGTAGTGGTAAATTAGCAGTGACAAATTTAGTTGTTCATCCATTTCCCTAGGTGACAAGGGTTTAATGCTTTTATAGCATAATTGCGTTTTACATAAACAGCATGTTTTCAAGTCTACTAAATACTTAAAACCTACTATTTATTATAGTCATTACTGTGCAGATAATATATAATGACAAGCAAGTGACATACATTATTCGCACTAGAATGCCTTACATTCAGAACTATTTCAACAAGTTCCAGATGAGATGGGTTCAGAGAATAAATGAACTGCATGACAGTCAGTGAGGAACAGAGCAAGGATTCAAATACGGAGCAGGAAACAAGATGATGACACTTCTATGTTTGCCTGGTTCTATTTTACCTATGGCATGTACGTGTGTGTGTGTGTGTGTGTGTGTGTGTGTGTGTGTGTGTGTGTGTGTGTTCATATGTGTATGTGTAAGTGTATATGCCTGTGTATATGTATATGTGTGTGTGTGAGAGTGTGTATGCCTGTGCATGTGTGCATGTTTGTGTGAGTGTGTGCAGGAAAGGAGAGGGAGAGAAAGAAGAAAACCGGAAAGGAAGAAGGGAACACAGATGGTTAGAGGAAGGGAATAGAGAGACAAAGACACAGAAAACACTGCTTTTGTTAAATTCAAACAGAACACAGTTTGTAATGAATGAACTTTTAGTTTTTATGATAATACTCTAAAATTTTAAAACTGTAGAATTTCTTTGTCTAAGGCTATACGTTTAGTTTCCTTAAATTTGGGTTGTTGTTGTTGTTTGTTTGTTTGTAAAAAAAAAATCTATTTGGGATTTCCAGGCACGATAGTAGAATAGATGTTAACTAAAGTCAGTGAATGATGATAGTTTGGGAACTAAATGGAATAAGAATATTTAGTCACTCCATCTGCTACTTCTCTAAGTCCTGGGTTTGACTTATTCAACAGTCAAACTGTCTTTACCCCTGTTCCTTCACTTTGGTTATATCTCCTAACATAGTAAAACAGCCATTTCTCTCAGCCCCCCACCCCCACCCCCGTGAACACCTTAACCCTCCAGCAGGGACTGGCCTCTCACATTCCAACTTAGGGTGAGACAGATAGTTGGCTTGCCAGTCCTGCATACACCTCAATATACAGTTTGCTTTAGTTGGACAATCATGGATTTGGTCATTTCTCCCCACAGTTCTCATGTTTAGTAGAATGAATCCCTCTATCATTGGATCAAACAATGTTCTCTACATTGAGAAGACTGGGAGAAAATAGCTTCCACCATGATAATGATATGTCTCCCCAGGTAAATGGGGATAAAAAGCTCCTAACAGAAAATCTACAAAGGGAACTGGAAAGGATTTCATAGAAGGGGTTCCCAGTGACTGTTGCCATGGACATTCTCAGTGCCACAAGAGGAAAGATGAAGCTGTGTTTTTGAAGCTTAACATAAACTCTGAATAGAACTTTGGGTACCACAAAGCTACCAACACTGTAAGAACACAGCAACTTGGAGAAAGTAGACAGTGTGTAGAGTGCTTCTCTACAACTCATAGAACAAAGTCAGGAAAACTCCTATCACAAGTGGACCTGGAAACTCAAATAAGAATAATGGGGTCCTGTCAAATGAATAGAAGCATAGTCTAGGGACCAGCAGTAGATAAGTCAAAGAGAGGAATTAAACAGTCAGGCTACTGGACCCCCATTTGTTTAAATTTCCAAACAGCTGTTCTTCTCCAGGACACATCAAAAATCAACAAAACTACAGGAGAAAATCTTTACCTTTCAAAAATAACTCTGAGTACTTATGATCACAATTTACCCATCAAAAGACAAAACAGTTTGGATTAGATTTCAGAACTTCTTTCTTTTTCCTCCGAGTATTGTCCCTTATGGTGAAAGGAAGAAAAAGGACTCTAAGCTAAGGAAACCAGGAAACACTCAAGTGTTGCTGTGTTAACATCTGAGGAAATAGATATCAAACCAATTTTTATTGGGAGAGATAAAGAACATTGCTTCATATTCTTTGAAAGGGACTGAGCCATCAGAAAAATTATATATATATATATACCAAATAGAGGTTCATCCAACTTCTTAAAACAATCACAACAAGATTAAAAATCATAGATTAACCCAAACAAATTTGATAGAGCAACTGTACAAAGGATGAATGAAGAAGCACTGGAATTAAATAACATAATAGATCAAATGGACCTAAAAGACATCTATGGACCATTTCACCAAAATGCCAAATAATGCACATTCTCTTCAGCACCCCATGCAACTTTCTTTAAAATAGATCATGTACTAGCAAATGTCAACAAACAGGAAAACTGAAACTCTTATCTGTATTCCAATTACAACAGGATGATGCAGGATATTTGATCATACTGTGAACCCCTAGATTGTGTTATTTACTGGAAAAATATGTATTTAGTTGTGGTGTGGCTCTGCCTTAGCACACACCTTTAATGCAAGAGCTTTCTGCTTGAATATTATAAATAGGACTAAATAAAATCAACTATGCGTCAAGTGGTGGAGCAAGCAATCAGTACACAGAAAAACAGCATTATTAAGAAAAGAACCAATAAAGAATAAGAGAGGTCAGAAGGATGGATAGAGAGACAAAAAGAAAGTCAAAGTGAAGGACATTCAGTTTGAAGGAGGTTGTATGAGACAGCAGAGTGACACTCCTGGTGTGATGTCAGCTGAGGAGTAAGGTCATCTGAGTGCTATCTCTGCCACTCTGAGCTAGCAGGTGTTTACTCCAGCATTTAGCTCCTGAGTCTTCATTGGTAAAATAGAACAACTGAGATTTTGTTGAAAAAAAACAACAAATATCCACTATGTTCATAGCGGCCATATTTATAATAGCCAGAAGCTGGAAACAACCCAGATGTCCCTCAACAGACAAATGGATACAGAAAATGTGGTACATTTATACAAAGACTCAGCTATTAAGAACAACGACTTCATGAAAGTTGCAGGCAAATGTATTATACTGGCTAGTTTTGTGTGTCAACTTGACATAAGCTGGACTTATCACAGAGAAAGGAGTTTCAGTTGAGAAAATGCTCCCAGGGGATTCAGCGGTAAGGCATTTTTCTCAATTAGTGATCAAGGGAGGAGGCCCCTTGTGAGTGGTACCATCTATGGGATGGTAGTCTTTGGTTCTATAAAAAAGCAGGCTGAGCAAGCCAGGAGAAGCAAGCCAGTAAGCAGCATTCCTCCATGGCCTCTGCATCAGCTCCTGCTCCTTGACCTGCATGAGTTCAGTCCTGACTTCCTTTCCTGAGGAACAGCAGCATGGAAGTGTAAGCTCAATAAACCCTTTCCTCCCCAACTTGCCTCTTGGTCATGATTTTTGTGCAGAATAGCAACCCTGACTAAGACAAATTGGTACCAGCATAGTGGGGTATTCCTGTGACAACCTGACCATGTTTTGGGGAGGACTGTGGAAGGACTTTGGAACTTTGGGCTAGAAGATCCATTCAGTGTTAAGAGCTTTGTGGGATGTTGTGTAGGAGCTTGGAAGATAATCTTGAGAACAGTGCAGAAGATGGAGGCCTGGCTTGTGAAACTTCAGAGGGAAGATTAAAGACTCTTATCAGGGCCATTGCTATTCGACTATGAAGATTCTGTGATTTTGGTTAGCTGGGGCTGAAGAAATTAGCTGTGATTAACAAGATACCACAACTACTAAAGCAACACCATTGCATTGCTGGGACTATTGATGCTGGTTAGCTGGAGCTAAGGTATTAGCAGTAATTAAGAAGAGACCAGCATAATTGGGGTGAAATATTCTGAGAAGTGTTTTCTGAGAGCACAGAGGCTGCGTTCCAGAGATAGTCAGGGTTGTACCTTGAGCTGTGGCTGGACAAAAGAACAAACACAGTATGTACTCACTGCTAAGTGGATATTAACCCAAAAGTTTGGAATACCCAAGATTCAATTCACAGACCATATCATGCCTAAGAAGAAGGAAGACCAAAATGTGAATGCTTCAGTGCTTCTTAGAAGGGTGAACAAAATAATCACAGGAGGAAATATGGAGATAAAGTCTGGAACAGAGACTCAAGGAAAGGCCATCCAGAGACTGCCCCACCTGGGGATACATCCCATATACAGCTACCAAACCCGGACATTGTGTGGACGCTGGGAAGTGCTTGCTGATGGAAGCATGATAGGCTGTCTCCTGAGAGGGTCAGGCAGAGCCTGACAAATACAGAGATGGATACTCACAGCTAACCATTGGACTGAGTGTGGGATCCCAGATGGAGGTGTTGGAGAAGGGGTTGAAGGAGCTGAGGGGGTTTGTATGCCCATGCAGGGAGCAACAGTGTCAACTGGTCAGATCCCTCCCTCCCTGGAACTCCCGGAGACTAGACCATCAACCAAGGAATACACATAGAGCAACCCATGGAACTGGACACATGTGTGGCAGATAGCTCTTGTTGGAGATCAGTGGGAGGAGAAGCCCTTGTACCTGAGGGTGTTATATGTCCTACTATAGGGGAATGCCAGGGAGGGAAGACAGGAGTGGGTGGGTGGGTGGTAGAATACTTTCAAAGAGGCAGGGGGAGGGGATGGGATAGGGGGTTTCCAAAGGGGAAAACATTTGAAATGTAAACAAAGTATCAAACCAAAAAAAAAAAAAGTTTAGAGCTGTAAGTGCTTACATTTTTAAAAAAATCAGAGAGATTCCAAATAAACAATTTCATAATGAATCATAAAAAATTTGAAAAACAGTAAAAAACAATCCCTAAAGCAGTAGGTAGAGGAAATAGTAAAGATTGGAGCTGAAATAAATGAATTAGAAATTTAAAAAAAAATCAGTGAAAAAGAGTTTGGTTCTTTCAAATGGAGAAAAGAATGACAATCAGCCAGCTTAACCAAAAGAAAGAAAAGACCCAAATTAATAAAATTAGAGATGAAAAGGGTAACATAACAGCAGATACTAAAGATATTCTGAGAATCATAAAATGGACTTCAAAATGTTATATTTCATTAAATTGGAAAAAATCTAAGAGAAGCAAATGAATTTTTAGATGTATAAAACCTAATGAAATCAATCCAATGTTAAGTAAGTAAATTAGATCTATAACAATCAATGAGATAGAAGCTATAATTAACAGTCTCCCAAGTAAAAGAAGCCCAGACTTGGATTCAGTGCAGAATTCTACCAAATATTCAAAGAAAAAGCTAGCATCAGTAATCTTCAATTTTTCCCCCTAAATTAGAAATGGAAGGAACAGTTACAAACTCTTGTAGAAAGCCAGTATCGCCTTGATATCAACAGCATGCAAAGATCCAAGAAGAGCATCAAAGAAGGGATTTATTATCCAATCTCCTTGATGAATATAGATTTGAAAATTCTTCATAAAGTACTTGCAAAATGTACACACACACACACACACACACACACACACACACACACACACACACACACACACACAAAGGATTATTGACCATTATCAAGTTAACTTCATTCCAGGGACTCAAGAATGGTTCATAAATCAACAAATACATAAATCAACAAATGTAACCAATCACATAAATTAACTTGAGGACAGAAATCATGTAATCATGTAATTGATGTAGAAAACCCCTTTGACAAAATTCAACTTCCTTTCATAATAAAAACCCTAGAGAGACTAAGTGTAGAAGGAATATATCTGGACAAAACATATGTATTCAGAGAAAAAGATGATCTTCATCCCATTCAATGGGTAAAAACTTAAGATCAGAAACAGGGTCAGAGTGTCCACTTCTACAACTTGTCCTTCTCCTCATCTTCTTCCTATTCTTCCTTCCCCCTCTCCCTCATCATCTTCTTCTTCTTCTTCTTCTTCTTCTTCTTCTTCTTCTTCTTCTTCTTCTTCTTCTTCTTCTTCTTCTTCTTCTTCTCCTCTTCCTCCTCCTCCTCCTTCTCCTCCTCCTCCTCCTCCTCCTCCTGCTCCTCCCTCCTCCTCCTCCTGCTCCTCCTCCTCCTCCTCCTCCTCCTTCTTCTCCTGTTCCTCCTCATTCTCCTTCTCTTCTCCTTTCTCCTCCTATTCTTCCTCTTCATTTTTTCTTTGTTTTTCTTTTTTTAAGACAGAGACTATCTGTGTACCACTAGCTGTCCTGGAACTTACTCTGTAGACAAAGCTAGGCTTGACTTCAGAGATTCACTTACCTCTGCCTCCTGAACTAGGATTTAAGGTGTGCATCACTACTGCCCCACTACTCTGAACAGTATTATTCAATGTAGGACTTGATATTCTACCTCAAGCAATTAAACAAGAAAGGAAATAAAAGTTATACAGTAGGAAAGAAAGAAGCTAAGCTATCCCAATTTGCAGACAACATGATTCTATTCATGGAAGATACAGAAAACTCTACCAAAATATTCTAGAATTTTTAAACATATTCAACAAATTGACTGACTGTGAAATAAACATACCTTAATCAGTAGCCTTCCTACACAATTAAGAGAACTCAAGCTAGTACAAATTAGGATGCTTCCCTGCTGTCTAGCTTTCATAGTACTAGAAGAATCTCTGCAGGCTACTAGAAGTAAGAGAAGTAATTAACATAATTACTCAGCTGTGAACCCTGTGAACTGTAATAATGACTGCCAATATAAGACAGGCTCTTTGGTACAATAGTGGCAAGAGTGTGATGATGGCAACCATCTATATTTGGCAACTTAAGGTCTGTTTCACAAGAGGAAACTCATGCCTTGTACTATAAATCTTGCCCCCAGACCCATGCCTGTGGAGTTGATAGGTGTGGGGCCATGAAAGACAGCCTGTTTTCTGGTAGAGCTAAGGTTCAAACTCCGTGGGCCCAATAGGTTTTCTCCAGCAGGGGGCAGCTGTATAAGGGATGGCAGGCATTTATTGGGCTCCTAGAAACAGCTCCTGACACATGGCTACATCTCTCCATAAGTCTGTGACATTTCGTCATGTAAAAAGGGAACACCCCTCAAGCCCCTCCTCAGGTAGAGGTGTGGTCATGCCCCCAAGCCCCACCACAGGAAGAGGCATGGTCAGGTAGCCTCAAGACATCCCCATGTTAATGAAGCACCTGGAGGCTTAGCCACTCCCCTTCCCAGTTACTATTTCAACCTTGCCCCTCCCTAAGGTCACAGGGCTACAGTCTCATCCACATCACTCTCCACCATGACAATAAACCTTCCGAAACCCTAGACTGTCTCTATTCATCTGCAGTGGAGAACAATGGAGCTGGCCTTTGCCTAAAGAGCCGTTGGCTGTCTAGCCTTCCACTGAAGGCTTCCCAGTGTTCTCAGCCATGGCAGTCACCCACCCAACCAATGCAGCTAGCCAGCACCCAAGTTGCGAACCACACTGTCTCCCGGCAGGATCTGGCCATGCTCTTTCCCTTCTCTACTTCTTCCCTTTCACAGCCTACATGTGGGACCCCACTTCATTCTCAGCTCTTCGCAGCATCCAGCAGTGTCTTTGGTGCCCAAGACCTTGGGAACCTGATGGAGCTGGTTCCCTGCAATCCCCCAAGACTCGTGGCCACCTCCCCCACCCCCACCCCCAGGCTGTTTTTTCACAGGAGCTTCTCACAGCCTGACACATGCCTGGTGGCCAGTGGGGGTATGCACAGTCAAACTGCTCGCATGTCCCGCCTCTCCAAGGGGCGCCGAGAGCCCATCACTCCATCCGGTGCCATTTGATCCAACAGATAAGCCTACTATTATTCTGCTAAATGGACAAAGTATGCTTAAATTTCTACCTTTTCACCAATAGATTAGTGCAAAGAAAGTTCTTTGGATGGTAGTTAATGAGGAAACTCATAACTATTTAAAGTACAAAGAAAAAAGTGTCAAGCTCAGTTACAAATGGTACAACTATATCACACGCTCTCACGAAGGCTCAGGGATTATTGAGGAAGGAAGGATAGAACAAATGTTGGGTAAGATAGAGTAAAACAATTTCTTCCATACTAGGCTAGATTGCTGCACTCATGAACTCACAATAGCCGTGCTTGCTTGAACAAGACTTGCACAAGATGAGGCCAGTCGACCTTCTAGCATGAAGTACAAAAGGGTTCATGAATATCCACCCCTAAATGAGAATCTATGGACAGTTGATTGCTTCTCAGAGGCAGAGACAAAAAGGCAGTTTTCTTTAATCATGTAGCTTCTGATAGATTGGCTATATTCCAGTAAATGATTCCCCACACAGGAGTGTATATACAGAGAGAACAAATTGGAGTAATTTAGTTATTTTAAAAAATAGGACATAAAATTGTAGGGGTAGTGAAATAAGATGCATCTGAGAGGGGTTACAGGTTGTAGTTCTAGAAAGATAAGGTAGGTCTGAGAGGAGTTAGAGGTGAAAATTATTTGTGAAATTCTTAGGCAAATGGATGGAACTAGAAAATATCATCCTGTGTGAGGTAACCCAGTCACAAAATAACACACATGGTAAGCACTCACTGATAAGTGAATATTAGCCCAAAAGCTTAGAATAACCAGGATACAATTCACAGACCACATGAAGCTCAAAAAGAAGGAAGACCAAAGTGAATGCTTCAGTCCTTCTTAGAAGGGGGAACAAAATACTCATGGGAGGAAACACAAAGAAAAAATGTGGAGCAGAGACTGAAGGAGAGGCCATCCAGAGACTGCTCCACCTGGGGATCCATCCCATATACAGTCACCAAACGTAGACACTATTGTGTATGCCAAGAAGTGCTTGCTGACAGGAGCCTGATATAGCTGTATCCTGAGAGGCTCTACAAGAGCCTGACAAATACAGAGGCAGATGCTCGCAGTCAACCATTGAACTGAACGTGAAGTCCCCAATGGAAGAGTTAGAGAAAGGACTAATGGAGCTGAAGGGGTTTGCAACCCCATAGGAAGAACAATATCAACCATCCAGACCCCCCCAGAGCTCCCAGGGACTAAAGCACCAACCAAAGAGTATACATGGAGGGACCCATGGCTCCAGCAGTATATGTAGCAGAGGATGGCTTTGTCCAGCATCAATGGGAGGAGAGGCCCTTGGTCCTGTGAAGGCTCGATGTCCAAGTGTAGGGGAATGCCAGGGCAGAGAGGTGGGAGTGGGTGGGTGGATTAGGGAACACCCTCATAGAAGCAGGGGGAGAAGGGAGGGGATAGGGAAATTTTTGGTGGGAAACCAGGAAAGGGGATAATATTTGAAATATAAATAAAATATCCAATAAAAACACAATTGCAGACAAAAAAGAAAATTATCATATTATATTGTATAAAATTCTTAAAGAATTAATAATGTACTTTTAGCTATCCAATTTTTATTCCTTGCAACTTCCATTTGTTTATATAATTCTACTTGTTTATACAATATATTTTGATTCTGTCCATCTACCAGTACCTCCCTCCAACTCCTCCTTTCGTTTCTTAGCCCATGTTCCTCCTTCAGGTCTTCTTTTAGGTTTGAGAAAACCACTGTGGAATTTCTAACCTAGAAGACCTTTTCTATTTCATCAGAACTCATTGAATTTGTTTGGGTCCCCAACTCTAACGATTGATAATTAAGAAGTTATATCTGTCTTTGGCACAGTGTTCATATCTGATGCTGACTTGCATCAAACTCTTGGAATGGGGAGCAGATGCTTGAAACATTATACAATTTCTTGACAAAGAATAAATGCCCAAGGCACTCCATAACTATGGACCATTAATCTCATGTAATACATACCTCTGGCCTTCTGACGTGTTTTAAAATGGAGTTAACTAAAGTTTTTCTTAAGATTCTTAAAGCTATTATTAGCATTAGATGAAGTACTGTTAATTCTCTTGCAGTTCACTCATCTATAGCATGCATAAAACTGTGATGCAAACATTATGTACTTGTTTATTAGAAGGATGCTTTTTATACAAACTTTAATGGTAACTGTTGAATTTTGGATTTCTGCTTTATATCATATGTTACAATATTTGTTTTTACTTTACACATATGTTACATAAATGATAAATTTAAAAGGCACTGTTTGATGAAAAGAATTTTCTGGAATTTCAGTAAACTAAATCTAGTTATTGTAAAATGATAAGTACAAAGTGCAATATAAAAAATAGATGAGGGCAAAATGAAGATTAAAAAAAAAAATGAATGTCAGTTGCAGGGCACAACCTAGGACAATGGGTTCCCGAGACCTAAAATTATTGTCTTGGGGATATTATAGCAACTGTACTCTTGTAACAAAAGGACAATCTACTCACTTCAATAATAGAAGTATACAGTATTAAAATATATTTCCCGTTTTGTAATTGAGGGTAAATTAAAGTGTTAGGAAGGAAGGAAAAAGCAAAACTGTCTATGTGAAACAGTAGGCTCATTCATTAATTTTCTATAAAAGAAGGCCAGGTAGTTGCCCACAGCCCTGGAGGAGTCTGAATGTCTCTGAATGAATGGAGAAGACCTGTACTGTGCCTCCTTAAAACTCCACTAGCACAGATAGCTACTTGTTGCTGCTCAACAGAGATGCTACTACTATGGATTTTAATCATCAGAGGCCTTCGGTTTAAAGGGAATGTGACCACAGTCTAGGGTGAATGTTTAATTTCCATATTTAAACATTAAAGTAGCTTCCTAAATAGTCACAGTAATACCATATTGTTTGATAAATTAATGTTTCCTCTCAGTCTTCCATGAAAGAGAATTGAAATCAAATGTTGAGATCTATAATACTTAATATGATCAAGTTCCTGTGATACAACTTCCCCTTAAATATCAGCATTACAACATGAATACAATTATACTGTAAGCAGTTTAGTTGATGAAACTGCTTTGTGCAAAATAAATTTATAAAGGAATATTTTAATGTATTGCCTATGTAACATTCTTTTTGTTTGTTTGTTTTTGTTTTTGTTTTGTTTTTGTTTTTGTTTTTACAAGACAGGGTTTCTCTGTGTAGCCCTGGTTATCCTGGAACTCACTCTGTAGACCAGGCTGGCCTCGAACTCAGAAATCCATCTGCCTCTGCCTCCCGAGTGCTGGGATTAAAGGCGTGCGCCACCACCGCCCGGCTTGTAACATTCTTAATATTGGGAAAGAGGCAGTTTATTTCCAATATTCTTCAGGTTTCAAATAGCAGAGCATTTTGTAAGTTAGAACAAAGGCATGTTGCTCTTCTGTCTTTCTGATGTCAAGTTCAGCTTATAAATTTACCTTGAGATATAAGGACAATAAAAATTACAGCTTATCTGATTCAGCATCATTTCATTATAGCACTCCAAGATAACACCAAAGGCGAAGAGAACACAAATAGCTTATTATGGGTTTATGGGTTCATTGGTTGGCTTAAGAGCCAGCAAAGACAGAAGTGCCTACTGTAAATGGCCTTTTAAAAATGTTAACATGAGTTTGGAGTATGAACAGCAGAAATGTGATGATATATATATTCACAAAGAGTAGTGAAGCAGGATTTCAGGGTAATTTGAGATTCTATTTTCCACCATAAAATCCACATTCACACACAAAGCTCCATTATTTTTTTGTGGATATTAAGTATGAAGCCCCTTCGTCTCATGTCCTAATTCATTCACATAGACTTAAAATAGTAGTATGCATCTCTAGCCAGAAAATGGTTAAGGAAAGAAAGAAAGAAAATGAAAAGAAAAAGAAAAAGAAAAAATGGTTTGATTGAATGGCCAAGAAGGGAGCCTGCATAGGCCCTTTGTGCATATGTTACAGTTGTGTAGCGTGATCTTCTTTTAGGACTCCTAACAGTGGTAACAGGAGCTGTCTCTGAGTTTGTTTCCTTTATTTGGGACCATTTACCCCTACTTAGGGCAATCCCCTGGGTTTCCTTGTCTAGCCATATAAAATAACACATTTCTTTAACACATTTAGTATTAATTCTGATACATATAATAGCTTGAAAGCAGAAACTACTGAGAGCAACTACTGTCACATTGGTTGAAATTTAAGCAGAAATATTGCCTTTGAGTGGCCTAGTGCCAGATGTCCCATGGGCCCCAGTTTCCTAATGGAGGAAGGAAAGGAACACAGCTGTCTCCTGAGGGGTAACAGATGACCCATCTCATCCACGCTTGTCCAAGCTGGCTATTGTTCTTGTAGGAAGTAAGGCTGGTGGTGTTACTCTTCTCTACAATGCCTTATTTTATGTCTAAGTATTTTCTGTCTGTAGATTTGTTTCCTAGCAGAGACAAGGTGGCCCTTTACTGAAGAGAAGAATTCCAGCATCTGGGTAGAAAGAAGCAATATCTGATTCCTGCCTCCCCCTTATAAATTCATTCTTGCATGAACTTGGGAGAGTGAATGCTCTTCAACGTCTCCACAGCAAACTCTAGGAAAGTTCTATGACTTGACATTAATGAAGTCATGTTATAATAAATACATTACAGAATGGTTATATTTCTAAAACTGTTAACTATTTAAAATTTAATTCCCAGTTACTTTGCAGTGAGCTTTTGTGTCCATTTTCACATAATTTCCTTTAGAGCATAGATGTTACCTATGTAAACATTTCCAGTAGCTTCCATAGACCTTTAGGTCATCTCCTTTCCAAACAACAAAAGAGGTTGTTTGTGTGGAATATTCACCAACCAATGATAGGTGGAGCTGCCAGCCTGGCTCTGGGAGATTGTAAATCTAATCTCATTTAATGGACTATGTCAATCCAAGCAACTACATCAGAAGGGATATTTCTTCGGGGCAGGATAGAAATGTAACACACATAATAGGATTGGCACTGGACACTCAAGGCAAATTTATAACAGTAGGAGAAGACAAATATGGTCTACGACAGTCATCTTCCAATTTAGCACAGGCCTTGCTGCTCATTTTCTCCCAGTTTCTTCTTCTGCATTCCATAGCATTTAGAAGGATCACCAGGGACTCACAAAGAACTTGCCCAGTGCCCACTTCTATCTGTTGGCTGCAGCAGTCGAGAGATCTAAAGAACAGAGTTCAGAAGTTGTTCCAGCATATAAAGTGACAAATTTTACCATGAAAAAGCATGGTAGGAATGTATTATTCAGACTCAAGAAGCAAGTAAAAATGTTGCACAATAGGACTATGGCGGTGAGCTTTGGGAAATGAGATTGGGGAAGTGAGACCAGGGAGTTTCTCCTGACAGGAATGGCCATGGGTTTTGTATTTGGGTAGTATCTTAGTTTACAAAAGCAAGGGCTTGAAGACATGGCATTTTAACTGGTGTTTTCATGTGTGAACAAATTATTTAATCTTCGTTGAATTGTAATTTCTTTTCATACTAAATATGGGCAGATGATCCTTCTGTATGAAGGTGAATTAGGTACTTTATATAAGACACAGTGTGTATTGATTAGCTAAGTGCTTGGTGATGAGGTGTAGTCATCAGCTATATTATTACCATTACTATCATGCAATCTGTAATTGCCTTCCCCCCATTTTCCTACCAATCAGATGCTCTTCACTAATAGCTCTGGCCTCCTTCCTGTTACTGTTCTGTGTCTTACACCTTCTCCACAGTTACACTACAGGTTCAGTAGTATTAGGTACCTCGGACCATCTAAATATTGCAAGCAGGTACTGCATTTGTCTTTTTGAGTCCAGTTGTGTTACCATTTTATTTTACCTAGACAATCATTTCTAAGTCTTTTGCCCATCTGCACTTGAACTCACAGGTAGAATGTTCTTTATGTGAACAGTATATACACTTCTACTGTGGCATCAATGAGTATTTTCTGCATGGTCCAACAGTCTTAGAAAAACCATAGAAATGGTTTAGCTTTCAAGTGCTTTAGAGAATTGGATTTTATTTCCATCAGAAACAGCCTGCTACCTCATCTACAGTCACCAACCCATAAGATAACACTGTACTCCCTCACACCTTCGCTTATCATATTTCCACGTCTTTGGAGGTACTTATCCACCAAGCTTCTTTGTCCTATCTGGTGGAATCTTTCCCTTTGAAATCATACAGCATTGTCTCTTCACTGTTCCTCAGATGCTGGATTGGATCCACATTCGGGCAACATTTGATGAAATATCACCTCCTTAACTACAAAGTTTTTGAAATTTATATTTGAAATTCCATACTCAGCTGTTTGGAAAAACAGCCAGCAATGAACCAGATTTCCTTTTTTAATTTTAAATCTACTCTTCCTAAAGCATTACTCTCAGTTTGGAAAGCCAGTATTCCTATTAAAGTTTTATTGGGAAGAATCAGATGTTCACTATGTATTATCAGCCTCTCAATAGGTTTAGTTTACACAACAGGAGAGCCTTTCATTCTGAGAGAACGCTTGGACATTTCTCCTGTAACAAAATTAGCTGTGAAGTGTCAGAATGCCTCCAGTGAGTTACTTGCCAAAACATTTTGCCTTGTATGTGAAATAAATTCAGATGCCAAGAAAATAAAAAAGTAAATCCAAACAAACAGCAGTGAGGAAAGCCTTTGGAGAAGCCAAGGGCATAGTCCATGACTCTGGCAGTCTTGTGATCTAGAACAGAGAAGAATGTCTGCTCATAAGATCAGCCATGTAGAGGAGAAGTGCTTATCTGCTGAGTGATTTCTGGGTGAAATATCAGAAGGACGATGACACAGGAAACCTATCTACTGACTCTGTCACATAAAATGACTGGATCTTATAGAAGGGATAGATTGTTTTAATAGTAAAGAAGAGATTAAAATAACAAGAATATGGAAGAATATCCACCACTTAATATTGATTATTGTTACAGATTGTTCAACTTCAGCATCTTTGTTTGTTGGTTTGTTTTGCTTTGTTTTCTGGTGAATATTTGATCATTAAGAGGAAGGAGGGTACACATGATCTTTTAGTAGCATGGAATGAGTACCCTAAAAGCTGTTTCCTCCCTGTTGGTAGTATGGCTAATAGCTATATTCTCTAGGTAATCCCATTGCTTCTTTTAATAGTTCCTTCTTGGGAAATTTCCTCCATCTCTGCAGAAACATGTTTGTAGAAGGATATAGAAAATAAACAGCAGAATGAAAAGTCTTCTTAATATCAGAAGGGAAACGTGGGTTTCCGAGTCTGGCTTCTGCTCCATTGCCATCACTCAGCTTCATCCTCAGCCCTGTAGCAGACTGCTTGCAGGTGCCTCTCCTCCCACCCTACCTCCATTGTCTGGAGACCCCAAAGAACCCTGCTGTAAACTCAGCTTTCCTTCTTCCTGTGAACCCTTTGACACCTCCCAGCTAATCGATTCCTATTCCTTTGTTTCAGTCACAGATACCTGGAAACACTTTCTATCTGGGATCCACCCCCCCTCCCCAAACACCCCATGGCCATACCTGAAAGTGACTTATGTAGGAGATTAAACTATCCTTTCAGTGCTCCATCACAATCTCTCCATTCTGGTAACAGCCTGCCTGCAGGAGCACTGCCCCCTCCCCCACCCCCCCATGCCTCAACTCCAGTCACTGGAGAATTTAACTCCAGACTAGCCAGTTTCTCTCAACCACCTTCACCTCTGTTGCTATAGACTGATCTTTGCCTCTTTAAAACCTACTTTGCAGGATCCCCAATTCCCACCACACCTCCAAATCCTTGGAGACCCCACATCTTGGCATGGACTGATCCCCTTAACTCTTCCCTAAACCTCCTCTCAGCCTTTTCTCCTAGCTCACTTCTATTCTTTCCTGCCATCCACCCAGGCTGCAGAAGTACTCTACCAGACAAACCAGAGCTGCGAGCCTTTCATAAGATCCAGAGAGAGCAACAGAATCAAAGAATGGAATACTCACGCATCAAAGACAAAACCAGATATTAACACTGAAAATCACCTCAGGTATCTTAACCCCAAATTCCTAGACACCAGTTCAAAAATACAACACAAATAGTCAAGGCAATATACATCTACCAAAACTCAGCAGCTCTACTATAGCACAAGGCAAGGACTTCAAAATATCAATTATGGATATGTGCAAAGACCTTAAAGACAATATGAGTAAATCCTTTAGTGAAGTCTGAGAAAACAGAAACACATTAGAAAGAAATGATAAAAAAAGTGAAAATGGAGACGTGAAAATAGAAATAAAATCATCAAAGAAAACAAACTGAGATAAAACTGTAAATAAAAAAAAATTTAGGAAATCCCTGGGTGACTTTTGGCTCCAGTCACAGTCAGGTACCACCCCTCCTCAGGTAGAGGCGTGGCCACACAGCCCCAAGCCATCTCCATGTTAATGAGACACCTAGAGGCTTAGCCACACCCCTTCCCAATTACTATATCTGCCTCACCTCTCCCAGAGGGGCGGAGGTACAATTCCATCCACACCACTCCAGACAATGAAAATAAATGTCTTAGAATTAAAACAAAAAAAACAAAAAAGAAACACATCACACCTGGTTGAAAAATGAATAAGAATAATAACCATGAATTTCCTCAGGGAATTAAGGTAAATTTTTTACAAGAGGAGAATCTGATTGTGGCCATTCTCTCTCAACTGTATTCCAATAGTTGTGACAATAGCAAAGAAAAACAGGTTTACCAAGAACTATATTTTGTAAACTTTCATGCAGCTATAAAACAATCCTATTAAATAAATTCAGAATTGAAAACAAATAGCTTTGAAATATGGATAGATATCATAGAAAATATCACAAAAAACCAGAAATTAAGAAAGTTACCTAGGAATATGAATAAACCATTTCTCTTTGCTCTTCTCTGTTTTTCTTTTCTTTTTCTTCCCTTCTTGTTATTTTATTTTATGGTTTTATTCCTTCAACCCTAAAACCTGCTGGAGCTTTCATAGACTCATGAATTCTAGAAACTCTAAATACTCTATTGGAGCTGGACATTCCTAGGCAGAAAATAATTCTTTGGATTAATTAATAATTCTATGTTCCTACTGCTACATAGTGGAGCATGTCATTGAAGAGAGTCGACAAGTACATTCTGAATCCTTACAATTGATACTCTCTACTTGTAGGTTTCTTTGGTAGTCAGTCTGCAGTATTTAGGTGTGAGAAAGTGCAGACATCCCAATTCTTTAATCAGTGAAGGTCTGCAACAGGAAGCCTGGAAGAGAAAACAACTGAGGGGATTAACTTTATGTCAGAAGCAACAGTGTTAAATTTCATGATTTTTTTTTTTTTTTTTTTAAATTTAAGCTGTAAGTCAGTGGTAGAAGCACTGTAAGCAGTGGCAGGCATTACTGCCACTCAAAGACTATAAATTTCAGAGTGTGAATGTGACTTACCATAAATGAATTTTCAGAAAAAATTTAAATATTTAAATTACCCAGCTAGGGTAAAGCTTATCCCAAAGTTATGGGAAATTTAGTTGTAATGTATTTTCTTACTTCTCAAGCAGTATGGATTTAAGAAGAAGGGCAGGTGTAGCTACAAAGACAACAAAATGGAGTAAAGTAAGCCCTTTTGTTTATGTGCAGCTTTTGTGTTCTTTGAGTCAGAGTCTTAGGAACCCAGGCTGGTCTAGAACATCCTATAGAGCCAAGACTGATCTTAAAGTCCTCATCCTTTCCCTACACCTTCCCAGTACTGTGTTGATAATAACCTCATGCCACCACTCCTGAACAACCATTGATTTTTTTGGTCAAGAATTACTACTCAATTTAGCCACATGTTCTCCATGAAATATCCACTTGTACTTTGAAAACATGTTCACAGCTGGCAACAATTCTATAAGTTTTTACTTATTGCTGAAATTCAAGCTCTTTTTCCTTGGGAATTTTATGCACTAACGAAACAAATATTAATGGATTTTTAAATAAACTCTGATTGAAATTATAAAAAAAAAATTTAGGAAGTCAAACAAAAACCTCAGAGATATCAACAAGAGTGTAAGACATGAGAAAGAAAATCTCAAAAGTCTTTAATATTGAATGAAAATGAAAACTCAACATATCCAAATCTGTGGACCACAATATTCTAAGAGGTAAATTCATAAAAGCGTGTCAAAAAAAAAAAAAAAAAAGAAAGAAAAGAAAAGGAAAGAAAGAAAGAAAGAAAGAAAGAAAGAAAGAAAGAAAAGAAAAGAAGGGAAAATAACACTCCCAAAAGAGTAGATGGCAAGAAAAATATAAAACCTGAGGCTGAAACTAATAAAGCAGAAACCAACAAAAAATAGAGTCAATTAAATCAAGATGTATCTTCTAAGAAAAATTGATAAACAGTGATAAACCCTTCACCAAATTAACTTTTAAAAAAAGAATATAAAAATTAGAGATAAAAAGAGGATATCACAGAAGACTCAAGGAAATTCAGAGAATCATAAGGACATACTTAAACCAACACCAAAACCAAACAGGAAACAAAACAAAACAAAACTCAAAAGCAAACAAAAATTCAACCTATACTCAACCAAACTGTAAAGCATCAAAGAAATCAATAAATTTTCTGATATATATGACCTACAAATTAGGCCAAGATCAGATAAGTAATTTAAGCAGAACCGTTACTCTTAGTAAAGTAGAAGCAGTAATTAAAAACATCCCAAGAACAAAACCCAGGGCCAGATGGATTTCGTGGAGAATTCTATCAGATCTTCAAAGAGGAATTAGCAGCAATATATCTCTAATTATCCCACAAAATGGAAACTGAAAGAAAGTTAGCTAATTCTTTTTATGAGGCCACTATTATCTTGACACCTAAATCACTCAAAGTTTCATCAAAGAAAGAAAATGACAAGCCAATATTCTTTATAAGCACGTATGTAAATATTCTCAATAAAGTGCTAGTAAACCAAAGTAAGAACACATCAAAAGGGTTATGTACCATAATCTTGTAGGCTTCATCCCACAAATGCAGTGATGGTTCAACTTATATAAATCAATAAACATAACCCACCATATAAACAGACTGAAAGACAAAAACTACATGATCATTTTGAAAAAATCCAATATTCTTCATTCTTCCTAGGGAGACTAGAAATAATACAAGCACATACCTCAACATAATAAAGGCAATACAGAGCAAGGCCACAACCAACATAAAACTAAAGAAGCTCAAAGCATTTTCACTATAATTAGGAAACAGACAAGACTGTCCACTCTAGACCATACCTATTCAATAAAAGTACTTTAAGTCTTTTCTAGAGCAATAAGACAACCAAAAGGCATCAAGCAGATACAAATCAGAAGGGAAAATGTCAAAGTATGTTATGTAGATGATAAGATTTACATACAAAAGATCATAAAAAAAATCCAAGGAACTTCCACAGCTGATTAACACTTTTAACAAAGTAGCATGATACAAAATCAGTACACAAAATAATCAGTAGTCTTCCTGTATGCAAATGGCAAACACACTGACAGAGAAATCAGGGAGACAAAACCTTTTACAAGACCCTCAGAAATTACTTTGGGATAGCTTTAATCAAGCAAGTGAAAGACTTATAAATAAAAACTTTAATACATTGAAGAAATTGAAGAAGATGTTAGAAGATGGAAATAACTCCTGTACTCATGGATTGGTTGGATTAATCTAGTAACTATGACAACTCTATCAAAAACAATTTATAGATTTATTGCAATTCTTTTCAAAACTTCTATAGAATTCTTCACAGAAATTGAAGTGAAAATGTTCACAATGTTAAGCTTCTTATGGAAGCACAAAAACCAGAATAGCTAAGTCAGTCCTGAATGATAAATATAATTATAAATATAAATATAAATATATTATAAATATAGTAACTACTGGAGGTATCACCATCTCTGACTTCAAATTGTACTACAGAGCTATAGTAGTAAAAGCATCATGGTACTGTAATAAAAAACAGACTTATTAACCAATTATTAAGGCCTGAAGAGTGTCTAAGTCTAAGTGATAACACTTTCCAGTCTTTCCCTCCCTCTTCCTGTTTCAGCTTTCTCTCTACCTGTGTCCTGAAACCCTCATCTTCCCCCAAATTGCCTCCTAAGTTACTACAGAGGACACTAGACAAAAGTATCCTCTATTTCATGGTCTCTGAACTCTTCTAGGATGGTTTTTGTAGTGGCTATTTCTGATTGTCAACTTGGCTATATCTGGAGTGAACTACAACCTTGATCCTGTGATCCTGATCTTGAAGCTGGGAGATACAAGTTTCTGACCTGGATCTTGGCATGGAGATCTTGAGACATAGTGGCCATACTCAGGAGACTGAGGCAAGGAGACTCTGAGTTCAAGGACAGTCTGGGACAAAGCAAATCCCAGATCCAGGTACACACCTTTAATCTGAGCTACACCTTCTGCTGGAGACCTACATTAGGACATTGAAAGAAGGAAGATTCACTCTTCTTAATCTGCATCCCTTGTGGGAGTGAACAAGTGCTAGATTTTTGTACTTTCATTCACAGCTGCTGCTGGCCATTGTTGGGGAGTTGGAATACAGACTGTAAATCATCAACAAATTCCCTTACTATATAGAGACTACTCATAAGTTTTGTGGCTCTAGAGAACCCTGAGTAATACAGAAGTTAGTACTGTGAGTGGGGTATTCCTGTGACAACCTGACCATGTTTTGGAGAGGACTGTGGAAGGATTTTGGAACTTTGGCCTAGAAGATCCATTCAATGTTAAGAGTTCTGCGGGATATTGTGTAGGAACTTGGAAGATAATGTTGAGAACAGTGCAGAAGATGGAGGCCTGGCTTGTGAAATTTCAGAGGGAAGATTAAAGACTCTAATCAGGGCCGCTATTTTGATTTGAAGATTCTGTGGTTTTGGTTAGCTGGGACTGAAGAATCAGCTGAGATTAACAAGATACCAGAACTACTAAAGCAAACACTTTGCATTACTGGGACTATTGATGTTGGTTAGCTGGAGCTAAGAAATTAGAGACTGGCAGTGGTGGCACACACCTTTAATCCCAGCACTTGGGAGGCAGAGGCAGGCAGATTTCTGAGTTCGAGGCCAGCCTGGTCTACAGAGTGAGTTCCAGGGCAGCCAGGGCTACACAGAGAAACCCTGTCTCGAAAAACAAACAAACAAAAAAACAAAACTAACTAACTAACTAACTAACTAACTAACTAACTAACTAACTAACTGACTGACTGACTGACTGACTGACTGACTGACTGACTGACTAACTAACTAACTAACTAACTAACTAAATAAATAAATAAATAAATAAATAAATAAAAGAAGAGACCGGCATCATTGAGGTGACATCTGGGAAGTGTTTTCTGAGAGCACAGAGGCTGTGTTCCAGAGATAACCAAGGTTGTAGCTTGTGCTGTGGCTGGACTTGGTAATGTGTAAGAGTCACCCGGTGGTACTGGTTTTGAAGGCATGAAGGAGTCGTGAAGTGCAGCTGAGGCCTGGGCACTGTGAGAGGCCGTGGAAGGCCATTGGTGAAGGTGCAGCCTCAGTTGAAATTGATGGCCCAGGACTGAAGGGGTCATGCAAAGGAGTTGAGGCTTGGCGCCATGAAGAGAGACTATGCGAGGCAATTGGTGAAGCCTAGTTACAGCGTAATACAGCAGTGTTTTGGAGATGCCAGTACCATGAGATGACCACCAAGAACAGCAGCAGCAGTGGAATACAGGCAGCTGGAGGCTAGAAGACAAGGTGTGTGCTACAAAGGGTAGAGCTGGTGAAGAGACCCAAGCCTTTGGAGGAGCCTAGAAGATCTTGAGTGGATCCCAGACATTAGATGGTTTGCTTTTGATTACGACTGTGCCCTGGTATTTTTCTCTCTTGAAGTAAGAAGGTATTTTAGTGGAGCCCACAGTTAAGAGACTTTTAATTTTAAAAGATATTGGATATTTTAAAGGGATTGAACTTTTAATATGTAAAGACTGTGGGACTTTTAAAGTTATTTAGATCTTGGGGATGAATAAGAAAGTAAGGGTTGAGGCTTAATAGTGATGTTTGTGTGTCAAGTTGACAAGGGGTCAATTATACTGGCTGATTTTGTGTGTCAACTTAACACAATCTGGAGTTATCATGGAGAAAGGAGCCTCCTTTGAGGAAATGCTTCCATGAGATCCAGCTGTAAGACATTTTCTCATTTATTGATCAAGGGGGGAGAGCCCCTTGTGGGTGGTACCATCCCTGAACTGGTAGTCTTGGGTTCTATAAGAAAGCATGCCAGTAACTAACATCCCTGCATGGCCTCTGCATCAGCTCCTGCTTCCTGACCTGCTTAGTTCCAGTCCTGATTTCCTTTGGTAATGAACAGCAACATGGAAGTGTAAGCCGAATAAACCCTTTCCTCCCCAACTTGCATTTGGTCATGATGTTTATGCAGGAATAGAAACCCTGACTAAGACAGTTTTGATCTTTCATATGGCCCAAGCTATGTAGTAGAGGCAGACCTTAAACTCCCAATCTTCCTCCTGCCTTCATCTCCTAACTGCTGGAATTACAGGATATGTTGCCACTAACAGCTGGATATTTATTTACTTATTTAGTGTTTGCAGTTTGGTTTTTTTTTATAGTTTCTTTCACATAAAATATATCCTGATTATAGTTTCCTTTCGATTTGTCCCTCCCCATTCATTCCCATCTCTCTTCCCTTCCAGAATAGTTCCCTTTATGTCTCATTAGAAAAGAACAGGCTTACAATATGGAATGCTTCACAAACGTGCATGTCATCCTTGCCCAGAAGCCATGCTAATGTTCTTCCAATTGATCCAATTTTATAATATGTGCTGCCCAAGCTAGCTCTTGATATTTATTTTTAAGAACTGCTTAAATAGGAGTCAGAGTTACAAATGTTCTTGGTTTAGAAAAAGCATGTATCAACGTGCACAAGGAAAACATTTCTCCTTTCTAGAATGCATTATGTTTGGGACCCTATGGCTTCAGGAAATAGCTGCTTAATAAATGCCACTGAAGCTATTCCTAAAAGATTTAGGATGCTCAAGCCACCCTTCTCTGCAATATAGCTCAAGCTATGTAATAGAGGAAAGGAGCACCCCTTTTCTTTAAATGGTTTATCTAGAGTGGTCGCAGGTAAGTTGGAAATTTTTTGGAAACAGATGTGAGAAAGATGGATGTCTTAGACAACTTAGGAGGGAATATGACTTCCCATGGGAAGATCTACATTTCCCTTGCAAATTGAAAGGCTGAACCACACATGTGGGTAACATAGATGATGTTAAGAAGACAGGGGACAGCAGAAGTGTTCAATATTTCTTAGTACTGTTAAGGATACTTAACAAAAATGTTGAGCCATGTATTGGGCACACATCTGAAACTAAAACATTTAGGAAGCTGAAACATGAGTATCCTTGACTGTGAGCCAGCCTGATCTACAGAGAAAGAACCTGTTTAAATACAAAAACAACAAAACAAAACAAAACAAAACAAAACAAAATAAAACAAAACAAAACAAAACAGAAAACACTAAAATGGACTGGGTGTTGGCATAAACCATCAATCTCAAGACTTATGGAAGACAGAGGCAGGGGCACTTCTGTAAGTACAAGTCCAGCCCAGTCTACACAGTAAATTTCAGACTAGTCAGAAGTAAACTCCCTTAAGATAGGGCCTGGGATTCTGTCAAGTCAATCATCTCTTGATTCTCCCATTTCCTGTATAATATATCAGGAAAAATAAAAGATATTAATCTCAACAAATTAAGAATGAACATAAAGCCAGGCAGTGGTAGCATACACCTTTAATCCCAGCACTTGGGAGGCAGAGGCAGGTGGATTTCTGAGTTCGAGGCCAGCCTGGTCTACAGAGTGAGTTCCAGCCAGGGCTACACAGAAAAACCCTGTCTTGAAAAACCAAAAAAAAAAAAAAAAAAAAAAAAAAAAAAAAAGAAAAGAAAAGAATATAAAGATCTTTTCACAACCTGTAGTTTGCTGTTTTGTCCTATTTACAGAGTTCATTGCCTTAAAGAAGCTTTTCAGTTTCATGAGGTCCCATTTCTAAATTGTTGATCTTAAAGCCTGAGCTATTGGTGTTCTGTTCAGGAAAATTCCCCCTGTGCCAATGCATTCGGGGATATTTTCCACTTTCTCTTCAGTGTATCTGATTTTATGTGGAGGTCCTTAATCCACTTGGACTTGGGCTTTGTACAGGTAATAGATATGGATCAATTTACATTCTTCTACATGCAGGCCACCATTTAGACCAGAACCATTTGTTGAAGATGCTTTCTTTTTTTCTTCCACTGTATGTTTTTGGCTTCTTTGTCAAAGATCAAGTGACTGTAGGTGTGTGGGTTTATTTCAGGGTCATTGATTCTAGTCTATTGATCAACTTGTCTGTCTCAGTACCAATGCCATGTGGTTTTTATCACTATTGCTCTGTATAGTTTAGCTTGAGGTCAGGGATGGTGAAACCCTCAGAAATTCTTTTATTGACATTTTTTTCCCTATCTTGAATTTTTTATTTTTCCATATGAAGTTGAGAATTGCTCTTTTTATGTCTGTGAAGAATTTTGTTGGAATTTTGGTGGGGATTGTATTAAATCTGTAGATTGATTTTGGTAAAATGGTCATATTTACTATGTTAATCATGCCAATCCATGACCAAACTTCTTCTGAGGTTTTCTTCAATTTCTTTCTTCAGAGACTTAAAGTTCTTATCGTACAGATCTTTCAGTTTTGGGTTAGAGTTACACCAAGGTATTTTATGTTATTTGTGACTATCGTGAAGGGGTTGTTTCACTATTTTCTCTCTCAACCAATTTACCATTTGTATAAGGGAAGCTACTGGGTTTTTTTTTGTTGTTGGGTTTTTTTTTTTTTTTTGAGTTAATTTTTAAATCCACCCAGTTTGCTGAAGTTGTTAATCAGCTGTAGAAGTTCTCTGGTAGAAATTTTGGGGTTGCTTATGTATATTATCATATCATCCACAAATAATGATACCTTGACTTTTTCCTTTCCAATTTGTTTAACCCTACATCCAACAGAGAGTTTGCATCCAAAATATACAAAGAACTCAAGAAGTTAGACTCCTAAAAACAAAAACAAAAACAAATAACCCAATTAAAAAATGGGGTACAGAGCTAAACAGAGGATTCTCAATAAAGGAATCTCGAATGACTGAGAAGCACTTAAAGAAATGTTCAACATCTTTAGTCATCAGGGAAATGCAAATCAAAGTGACCCTGTGATTCTACCTTACATCAATAAGAATGGCTAAGATCAAAAACTCAAGTGGCAGCACATGTCTATGAGTATGTGGAGAAAGAGAAACACTCTTCCATTGCTGGTGGGATTGAAAACTGGTATAACAACTCAATGAGGAGCTACCACTGGCATTGAGTGATTATCAGTGCCTTATGGTACATATACCTCTCAGAGAAATTGACTTGATTTATGAAATACCACCAGGAAATCCTGGCTCATGAATAGCCTCAAACTGTTTTAGAGAAGCCTGTAAGTCTGCCTTTAGCCACTTACCCACATCATGATATTTCTTTAGGTAATAAATACTTTTCCTTTTTCATCATTTAAGCCTTTCCCTTGTTGAGTGAAAGATTATCTTCCTTTATTTCTTATCTCCAGAATCTACTGATCACTTTTTGGATCACTCATTTTAGCAACTCATTGTTTTCTCAAGTATTAAAGAGGCCACTGTAATCTTCAAAGGAGTTGGACAATTTGATGCTACAGGTAACTTCTCATTTTCTTGAAAAACACCAATGCAATATTGCAAATTTGTGATTATCAGATGGTTTATTCTGAAACTGTTTGCATCCTCTAAATCTGAGCTATTACACACAGACACACAGACACGCAGACACGCAGACACACACACACACACACACATACACACATACACACACAGAGCACACACACACATACACAGAGAGACACACGCACAAAGTAAATTATTACTTATTTGTCCTCATTAAAGTTCATCTTACTTATAATCACCTTGCTTAATTTGTCAAGGTCCTCATAAATTCTTAAAGTGTGGTTCAAGTCAATAATCACCCCTACTCAATGAAGAGTAATCTGCATATTTAATAAGCTCACTCCCTATTCCATATTTCAAATCAACACTGAAATGTTAATTAGTATCCATACCAATGCTGACTTGTGAAAAACTACTTTATTCAATATACCCTTCGAGGCTGACATTGAACTATTGATCATCACCTTGCACATGGCCTATTAACAAGCTATGGTACAGTAATACACACTAATTCTACATAAAACAATGGTCCCAATAAAATACAGTGTGAATTCAAATGAACAATAGTAATTTGTAAATTTTTTCATAGATCTTTTAAAGACATTCAAAATAATAATTATATCCTCAAAATCTTTATGAGTCAGGATGTCAGTGGAGACTAAGGAGAAAGAAGTTAAAGAAATAACTGTAAACTAATTTAGTAACCAACAAAAAGATCAAATGAAACATGCTTTCACAGTAATATGATAAATTAGGGTGTTTGTGAATCTTAGCAAAAGCAGAAGATGGTGCCTCCTCACAACAGAACTGGAGACTAAGGCTCTACTGACAATTTAAAATTCCCTACTGCCAAAAGATGTAGTCCTTCTCAATGCAGTGAGTCTGGGGATTTTTCCAAAACACTCATCTGTATTTTCAACAATGATTCAGAGAAATTGTATCCCATCTAAGTGATACTTTGTTTTCAATCAACTTCAACTAATGTTGGTATAGCAGATCCATCTGGCTACTGAGAAGCTGTACTGGAAGCACAAGGTTCAAATGCCCAAACTGCAAATGTGCCTTCAAACTAAATTCAATCGGAACTCTAAAGTACTGGCAGCATTTTCTCATGGAAACCTCAGACATCTTGGAAAAGAGCCCAAGCCAGCTGCTGCTGACCCTGCTCCTCATCTTCCCTATGCCTTGCCTTTCTCCCACACCTGGCTCTTCTCCAACCTTAGCATCCGTGCTTAAGAATGAGGAGTCTACCAGGAGTGTTGTATGTGTGTAGGAGAGGAGGATAAAGCCATCAAAATGAATTGTGTATGCTTAGATGGCAAGACAAGGAGAAACTAAAAACATAGAAACTAATGGAGTCTAACAGCTCCGTAGTGTAGGAAGGAGGCAAACACGCAAAGGTTGCTGACAAGGTGGAGAAGCCAGGAGAAGGAGTGGGAGGTAAAAAACAGAAGCAGAAGAAGAAGACAGAGGTGTGACTGTTGGAAGTCTTTGACATTTCCTTTTCTTTCCTTTTTTCCCTTTTATTTTTGGCATTGGCATGTATTCATTGTACATAGTGCTGTATTGCAGGCATCATGTACTTTGACCACCCCTATTCACATTACAACTGATAAATATTTGACTGATTCTATAACTTGCCTATTGTGAATTAAATTGTAAAAAGTGGATACTCAAGGACCTGTGTGATATGTTGTCCTAGAATCCTTTTGTTATAACTTATACTATGGCACTTTTATTTTTAGTGATTTTTCTCTTTTCTCCTTTCTTTTCTCTTCTTTGCTATCTATCTATCTGTCTATCTATCTATCTATCTATCTATCTATCTATCTATCTATCTATCTATCTATCCATCCATCCATTTTTTTTTTTAACAGGGTTTCTCTGTTTGGCTATTCTAGAACTTGCTCTGTACAGCATGCTGGTATCAAACTCACAAAGTTTCCCTTCTCTGTCTTCCATGTGGAATTAAAGGTGTGCAATACCACAATGGCACAGTGTATTTTTTGTTATTTGGGGGAATTCCATAGTGCTGTGCATAATGGAAAGACTATATCGATGAAAGCAGCCACTCCATTTCCTCAGCAGAATTTATTGCTACTCATTTTCCTTATGACAGACCTTTGAATGGCGAGATAAGATATCTCAAAGTAATTTTAATTTGCATTTCCCCAAAGACTAAGAGTATTTAATTTGTCATGCTTATTGGTCATTTCTATTTCTTGTGAGAAGTGTATACTCATTTTATTAGCTTGTTCATTGATCAAATTGTTTAGTTTAGGTACAAGGTTTTATGAGTTCTTTTATATTTCAGATATTGGTGTTTTATTGGGTGTCCATATAACAAAGACAGTTTCCCATTTGTTAGTCTGTCTCCTCACTTGAATAATATTTACTTGCCATGCAGAAACTTTTAAATTTTATACAATCCTATGTGTCAATTCTTAGGCTTATTTACTGAGCTCCTAGAATCCTTTTCGCTAAGACCTTGCTTATGGCCATATCCTGAAGAGTTTCCTATAATTGTTTCAGAATTCAGCCCATAATAAAGTATTTGATACATTTTGGATTTATTTTAGCAAGGATAAACATTAGATTGTTCACTCTGTGTGTGGATACCTGATCTTTCTATTACTATTAGGTAATAGTTCCTCAATGAATTTGTTCAAAAAAATCACATGGACATAGTTGTATATATCTAATCCTGAGTTGTTCTCTTCTTTTCTACTCTACTTTATTGACTTAAATGTTTGTCTTGTGTCAGTGTCTTGAAGTTTTTGTCACCATAGTACTGTGCTGTAAGTTGAAGCCTGAAATTGTGCTTTATTGTAACATTTTCAGCATTGATTTTTCTGCTTAGTATTACATTGGCTATTTGGATTATTTCTTCTTTTATATGAATTGTAGACTAGCTTGTGTTATCTGTTTCTGTAATGGATACCCTTGAAAATTATATTGGGATGATGACACTTTTAGCAATATACTCATGTTTAGTTTTCCAGTCCTGTAGATTCATTATTATGGAATATATTTCTATCTTCTTGTATCTTTTAAACATCATTTTCTGTATTCTATAAATTTTATTGTATAGGTCTCTCACATCCTTGGTTAGATTTCTTTCTAAGTGTTCTTGTTATTTGCTATAAGTATTATGATTTCTTCTTAAATTTTTCTTTATTTTTAGTCTAATAAACCTACTGATTTTGTATGTTGTTACTGTTCAGTGTATGTATTCTTTTCAAGAGTATTCTTATAAAGTCTTTAGGTTGTCCTTTGTATAATATTAAATCACACACAAATAAGTATTATTTGATTTTTTTTCCTTCATGGGTGTATACACCTTGAGTATGTTTGACTACATCATTTATATTCTATAGAACTGGCATAAGATCAAGGACTTCAATTTTTGTTTATAACAAAGGTTTTCTTTCTGCTTTAATTCTGATACATAGATTTACTGATTATAATATCCTGGAATGGCAGACATTGTCACTTAGAAATTGGTTTTTGATGATTTCTATTTGTTGGATTGATGTCTTTCTCTTAAAGTTTTCAATGTTCTTTCTTTGGGAAGTAATTTTCTGGTCATATTCACTTATTGGTCCTAGTACCTCATCTATCTAGATGTCTATTTCTTTCCTTAGACTTCGTTTAATATCCTCTAAGATTTTGAGTATATTTTCTGTACCTTTAGATTGATGTTCTTATTCTTTAATGATTATTGGCAGATTTGGTTATTTAATGTTGTTTCATTGATCTTGCATATTCAGTTGATAATTTATTGTTTCATCTTTGTTATTTTAGAATGTTTAAAAATCTACCTTGCCTTTAAGACCTCATATTCTAGTTTTCATTTGACCTAATCAACTGGTGAGGCTTTCCATAGAGATCTTTACAGACTTATTGAGACATAATTTCCAAGATTCAATTTGAATTTTTCAGCATTTATGTATTTTATTAATTTTTTATTTCATAGCCTATTTTGACTTATGTACATAGTTCAGGTATTAGTGTTTAATGGATGCATTCTAGATTTGTTCACGTGTTCATCATTTTTGTTGAACACTCTTATGATCAATTGCCAATTTCTTTGGGATTTCATATGACTAATTCTCAATGACCTACATTATAGTAGAAGTAGTGATTCTCCAAGGAATTATTCTGCCTGTATTTTTATGTTTCTTGTGTTGTTTTATTTCAGTGGAAGTAACTGTAACATTCAGATAAAAATGGGATATAGTAGGATCAAGATATTTTCTCCACTATTTCATTGGTCATCTAAATTAGTAGATGAACCATTAGTCCATGTCTCTATGCAAACCAGGCTTTGACTCCAGCTCTGTTATGAAAATAGACTATTAAGGGAAGAATTGACCATACTATGTTGATATGACTACCCTGAAGATATATTTCATAGTCTATTTTTAAAAAGATTTTTTTCAACTTTAATAATTTTCAGAAGTAAAGGAGCATACATAGTATGGTGTGTACTAAGATACTATGTAGTAAATGTAGGAGTAGACAGTAAATAAGTAGAAATCGTCTAGTAATTAGTTTTAGAGAAACAGTAAAAATTAGAAGAGAGAAAGTAAATAGTCTGGGGAAAACAGTGTAGAGATAGGAAATCAAAAAAAGCTATTTCAGTTAAAAAGAGAAAGAAAAATAAATTAGACTGATATATTTTAAAAACCCTTCCACAAAGTTGTGGCTGAGTTAGGGAGATTCATGAACTCAACCCAACTTGTTTTCTTTGGCAAAGCCCAAAAATCAAAACAGAGAGAGAGAGAGAGAGAGAGAGAGAGAGAGAGAGAGGAAGAGAGAGAGAGAGAGAGAGCACAACTGATTCTCTAAACTGAAATTGGATAGTAAATACAGGAAGTATAAAAGCAAAGAGACTTGTGCAGGAGTGTAGAGGCTGTTGTTCTCCCCAACGTGGGAACAAGTACAGATCCTTTCTCAGTCTGGCTCATTCCAGTGATTCAGACTTGATTTCCACAATGCCTTGTCTCAGAGTATAGGCTTCTATCAGCTTCTTTAGGTTCTGACTTTTTTCTTCAAGTTATTGAACCTACAACTGTATGCTAAGCAGTGCTCCACCACTGAGTTATATTCCCACTAATCTTGACGATTTCTATCATTGTTCTTCCCATATTATTTTTCCCAAAAGTACTTCCTATACTCAAATATCATCTATTTATAGGGTTGTGCTTTGGTAAAATCCCAAGCACAGGGTTTTGAATATATGTGTAAACTTGGAGGGAGATATTTCATCAGACTGCACACAGGAAAGGAAGCTAGTAAGAAAGTTAGAAAAGATAGAAATTCATATCTTGAATATTTAACAATTTTCTAGTGGGGAGAGACAAAGCTGGGAGAAGGAGCAGAACATGGAGAGGGAGAAGCACAAATGTGAGAGAGGAATGGAGGGAGGGAGGGAAGGAGGGAGGGAGAGAGGGAAAGAGAGAGAGAGATTTACCATGTTAGAGACTTCAAGGGCTCATTGGGTCTCCTGGGAGTGACAAATAAAGTAGGAGACAGCGTTTAATTAAGTACCCAGTGAGGGATGCATTTGAAAGACCAACACATAAGTCTTTGAGTTTTGCTTCCTTTTTTAGAAGATAAAATTCTGTCTATGGCATCCAGATAGTTCCATGCACATAAAACATCCATCACTCTAGTACTTACATGCCAAGATAACTAAGCCATCTCAACTCTGAACAATACAGAGTTGGGAGATGAATGTCTTCCTGTGTCTGCAGTGCCCACGAGTTCTGGAGCTAAGCCTCCACAATTCTGCTCTGAGATGAAACACAGAAGCAGAAAGAATCAATTCCAGCTTCCCCCAACCATCCTGACAGTGGCTGTTCCTAATAAAGTGTGCAATTCCCTACTGAGAGCTCTGAAATAGGCTTCTACGGAACAGTTGAAGAGAGAGTAGGTGAGATACTGTGCAAGAGAGTGTATCATTTGAGGGTTTTGCTCTTATGTGAAATAGAAGCATGGAGGAATGACTTTAATGTTTCTTTTGTGTTTTATGTGGTTGATATGCACATTATAGACTTCCACAGTCTCAAGCTAAATTCAAGAAATCCTTTTCTGGTTATTTATTGACTGAATATTATTTGTAACTACTATGCACTCAGTATTTAATGAGGTACTACATAAGGTCCTTTCCAGGTTGATACAACAGCGATTAAAAGCAGCCCTTGAGGAAATGTATTTTAATTAAAAAGATAAAGCAATAGAGCCAGATAGAGTTCATAGTGTGATGAGGGTAGGCAGGTTAAAGTGACTTAAAAGAGAAAGACACTAAATCTACTTGTGGATATGGGGAAATCTCCATAGAAGTGTTCTCTGAGATATTGATTATGACAAGGGAAAATAAAGATGAGTTATAAGAAAATACTTGTCTAACAACCTGACTCAGAGTTATTGCCAGTCACTGTTAGCAGCTTCACAAGTCAAGCACTAAAGTAAAACCATCAAGTGAGTCATTCCTTTAATTTATATTTATGCTTAAATCACATTGAGACTTGGCTGAAATGGCACCCACTTCCACCTTTTGGCTTTTGAAGAGGATTAGAGGATCAAGTGACAAGGCCCAGTGACATTATCTTGAAAAGTAACCACACTATTGGCAGTGGCAATTTTGACAGAAACAATACATATCAGAAAATACATCACAGGTTTCCTTGGATGTGGATGTGGATAGGAGGAAGGAAGATGTGACTGGGCAAATAAAGGAGTAGGATGAGGAAAACCTTTGGATTGAGTAGTGGTGCGTTTGACCGTAGTAGTAGCTGGACATTTCTATACACATGATAAACGGCATGCAGACCATTACAAAGTGAAGTTTTCACTTTATAAACTCATATAATGAGGGTGTAAAATTTTTATTATTGACATTATCAGATCTCTTCTTATAATATAGGTTGTTTCTATATGCCCTGGAAAGAACTATTATCTAAATTAATTTGATTCAAGGGGATCAATAACTCAATATTTTGTTTGGTTAAACATCAAGGATTGTGAGAGTACTGAATGTAAAATTACAAGATGTCTTTGAGTAGAGACCAAGATTACTTACAGTTATACAGAATAAAATTAATCAAGTGTGGTCACAAAGATTAATCATACTGTACAGTTATGAAAGTGTAGAGCTGAACAATTCTGACTTCCTGTAGCTCTGGTTATTTTGATGTTAAATGATAAATAGCTTTTGGAAAACTGCAATAAAGTAAAGACAAATATGATGGTGTTATAGCCTGGTTGAGTGTGTCTCTGTATGAGTGACTGGGGACTGAACTCAAGATCAGGGTTAGGTTAACTAGTTAATCTTCTACTGAGCTAGTCTCAGTCCTTACCTTTCGCCACTGCCATTTTTGCCTGGCTATCAATAGAAAATCAAGCATTCTACTCTCAAAATGTTTATACATGTGAGTGATTTGTCTCGGCATAAATGTGAAGTATATGTGTGTCTGGCAGCCAGGGATATCAGAAAAGAGTATCAAATCCCCTGGAACTGGACCGTGGATGGTTGTGAACCAGCATGTTGTGCTAGGGAATTGAATCTGGTTCCTCTGCAAGAGCAACAAGTACTCTTAACTACGAAGCCATCCACAGCTTCAACCCCACGCTGCATATTTTAAGTAAATAAATAAACAGCCACCACACTTAAAAAGAAAAGGTCATTAACATCTCCCCCTTGGAATCTGAACTAGTCATCTCATGCAACAATCCACCAATGTCCTGTCATTGAAGGAAGAAGACAGCTAAACTTATGAGTTATCTTTTCACAAGAAAACTCCATCTCCCACAGTTTAGATTGTAGCTAATAACTGTTCAAAATGATGGGTACTTTTTTTTCTCTCAGTGCCATTATTCTGTTTCTCTCTTCCCATTTCTGTCTGGAGAAGAGCCTCTGGTTTGAGAGAATAAAGATATACATAGTCTATATTCGCCAATGGCATAGCAAATTTGGGCTGAATGAGAAGTGTTAACATTCACTCTTTAATTCAGTGAGAAGCTAATTTTATGAACACCAGTGCTTAAGATGGCACCATGCGAGGCTGTGGAAAGTATATTCTCTAGAAGAAAATGAGAGTGGGAACTTCTCAGGAAACTGATTACCTACAGATGGAAGTTTGTACTGAAGCGGTGTTATAGGCATCTGTGTACCAACAAAGGTAAGACATGAAGTCTGAAGTTCTCTATAACTTTGGGGAGAGAATCAGACTGCTCTAACTTATTTGATTTTGATTCTTTCCCAAATTACTCTGGTGATAGCATTAGGAAGAAGTAGAAATTTATTACACCCACTGAGGAGTTTTCATAACGGCTGTTGGCAGTAGAAAGGAATAATTTAAAGGAAATGAATGCTCAGTTACTTTGCAGTGTAGTACTGCACTTGAGGGAAACATCATGCAAAATTACATTTTCCCCTACTAAATTTTATTTTTGAAGGAACCATCAGGGAATACAGATTTGGAAGTGGTGTCTACCTCCACTATTATAGTAGTCTAAAAAGGAACTGGTGCTGGGAACTTCAGAGCAACTAAATGCAAAGATGCAAACATACAACACAACCTCAGCACCCTCAGCAAAATAGTGGGTCAAGCAAACTAGGGAAGCAGAACTAGATAAGGAGCTAACTGCAATGTCAAGACTGTGGATTGGTAATAGGTTGACAAAGGTTAGACAACCAACTTCACTGCTACCTGGCTGATCTGGAGAATTTATCTTCTAAACTTCAGTTTCTTCATTTACAAAATGGGAGTAATGGTAATTCCTTGTGACAGGTACTTTGAGGGATAAATGAGATACTGTAAAATACTTAATAACTGGATCATACTAAGTCCTCAATAATTGTCAGACATAATAATTTTACTACTATGATTAATCTTGTATGTAGTATAAGACCATTCATTTATGTTCATTTATTTAAAATATGTAAAGACTAAATATAAACAAAAGTTTAAGCATATCTAAATGTGCTAGTTCAGTTGAGAATTATTATAGGAGTGTATTTTTAAAACTGTGCACTCGTGAAATACCACCAACATGGCTACATAAACAAGCCTGAACAAGGACAACAGCAATAGATATACTAACATGGATGAGGTGGGTGGAGGCCTGAAAATTGTGAGAGCAGGAGAAAGTCTTCTCTAGGAATTAGTATACCAGTTGGTTATTCAATACCAAATGGTCAGTCCCCAAACCATACATATAAGTAACATTATATAGACGGAATAGATTATATTTACATATGTATGAACACACACACAAGCACACACACACACACACACACACACATACACACACACACACACACATACACACACAAGCAAGGGAGTACCTGAGAGGGTTAGGAGGGAAGAAGGGAAGGGAGAAATGACGTAAAAAAGTATTTTAAGAAGGTTAAGACTCCAATTTGCTCTAGAAAGCAATTTTTCCACTTCCTATTTGCTACCACGTTGATTAGCTGAGATGTCACTAAGCTAAGTAAAATGAGCCAAACACAGAAACACAGTTAATGTAGTACAAACTCAAATCCGTGGAAGCAAAGACAGGGTCAGTGGTGAAAGGTCTGTAGAATGGTGGAAGGAAGGAGATGCTTGTCCAAAGGTACAAAGTAACTTACAGAATGAACCCTTTTGGGATATTTAATAAACATTATTGGCAGTAATAGATGTGTTAGCTAATCTAATTATAGGAATTAACACAAGATACATATGCATATCAGGCTGTCACAATTTGCGTTTTAACATGTTCAATTTTTCTTGGATCAGATATGCCAAAATGTCTTGCTCAGAGTGGCAAAAAGTAATTATAAATGCTATTAACTCATGTTGACGTGTATGCTAATAAATCTGGCTACACACAAAGGTTATTGCTACTGCTTCAGACCAGTTGAGGGTCTGAACATTTATAAAGTAAATCCTTTGCCCTGAATTTTTAGTAAATGATAAGTCTTTATCCTTTATGCTGACATTTCCTTCTCTAAACACAGAGAACCCATGAAGGTTTGAGTGTGGAATACCCTGGAAGAGAGGCTCAGGGGCTCCGTATCCTGAAGGTCTGCTCTTTACCCCAACACTTTGTGAAGGTGAAACTTCCTTAGTTTCTCATCTTCAGGTTTTCCATTTGTAAACTATGTCATGGAGAGTATAGATTTTAGAAGATGGCGATGAGCATTAAATGACCCCATGCGCATATAATAGCACAGATCCTGGGATCTGATAACTAATTATTAAATGATGGTTATTATTTTTATGATGTTACTAATTTCATCAATTTTCTTCCTAGGCTATTACAATAGTTTTCATTATTATTCAATCTCCCACATTTTACTAAGCATCATTTATAATTTGTATTATCCATAGAGCTGGCTATAAGTGGGATAAATTTGGAGACTATGAAGGCTCTGTACTAAAGCAACAATTATAAAGCAATTCGAGGAGCATGGTTTGATGAGAGAAATTAGAAGTATCATTTTCATAAATGGATAAAGGAATTGAATGCCTGTGAGTATTGCTAGTTGACTTTCAGGGGCTTCAATTTCAGATTGTAGATTGAAGAAAAACAATGTACTTCTTTACAAATAATTAACTCTTGATTTGGCATTATGTTATAATGGCTTTCTGGTCACTAACAGAGTTCATTTATATATTTCTTAGAGGCAAGAAGTTTTGTGTTTTTCTTTAAGGGAAAGTTGACTCCAGAAAATTCTTCTACATTTCTAGTTGTTCTCATTTTGATTTGGCCACTTTTGAGCAATGAATGTTGACCTTTAATTAAGATCATTTTGTTTGGGGTTAAATAAGTCATTTTCAGGGGGATGTTTCTTAATACACCGTGTAGAACACTATGCCCATTTAGAGCAGAAAATGTATGATACTGCAGCTCCTGTAGTGTGAAAATGCCTCAGGTTTATAGGCCTCCTGAAAAAAAGCCCTTATAATCTGACGCACAGACTTCTGTAAGTGACTGCATTGTGTTTAAAAATCATTGTCCATCATTGTTACCAATGCTGGAGAAAGAGCAGCGATGACGACCACGTGGCTATTAATGTAGACCAGGAGAATGTGGTCACTAGGATGGAGTCTCTATCTGTTACCTGCTATCCTCTCTTCCCCTCTGTCTTCTTATCTTCCAGCATCCCCTTTTCTCCTTACTCCCTCACCCACAGAGTAAATTTAACCATTTAACCATTTACTCTGATTACACAAACTTATAAAACAGACATTTTATTTCATAAAATTATTTATATTTTGGTTTTTCATAATTTTTCTCTGACATAGTATATTTTTTAAAGATTTATTTATTTATACTTTATACATATGCATCCATGTACTTCTGTGCACCATGCATGTGCAATGATGTTAGAGTCCAATAGATGATAGTAGATCTCTGTGAGCTGGAGTTAAGGATGGATTTGAATAATTTCTTCTGCCCTGACATAGCTATTCTCTGTGAAGGTTAAAGTTTTGATGATATATTATCCTTCTGGGAAAATACAGATACCAATATTTTAGTTATAATCAACATTTTATAAAATAAATTATTTAGGATTGATATCTGAAGAATCATAGAATTAAGCTTTTCATCAAATGGAGAATGACAATACGTTATTAGATAGTGCACATTTATGCACAGAGGGCTTTCCTTGTGGCATGCCCAGCATTTGCCATGTTTGATGACACCTGGAATCTATGCCTACTTACTGGATGGAGCTCTCAATGCGGGTGATAGTGAGGAAAGCAGCAAGGTTTGCTGTATAAGATGAGATGACAATCAGAGCAAATAACCACCAAGCCCCCATCATCATCCGGGTTGCCAGAGTTGTGTATGGGACTTCCCCACCTGTGGAAAGAGGAGAGATGACAACAACATCAATACACTTTTATTGAGAAACTGAAGTCATACACATTCAGTGCCAAAACAGGCAGTGAGAAACATTTCCCTTAACAACCATGGAGACCTCCATATTTTAATACTTTGTTTTTGGTGATCTTCTATGGAATTATGGGAGATTTTGTTAAAAAAGAAGCATGATAAATACTCTACAAAGTATGTTGAAATGATAATTCTTTCACATGTAATTCTAAAATTAATTCCTTAGTATAGTCATGAATATATATTTTGTTTCAAAGGGTTGGGTTATTCACTAGTTACATGATATTAATACTTCTATAGCTATATTTAATATACATTTTCATATTTTAAATGAAATATTGGATTTTTTGTTAAATTCTTTTGTAGTGTAGGCTGCTGAAAATCTTGGTATCACACATATTACCATTGACTTCAGTATTATTGCATTTGATTCTTCCTGTCCCTCTCTTAACTGGACACTCATAACAACATTGTTGAAAATCATTCTTCTCATTATATATACATAGGTATGCCCTTGTGTGAAGTCTTCAGAAAGCTTACAGCCTGTCTACATTTTTATACTGTGCAACCTTAACAAGACTTTGAATGAAATCTACATTTGATGAAGTAATATTATTTCTGGCCATGGAATAATCATGGCCTTGCATAAAGTAGACTGCTGTGGCACCCATGGCCAATGGTCATGGGTTGTTCCATGGCTTATTTTATGTCAGCTTGACACAAGCTAGACTCACCAGAAAAGAGAGAACCTCAATTGAGAAAATGCTTCCGTAAGATAGGAATATAGTCAAGCCTGTACAACATTTTCTAGTGGTTGATGGCCGAGTGCCCAGCCCACTGTGGATATCATACCTAGGCTGGTAGTCCTGGGTTCTAGAAAGAAAGTAGGCTGAGAAAGCCATGGATTACAAGCCAATAAGCAGCAGGCCTCCATTGCCTCTGCCTCAGCACCTGCCTCCAGGTTCCTGTCATCTTTGAGTTTCTGTTTTGGATCCATTAGTGATGGAATATATCATGGATGTATTGGTCATAGTGTTTCATCACAGTGACAGAGACCTAACTAAATCAACAGTGAATTTAAAATAATACCAAAAAAATGGTAAGAAAGTCTTTGACACTGAAAATAGGACGGTTAATATTCTCTAGGTAGAAGTGCGGGTAATACTAGATTCCCCCCTGAGATTCCACCCATTAATACTTCTTCTCATAAGCTGCACAAGATCTTTGAGAGTTGTTAGAGAATATAGGAAGGGGAACATTGACTAAGAGCATAGCATCTTTAGTGATGCAGCTTTTGGACATTACTACTCACTTTGGGGTGGGACTTTTCGATAACTATTGAGACACCCATGCTATGCTTCCACAAGTAATCTGAAACTCATGCTCCTATAAGTATACTCAACAAACTCATTGGTTTACTAAGGCACACTTAGATGAAATCCCTTTGTTGGTCTCTTGCAGTGAATAGACATTTCTTGATGTCTTCATGGGAAATGAAACCACATTTCACATGGATAATATTCAAACTTAAAGTCTGGTCCTTTCTCTATGGAGAACTATTCATAAAAGCCTATGTCTTCCTTCCACCCAGAATCTAATGAGGATCTTAAATTCAGTGCATTTAAAACATTTGCTTTAAAATCCAAATTATCTTCCTAAGTACATAGTTCACATTATGCCAGGAAATGGAACATTTCTATTATGTCATTTCTTAGAACAAAACCTTAAAAGTTTCATCTTTCAATATGTAACAAATTCTGACACCTTTACCTTCAAATTAATATTTGCAACCTATTTTATCTCACCATTTCCAATGCTGATATTCAAATATAAGCCAGCCGCTTTTGATTTTGCCACCAAACAGCCTATAGAACCTATATTTAATCTATCTAGATTCTGACCCCTGTCAGTGCTCCACCATGGGACTCTAGGTCATGAAAGTCAGGTCATGATGTGCTCAGATCAAACCTTCTACATGATGTGCCCAGATCAAACCTCACAATAGCTTCTCATTACTCTGAGAAGAATCTGTAATCTTTGTCAAAGACTATCAGACATTGCATTGAAGAATCTTATTTAGCTATCTGACCTTATTTTGAATCAGTCTCTGAAACATACTGTCAAGTTTATTTGTAGCATATAATATTTGGGGTGCCTGGACCATTAAAGGACCCTATGCCTTTCTGGGTTAGTTTCCTCTTGAAATTTTGGGAACAGTAGAGGATATAAAAAGCCAGCAGAAACTGAGAGCTGGGAGTAGAATTCATAGATAGCAGAACATAGAGTCCAGGAGACAAAAGAGTAAGGTCAGAAAGAAGAGTGAGAGGAGAAGACCGTTCGTTGGTGACAGCTGAGGCAGGAGAAGCTGAGTTGAGCCAGAGAAGATATGGTTATGAGACCGTTAGAAGAAGAACCCATGAAGGACTCATAAAGTAGCAAACAAAGAAAAAATATATAAAATAAAAGCTACATTTATTTCTTAACCAAAGATTTGAATTTAAAATATTTATGACTAGAATTCTTTTGTTTTCAATTTATAAGTGTTTTTCTAATCAAGAGTTTTTAAGGATTTTATTTTTTAAAAATGCCTCTTTAGAAATATCTTTTTATCAGTGTTTGACTAATACAATTTGCTACAGTTACATACTGTCAAATCCTTTGCCTCTTAGAAAATGGTAATTTAGCATGTTTTTATTGCAACAACATATAAACATTTTGGTTTTAGTTCTAAATTTTATTTTAAATATTTTTTTATATTTTTTGAAATTTAAATATAGTAAAATAAATTTCTCTTTCTCATTTTTCTCTCCAGCCCTCTATGATCCCCTTATTCTCTCTCAAATTTGTGGACTCTATTTCTTTAATTTTGTGTGTGTGTGTATATATAGATATATAATACTATAAATATATATTATGCTATATATATTCATAAATATATAAATACAACTTGCTTAGTCTGTGTAATGTTACTCGTATGTATACAACTTCAGGATTGTCCACATTATTTATATTTTTTTTCTTTCTTTATAATAGTCTCTGGAAAAGGAATAGTCCCTGTCCTATATTATGTGGTTAAATACATGGTAAATGAGTTTATGCTGTTATCAGTTGAATTCTGTCTTTACTGAAGCAGGGGGAGGGAGGATGGGATAGGGAGGTTCTAGGGGGGAAACTGGGAAAGGGGCTAACATTTGAAATGTAAATAAGGAAAATATCCAATAAAAAAGAATAAAATGGGAATAATCTAAAAGAAAACCCACTAATTTTCAATGTGCCAATTTAAATAAGCAATCTTCAAAAAACCAAAGTAAAACAAGGTCATAAAAGATCATGCTAATATGGCTGCCATTCTGATCGGACAGATAAAACCCTGAGGATAAGAGTGTGTTTATGCAGAGGACACAGGCAGAAAGAAGCTACAGTGGAGTAGAGAGGCTGCTGGAGAAATGAAATCTGTTTATACCTTGATCTTTGTCTTCAATATTTCACAACTCTAAGTCTGGGTATTTTGTTATCTTACCCTTCTCAACTTAATACATATGGAATATTAAACATTAATAGACTATGCAAAAGAAATTAGGCTTATATTCACAGTGCAAGTAAATTACATGAACAATAGTCTTTCCTGTTAGGTCTATAATATGTGAGTATATTAACAAGATTTAATTATTTATACCAGGCAGTTTAACTCTGATCATTAATTCTTATATGTAATATTTCTGCATATTAAATATAGAGTAAACACATCCTTCAGCTATTTTCTGAACTTTCAGTTCAGGCAAATCTTTCATATATGGAATACATTTTCCCAAAGATAGTTATGAAGCATTTTAGATATTTCTTAAAAGCAACAGGTAGTTTCACTTGGCTTATAAATGATGAAAGCTAAAAAACATTCAGTTTTAAATTCACATGAAGAATTTTTGAGCAAAACAGATAAATGTGACCAAGTCTGAATGATATATACAAAAAAGGAGAGAAATAAATATATGACTAAAAAGGCTAATTGTAGGTTTGTCTCCATAAAGACCTTAACCTTTCAACAATAGAAAATCAATTGCTGAGTTCTTCTTTTGTTGTATATAATTTGCAACTTTAGTAGTTCATATATTCTTGTATAATCCAAATACTTTTGACATATTTACTTAGAAATGAGATAATAAAAATAACGGAAATCTTATCTTCTTATTTGGGTAATGTTGGACTAAATGTGCCACAACAACCTGCAAGTCTTAATTTCTTTTCATACTGTTGTGGTAAGATACTCTGAAAAATGCAGCTTAAAGAAAGAAAAAATTGCTTCGTGGTTCAAAGGTACAGTTCATCATCATGATGGAAAGATAAGGCAGTAGGAAACGGAAGGAGATTGTATCATTGTGCCCACAATCAGGAAGCAGAGAGTGATGAATACATGCTGCTGCTCAGCTCACTTTATTTATTCAAGCCAACATCTCTGCCAGGGAATCGGACAATCCCCAATAAGAGAGTCTTCCCACCTCTCTTAATGCAGTGTAGATAAACCCCATACTGTCTTCTAGGTGTTTATAGATTCTGGCAAGTTGCCAATTAATAGTAACCATCCAGCTCTACCCATTGTCAAATTGACACACCAAAACATCACTTTAATTTCATAACCTTCCACCTCTTATTTTGGTTGGCCTATGACCATGATATAATGTAAATTATTCAGCTCAATTTTAACCTACCATAGTTTTTAATTATTTTGATAGTTTAAATGTTCTAAATATCTTAACGGTGAATACTTACAGAATTAAAAGTTACATATGCTCCATACACAATGTCTAGAATAAACATTCCTATTCCAAAACAGAAGAATCAGGAACTATTAATGAATGATCAGACAAAAGCAAGACCAAAATCCACCAGTGAAAACATCAAATTCTGTCATTCCATGACTGGCATCTGAGACTTAAATTAAATTGGCTGTGTTCCAAAGGACTTAGACAGCTTTAGGCCTCAGTATGACTATCTGCAACATACCAAACCTTTTCATGGTTTGGCTCCATTACACGCCCACAGCTATCCTTGATGGACGTTCTATAATCAAAGCATCTCCAATATCCTGAGTTTCTATTTTAACCAAACTTCACAGTATCACCTGTGAGATTCTGGTAGAGATTCTGACCCTGCCACATACTGATTGCCTGGGATCAGCTGCTCTCTGAAATTGCTTACAGACTCAATGACACCCATCAATCTTGAATATTTTTATGTCTATAAAACTGGGAAGATGATCCATATGGCATCTACCAGGAGTTCTGATGGTGTATTGTTGGAGCCTGTCTCCCTTGGACCAGACTTGCATCATTACTTGTGTGCTGACCCTGGGGAAACACTATCCTAGGCCTTTAAGGAGTAGGAACTCAGCTGCATTCTCTTTTTAGGTCCCTGATGAATGATGCCTTGCCCTGAAGACAACTATCCTATCGTTCCTGAGAGCTGATTCCCAGAACTATTGCTAATGTCTTTAGCAATTATGGCTGCTTTGTTCTTATATTCTCCTTGCATGAAATTGTAAACTTGTCCATATTTCTTACCTCTACATATTATTAGTCCATTATCTTGAATTTATATTTGCCCTATATTTTCAGATCATAGAACGAAGCAAGATTCCGGGTTAAATCTCACAAGACAGGCTCTATCCCACTTCCTAACGAAACCTCTGTTGCCTTACCAAGCCTCATGAGCGGTGTCCTCACTGTCTCTGTTTCTCTCTGCATTCTTGTCTTCTAAGTTTCCACTGGGCTGGCCCATTAAGCTCTGCTTCCATCGTGCTGGGGACTTTCTAGCTCAAAATTTTAAATGTTTCTATATTCCTCCTGTGAAACCATTCAAAAGGCCTAAGAACTACATGGTTTGTTATACGTATCACAACAATAGCCTCATTTCTTGGTACCAATTGCTGTATTGGTTTCTCTTCCTATTGCAGTGATAAAATGCTCTGACAAAAGCAATTAACATTATCTATTACATCTTCCATAGATGGAAAACAGAAAAATTTAACTTAGAAAGAATTTGTAGAGCTCAAGAACAGTGGAAAAATTAGGACAACAAACCTCTGAATAAGATGATAATATTGAAAAGGGACTTAGTGTTTGTGACTCATTTTTTTTTCGCTGAGGTAGAAATGACAATTTTAAAACATGACATTAGAAAGAGTTCTTGAAGTGAGGAAGGTGATAGAACGTGGAATATGAAAGTAGAGGGAAGAAATATGGATATTGGAAAAGTATAATCCTGACTAGGGATGGAGAGAGGGCTGAGGAAGAGGGAAAGTGTTAGTGCATGCCTGTCTCCTTATGAGGAAGGCTGCAAATGTCAGAGAGAGGGAGGAGACGTTCCCATCATGTTGGCTGTTGACGCTCCCTGTTAAACCCTTGACCAGTTTACTCGTTTCTATCCTGGAAGATTTTTAACAAAGGGAAAAACCAACAATAAGTCATTGGTGAGCAGCTAACTCATACACAAAACTTAACTCTTTATCTCTCTATTATTTACTTTATAAATCTCTCTGCTTGATTAGTGCCAGAAAACTTAACTCGTACTTACTTTATAAATCTCTGCTTGATAAGCACTAGAAAACTTAACTCTCATTTACTTCATAATTCTCTCCACTTGATATGCACTAGAAAACTTAACTTTTACTTACTTTATAATGCTATGCGCTTGATAATTCTCTTAGACCTAAGTTACTCTGAGGCCAGAGCTGAAGATCTCTGGCAAATTAACACCTTATTGTTAAGTAGCCTATTGTTAAGTGGCCTAGGTTAAGTAAAGGATAAATTGCTATGGTTCCTTTTTCATTTGCCCAGAGCCTTGCCTTACCTCTTGCTGGCCAGGAGGCAGGGTGGTTTGGAGCAATTAACTTTTTTTTGATACTTTATTTACATTTCAAATGTTTCCCCCTTTCCAGGTCTCCCCTTTGGAACCCCCCTACCCAATACCCTTCCCCCTACCTCTACGAGGGTATTCTTCCACCCACCCATCCACTCCTGTCTTCCCTTCTTGGCATTCTCCTATACTGGGGTATCTAACACCCTCAGGCCCAAGGGCCTCTCCTCCCACTGATGGCCAACAAGGCCCTCCTCTGACACATATGTGGCCAGTACCACCGCTCCCACCATGTGTATTCTTTGGTTGGTGGTCCAGTCATTTACAAAATGGAAAATTACTCAGCTATTAAAAACAATGACTTCATGAGATTCACAGGATGGAACTTGAAAATATCATCCTGAGTGAGGTAACTCAGTCACAAAAGAATGAACATGGTATGTATTCACTAATAAGTGGATATTAGCCCAAAAGTTCAGAATACCCAAGATTCAATTCACAGCAATGGTTGGACTGAGCATGGGGTCCCAGTTGGAGGAGTTGGAGAAGGAACTGAAGGAGCTGATGGAGTTTGCAGCCCCATGGGGGAAGCAACAGTGTCAACTGGCCTGACTCCCCCGCCCATGCTCCTGGAGCAATTAACTTTTATTGAACCAGGAGAAGAGAGTCATGCTAGCAAAAGGAAAAAAAAAAAACTTTTACACAAGCAAAAACACATACATTCATACACACATTCAAACAAATACACTTATACATATTCATAAATTCCTTTTGGGCTCAGTTACTTGTCTCATCAACTTAAACACACACACACACACACACACACACACACATTGTGTGTGTGTGTGTGTGTGTGTATTTATATGAGAGGGGGGAGAGAGGGAGGGAGAAAGAGAGAGAGAGAGAGAGAGAGAGAGAGAGAGAGAGAAAATAGTGGTTGCGACAAAAGCCCAAGTGCCAATGCAAAACGAAGTCATTCGCTCTGGATGAAAAATTAAGCTCCAACCTTTATTGTAAAGAGAAAGAAAAGGCTTCTACCTGTCTACTGATAAATTAAGGAAACCCAAGTCTGTAAGGAAAAAGCTTTGTCATTATCAGTAAGAAGAAGCCTGTCTTGCTGTTATGAAAAAACCTGGTGGAGTTTTTCGGGTCACTTAAGTATATGATCATATCATCTGCAAAGAGTGATAATTTGATTTCTAGCTTACCAATTTGTATCCCTTTGACCTCCTTTTGTTGTCTAATTGCTATAGCTAGAACTTCAATTACTATATTGAATAGGTAGGGGGAGAGAGGGCAGCCTTGTTTAGTCCCTGATTTTAGTGGGATTGCTTCGAGTTTCTCTCCATTTAGTTTGATGTTGGCTACTGGTTTGCTGTATATTGCTTTTATTATGTTTAGGGATGGGCCTTGAATTCCTGATCTTTCCAAGACTTTTATCATGAAGGGATGTTGAATTTTGTCAAATGCTTTTTCAGCATCTAAGGAAATGACCATGTGGTTTTTTTCTTTGAGTTTGTTTATGTAGT
>CM052700.1:75165072-75213664 GCA_028551405.1 Uromys caudimaculatus
TAGCAGCCATATTTATAATAGCCAGAAGCTGGAAACAACCCAGATGTCCCTCATCAGAGGAATGGATACAGAAAATGTGGTACATTTACACAATGGAGTACTACTCAGCTATAAAAAACAATGACTTAATGAAATTTGCAGGCAAATGGATGGAACTTGAAAATATCATCCTGAGTGAGGTAACTCAGTCACAAAAGAAGGAACATGGTATGTACTCACTGATAAGCGGATATTAGCCCAAAAATTCAAATGCCCAAGTTTCACTTTACAGTAACTGCTGAACTGAGAGTGAGGTCCCAGATGGAGGAGTTGGAGATTGGTCTGAAGGAACTGAGGGAATTTGCAGCTCCATGGAGGGAGCAACAGCGTCAATGGTCCTGACCCTCCCCCCCCTCCAGGTCGTCCTGGAGTTTGGATCACCAACCAAAGAATACACATCTATGGACCCATGGTTCGGACCACATATGTGGCAGAGGATGACCTCGATTGCCATCAAGGAGAGAGGAGAGGCCCTTGGGCCTGAGGGTGTTAGAGGCCCCAGTAAAGGGGAAAGTCAAAAGTGGGAATATGGGGATGGGTGGGCGGGTGGGTGGGAGGTGGAATTCCCTCATAGAGGCAGGGATGGGGAGGGGATAGGGAGTTTCCAAAGAGGAGACCCAGAAAAGGGGAAACATTGGAAACGTAAATAAAATATCAAAAATAAAAAAAAAAAATTAAAAAAAGAAGAAGAAAAAGAAGCCCAGTAAAATCAGTTACCAAACACACATGTGAATGTGAAATAGAAAGCTTGAGAGTATAAAGAACAAATTATTAAGCTATGTTTTCCATCTTATAGCAACAATTATTGTTCAGAAATAATTACATATGCTTATGATAACAACAAATATTAAGACAGAGCATTAGATGTAAGTTCTACTGCAATAGTGAAAAATATAAAATTTCTCTGTTAACCTAACTGAATATATGAGACCTTTACAGAGAAATTTAAGGAAAATAAGACAGACTACATGGATAGGTGTGATTCCTGATTAGATCACTGAGCATTGGAGAGAGAAAGGTGGGGGGAGGGAGAGGGAGAGGGAGAGGGAGAGGGAGAGGGAGAGGGAGAGGGAGAGGGAGAGGGAGAGGGAGAGGGAGAGGGAGAGGGAGAGGGAGGGAGAGAGAGAGAGAGAGAGAGAGAGAAAGAAAGAAAGAGGGAGAGAGAGAGAGAGTTCAAATTAGGTTATCAGAATCGATCAGGTAAAATCCCAGGTGCCCGTCCCCTGCTCATTTCCTTCTCTCTCTCTCTTTCTCCCTGAATACAAAAATTTTAAGAAAACTCAGACAGCTTCCTAATAGCTAAGCCACTCCTCAAGAAGAAAAATCTCAGCTGTGGTATCTGCATTCATAAATAAGGTGGTTAGGTATCTGTACAAGGGTGGATCCAGTCGATCTATTGCAATTACCCACATATACATATACATTGGATTTACAGGGCTGGCATCACAGTGCTGAGGAGAATCTGGGGCCTTTCATTAAACAGAATTGGGTCAAACAGATATACCTACAAAAATATGAAAAATATATCCTAACATATACAAAAATTTATACCAAGTAGCTTGTCACAAATAGTACTAAGATATCCATAAAATAATTTTAATAGACTATATCTGTAACTTTGAATAAAAAATATTTTTTAAGGCACAAAAAGAATGAACAAAAACAATACTTTATATTTGAAAAGGTATCATAAAGTGAATAATAATAAAAGATATTTACCACACAAGAATGTCTCCTTTATTAATAACTTTTATGAATCAATAAAAATGTAATAGGAAAAGGCATAAATATGAAAAATGATGCAAAGTCTTCATAGAATGATGCTACATGTATGAAATGTGAAAATATCTTTACCTGTGGGGAATACATTAAATCAAGTAAAATTCTGCTTCAGAACCATTTCTAAAGATGACTGTATCCACTACTGGGAAGATAAGCTAGCAGAATTCTCATAGTTTTTCATTGGGATTTTAAACACATTCATTCATCCACTTGGATAATTTGATAGTCTCCCTGAAAACCAATTCCTGTGCAGCTAACAGACACATAGAAGAATATATACAGTAGTATTATCCACAACTTCCCCAAATAGAAAAATCGCAAATGTTCTTGGAGAATAGAATGGGTAGATAATGCTACATCTCTACAATTGTCTCATGATACATTTACTACAGATGCATTGTACAAGCCTTATGTTGGATAGTGTGATTTACACTGTAATGCTAATTGTTTTGAAATAAATAATTTGACAGACATTTGCTGGAATCTTTAAAGATAGCAAATAGAGTCCAAGATAAAAGCTGTGGGAATTTAATCCTTGGTGTTATTTTGTTTTTTCTTATGTGGCTACTTTAAGCATGTCAATGCTGAGAATTTACTGCGCTGCACACTTCAGCCATGTGCTTTTCTTTATATAAATATTTCACAAGTAAAATCTAAATTAATGAGAAAAGGAAAGAGAACTTTTTTTTTACCCTATATTCTTCTCTTTATCTTCAAATTAGAGACAATGTCTTTTTACAGGTTCAGATTGCTAGATGAGGCATCAGGCAGATCCCTACCTGTAACTCGGTGGGTCTGCCACCCTGTAACGTCACTCAGAGTCATGAGGAATTTGAACATGCAGAGTGAGCCTGTGATGCCAGCAGCCTTACAGACACTGATCATGATTCTGATGTGACCGACTCGTTACAGCAAACATATCAACCATGTTCTGTATTTTTTGTGTTATTTGTAAAAGTTGTTAAAGAATTAAAATAGTATTTTGTCCTCAGGCAAAATTGTGAAATTGATAATTCCACCTGACACAGGCATAAAACTGTTATTCTAAGTTTTATTCTGTGCAAATGTAACATTTTTCTGTTTGCCTAAAATTTAGAAGAGCACTTAATTATGCTAATGCCACAATCATTAAATCAACTTTTGATATGCTTAACAACTCACAGAATTTATATTTTGTAATCTAGTGCTATGCAGATAATTAATTAGATAACTAAAAGGACAGTATACTCTCTCTCTATTCCTTGTGGCTGAGCATGTTATAGTAGACTGACCATTTGAACTATCTATAAAAGTAGGAATGTTTTACATTTAAATAAACATACTTTACAAAATTAAACAAATACTTTGGAAATCATTACAGTGTTCACATGCTTTCATTTACAGATGATGGAATGAAAGTCTCCATCCTCTCTGGATGCTTGATATATCCTTAGGACTGTATGCACCTTTCTGGAGGTTTGTTTATACACTCATTGAGAGTTTGGGAGACTGACTTCTCTTTCTGTGTCTGTCTCTGCCCCATCTCTGTCTCCCTGTCTCTGTGACTCTGTCTCTGTCTCTCTCCTCGCTCTTTCTCTCCTACCCCATCTTGAATGTGATAACGTGATAAAGTTAGTGTTTTTCCCTTGGTTTCAGAGGAATGGTTTCACCATCACAAACCCATTTTCAGGTTAGAACAGGATCCCACCATCAGGGAGATAGTATGAACTTCAAATAGTGTTATTGAAGACAGTGGATCTAGTTAGACTTCATTTACAGAATGATGAGAAGAAGCCTCTCTATTATTAGCGTGAAGAACAATGTGATGATTCTCCTCAGACATGTGAATCTGTTTTTAGAAAAAGAAGACAACTTTCATACTTCATTTGTCCGGCAATGGAAACCAATCAGTATTTACTAATGTCATTTTGTGGTTTCTCAATTGTGTCCTGTTTTTTATTTAATGTCACTGTATTGGCACCTCTTACAGAAATTACAACCCCATCAACACGGGTCAACCTCTGATAGCTCAGTTCCAAGCCCTCCTCAGACCTGTGCCATCTAGAATCATCTGAGACTCCTTCCTGAATCAAGGCTGCACAAGGTCTCTCCTCCCTGACCTCGGTGCCTTTGCTCCATCCTTCTCATTTTCCTAGACTGCCCTCTCTCCCTGTCAGCTTACATGCAGAGATTTGAATGCAATCTATTGCATCCTCCCTTGACTTTCTTTCTCTCCTTGTGGTGGGCTTCCTAATTTAGAGAAACTCAACATGTTTCCTATTCTATATGCGACTGTGTGAGCAGGCCACTGTAACTGAGAAATAGCATAGAAGCAAGCCTGCCATTTTACATCCATGTTCACAAACCCCAAATAAAATTTTAACCTCAGGATCAGAGTACCTTTCCTTATCCAGGCATTCGTTCTCTCTCCTAACATGGGTTCCATCTAGACCTGTCACTTCCATCCTCTCAGCTAATAATATATCCATTTAAGAAGTTAAAGTAAACAGGAGGAGGTAACAGTGAACAGTGAGATAAGAGAACAAGGATAGGAGAACAAAGGCCATATGTTTACAGTTCCAAAAAAAGCAATAAAAAATGAAAGCAGAGAAAATATAAGATATCAGGTGTGAGCAGAAGGAATGATGAAATTAAGCTCCTGGTAATTTGTTATTTGATTGTAAATTTGAATTTGAAACATGTAAATATTTTACATTGTCTAAAATCTTAATTTTTTAAAAAAGAAAACTGGAAACAAACTGTCCCAAATGAACCTGATAGTACATGATGCTGGCAACATCATTAAACATGGGATAGAACATCAGAAGACTTTACACATGTTGATTGAAGAGTGAAGGCCACAGCCTCTGGGGCTCAGGATGTACTCAGTACCTGTCAGGGTCCTGTCCCTTTGTGTCTTCTGTGAGAGCAGTTTAATGGAAATAGAACAGACACCCATTACTTCCAGAAACACCTACATCACTGGGAATCCTCTTTTCAGTAGAGATGCATCAGTTTCCAGACAGAATATACTATTGTCTATCTGGAGGCACCACATGTGGTCTGCTACTGGATTGCTCCTATGGCCGTGTGCTATAAGTTGGTAGAAAAGAAAACACTGGCAGTCAGTGTGTGTTGTCTTACAGCTGTTCAGATAACTGTAGTACTGGTACAGGATGCCGTGCATGGCCTGGACAGATGCTAATGGTGGTGTAGGAGCACTCATTTTGAAGTCTGTACTTCCAGCTAACTGCTATGAAGCATCTGAATAAACAAAATGGATAAAGAAAAACCAAAGGCAATGAATGTCCAGTTAAAAAGTAAGGTAAAATTTGTATGTCCCAACGAAAGCTTTAAAGTTTCTTTGGTCTAAATTGTAGAGAAGTGTAGGTGGAGCCGAAAGCAAGACTAAGGCTGGGCAATAACTGTAGCATAGTCAGCCATAGTCTTATGCCTATAAGGGGTCCATGCTGAGGGAAGGCTATGAGTAAGAAATTCTAAATTCTAAATTCCTCTGAAATGTTGTGTGGCACAAGCAACTTCCTACACTTCCCATGTAGTGGGAATCAGCCTTCTTTGAATAAATGTTTTTCTACGACTGGACCAGGGTAGTCCTGCCATTGTCTTCTGGTTTTATTCATCTCTCTCTTTATTGTCTCCTAAGTTAGGTACTCATGTACAGAGAAATATGAAGCCCACTTCTAACAGTTTTATACTGAATAGTATAAAGTTTATGTATTGAGTAAGGCAATTGTATTAGCATGAATGGTAATGACATGAGAATTGAGATCGTGGGTGTTAATATGTTCATAATTTAGCTGGTGACAGTTGTTACATTGGCTCACTGAAGGATGCAGAAGTCATAAAAAAGAAACTTGTACATAATCAGGCATGTATCCAGCAGGGATTTGTGGGGATGGGGATGCTGGGGTATATTTGTACTGGAAAATCTTTGCATCTATCTTAGACACAGAGCATACTTCCTATACAGAAACATTTAAAATGTATAGGAAGGGATTGGACACACCCATATCTGAGATTCTAACTACTACAACACATCAGATATACTGACAGAAAAATGAAGACAGTACCCTAGGCTGGAAGAGCTAGGAATTGCCAAACTATCAGAGATGTGGTAAAATTGCCTTGTTAAGTTATGAAAGAAAAGTAATGTTTTGTATATAGACCTTCAGAGGTCTAGAGGAACATTATACTGATTATAGTGTCTCTCAAAATTAAATTATATTAAATTAAATTAGTGTTTCTGTCTACATAAAGACCCCATTCGTAATCAACAAATGATGGCTACAGTTGGAGAACTCCTAGGGTGCTTCCTGAACCACTATGGACAGAACAATTCCAGATCTGAGGACAAAATCAGTAGCTCCAGTTGCTGAGCTGTTGAATGTGTTTTCTATCTAAATCACCTACTTTGTATGTCTATAAACCAGTATTGAGGAAGTTTATGTTCTTTCTATTTTTCTTAAGTGCTTGTAAAAGTAATAATCACATGTCCCTCTTGTAATATTTTATGTATTACATTTTCCTAAGTAAATACTATTTTCTCCACTTTAGCCATTTTAGATTCTTAAAGTAGTTTTATCTTTGGAAGTTCATAAATCTTCACTATATAAATCTATATATTATATAGTTACATGCACCATTGGATATGTGTTGTTTTAAGTATTTGAAAAAATTTTATATACCTATGAAGAAAAGTTATCTAGTTAAACATGGATTTTTATGTCTTACACCAATGACAAGTTTTCTATTGCTGTATGGTGTCACTTTGCCATGTTAACATATGTTTATCTGAAGTGTTGGCATTTTCACTGATTTTAAATGTCAAAATATTGTTCTGGACTTGCTGACAAGTCTATTTACAAATGTATCCTTAGAATTAGGGCAAGCCACTGAAATAGCACGCTTTTTTCTATAGGATTATTTCTTACCATCACATCAGCTGTAATGTTAAACTGCTCTCAGGTAAACAGATGTCTCTCCAGGGCTTCGACAACAGTCTCTAGACTTTCCTATTTTGAAGTTATCCACCCACATTAATGGACTAGTAAGTCTGTCATATTTTACTTTATAAATCTTTCCTAAATACAAATGGAAATTGGTAAATTCTATATATACTCATCTGAAATCAGATTATTGATCGGAGCAAATAAAAAAGAATGTTATTACATCTACCCCCATCTGTGAACTGCTGGAGAATATGAAAGGGGAGCCTTGCAGAACCAAAGCTGCAGAATCTCCATGACACAGGGCAAGAATATGATAATCTGAGAGAAGTCCCTGTGTGGTTTCAGTATTCATAGTGTAGCAGAAACCAGAGGCCTCCTACCAGACCAATGACTCATGACAATGAAAATTTGTAAGTAAAGCAATGTGGGCAAGGGTTATACTGTGTGACACATCATGACACACAGTAGATTTTTTTGTTTTTCTCTTTTATTTTTATTAATTTTTTAAAATTTTACAACAAGAAAAACATAAATACCATGTCTTTATTTATTTTTTTGAAATTTTATTTACATTTCAAATGTTTTACCCTTTCCAATTTTCCCTTTGGAAACCCCCTATTCCATACCCCTCCCCCTGCCTCTATGAGGGTATTCACCCACCCACCCACCCACTCCCCTCTTCTCTCCCTGGCATTCCCCTATATTGGGGCATCTAACACCCTCAGACCCAAGGGCCATTCCTTCCACCGATGGCCAACAAGGCCCTCCTCTGCCACATATGTGGCCAGCACCATTGGTTCCTCCATATGCATTCTTTGGTTGGTGGTCAAGTCTCTGGGAGCACCAGGGAGCCTGACCAGTTGACACTGTTGCTCCCTCCCCATGGGGCTGCAAACTCCCTCAGCTCCTTCAGTCCCTTCTCCAACTCCTCCATCTGGGAACCCACGCTCAGTCCAACAGTTGCTGTGAATTGAATCATGGGTGTTCTGAACTGTTGGGCTAATATCCGCTTATCTGTGAGTACATACCATGTTTGTTCTTTTGTGACTGAATTGCCTCACTCAGGATGATATTTTCAAGTTCCATCCATTTGCCTGCGAATTTCATGAAGTCATTGGTTTTAATAGTTGGGTAGTATTTCATTGTATAAATGTACCACATTTTCTGTATCCATTCTCCGTTGAGGGACATCTGGGTTGTTTCCAGCTTCTGGCTATTATAAATATGGCTGCTATGAACATAGTGGAGCATGTGTCCTTATTATATGTTGGAGCATCTACTTTTGTTTTTTAATTTTCTATTTTCTTTTGAGGGGCAGGTTGTAAGGGCAGAGGGTGGATGTGGGAATAGCATGTGAGTAGGATTGGGGTGTATAATATGAAATTCACAAAAAAATCAATAAAAAGAAAAAAAGAATGTTATTTCAACATTAGGATGTCCCACTGAAGGGTATAATTTATAATCTTATAACTTTCAGAGTTAATGAAAGCATTTAATTTTACTTTATTAGATCTAGTATCTGATGAATAGATTTGAAAATTGTTAGGTTAATAATTAATTGTAATCAGATTTAACAGCTGCTGGCTATACCACATCAACCTTATCTGATGATTTTAATGTAACTTTAAAGTGTCAATTGCTGCAAATGATATTAGAAATAAATTGAATTTTATTACATTAAAAAGTAACATTTGGGAGCATTTACTTTTTCAATGTTTTTTAGTATTCTAGCCCTATAAAATTCACACTGTCTATTGGTCTAGAGAATAAGAAAGCATAATGTAGGTAGTAAGTTAGAATTTGATGTTCTTGTACTTCATTTAAAAGTCAAAAAATCTCTCAACATCAATAGTTCATTGAAATATAAATACAACATTAAGAACACATAAAGGAACAAGCTTTCCACACAGAGCTTACCAATACCTAGCCATAGACCCATGAGCTGTCATATGCCCCACAGTGATGACAGCTGTACTATATAAAGACTTAATCTCTGGGTTTCACTTAGTGAAGCCTCTCTCCCCTTCTGCAGTAATTGCTTTCAATTACAGAAATTGATTGTAACATGAGTGAATTGAATTCAACTTATTGAGAGTATTGGATAACACATATAACTTCACTGAGACAGACAAGTCTTCCCGAACACCAACTAGCAAAATGCTTTTTATGAATCTAGCTAACCTGCCTTGAATTGCTACTTTGCTCAGTGCAGAACACTGAAATTAATCTGAGTCCGCAATTCTTTCTCCCTCTTTCAGAATAACTAGATGCTGTGGTTTGGATAAGAATGGCCCCCAAATGCTCAGATCCTTGAGTGCTTGGTCTTCAGACGGGTCGCAGCACCCAGAAAGGGTTGGGAGGTGTGGCCTTGCTGGAGGAAGTGTGTCACTAGGGGTAGACTTTGATGTTTCAAAGACCCAAACAAGATCTGTGGCTCCCTCTTCCTGTTGACTGTGGATCCAGATAAAGAAGTCTCAGACTGTGACTGGAGATGCTGCCATGCTCCCTGCCATTATGATAGTGGATTAAACCTCTGAAACTGTAGAAAGTTCCAAATAAATGCTTTCTTTTATAATAGCTGTTGTGGTCATGGTGTCTAGTCACAGAAATAGAACACTAAGACACCAGGTCTCCATAGTTCTGAAGCTGAGAGAGAGCTGGGAAGGCTTGCTGGTATGAATGTTCTTCACGGGAACTGCCACTGACACAGAGACCTGGACTTCACAATAGTGACTGATAATGGAAACTTTTAATACCAGAGAGTGTCCGTGTGCTGCATACCCTTCCATGAATGCCTTGCAATTTTCATATGTAACAACTTCTCTATTTAAATCTTTCTGTTTCCTGGTACATAGCAAAAGTGCCTCTGGAAATGACAATGATATAAGCAAGAGGGTGTTTTTAGGAAATTGGCAAGCCAATCAAGTCTCAAAAGCCATAGGTAACATATATTCCTGACTCTCATTGAGTAGTGAAACAGTTCTCATTACATATAGGCCTGCCATTACTTAGTATTTTGCCAATATTTTACACACTTATTTTTTGTTTTCTTGTGTAGTTCAATTCTAGTTTCTATCTTATTTACAAAATTGGAATAGTTCCAAACTTTCTTTTATTGAGTACATTCATTCATACTAGAAATGACTAGCTTGAATTTGGGAAATTAAGGTCTTGGATTTGGGGAAAATATTTAAGTGCATGCCCAGTGGACAGAATTTTCCTATAGATTGCTGTATAACTAAAATATTTGAGGTTTTAGCAATCCTCTTGAATAGGAAAAGATGGTGGACAAGCAAAGCCCTCACAATATTTAGAATATTTCAGGTTGTTGGTTAAAAAGTATAATGTAATCTTTAATGTGAATTTCTACATCACTCTGTTTTGCTAGCACAGATACACTATCTGAATGTATGTATTTTTATTTACTCTATTACTTTGTTAATAATGTAGGTGTCTCATTTCTATTCCTAATAGATCTATCTATCTATCTATCTATCTATCTATCTATCTATCTATCTATCTATGTATCTTGTCTATTTGCTCATGGAAAGAAGAAAAAAGGAACAAGGAGGGCAGAATTTAAAGAATATGTTACTATTCGTTAAATATATATAAATCCTTCATGTCAGTAACTGTTAAAAATAGCTCTTCTCCTTTTATGCTATTTGTCTTGATATCCACTGACTTCACCACAGATATGGCAATCAAATGGGACTGGGAAAGGTGCAGAAAGAGGAAATACTGTTGGCATGATTAGCCCTTTGTCAAACAGCCTGAAGGCAGACTGCTATAGAGTCAGAACCTGCCAATCTGTGGTGATATACCGACTTTTAATGTTTTAAAATAATTATAGTGGGAACTAAGCCACTACATAAAACTACTATATAAATTCTGGAACCATTAGTAATCTCATTTTTCAGAGACTCAATCAATCAGAAGTTGGGAAGAAAATTGCAGCCATTCTGCCAGTTCCTGAAGCATGAAGTTCAAAGAGTAAGCAGAGATTGTCATTGGAACTCAAAGCTAAAGGAGACTCAAAGCTAAGGTACTAATATGGGGTTTTGAAGAGTACTCCCTAAACCAGGCCTTCTGCAGAGATGCACCATTAGGTCTCCACAGTCAGAAAACCTGAACAGGTGTCCAGGAAAGGGCTAGGAGTAAGTCTAAAGGTTGTTTTTAAAGCTCAAGGTACTGTTCGAATTGTGAAAACTGTTACCCACCCCTGAAGATTAGTTTGAAATTAGGAGTCATGTATTGAGCAAAGATTAGATTTATAATTGGACCAGGAAGGGAGTCATCTGACTTCAAATACAGCTTAGAAGGCTGTGTAAACCTTCTAAGTCTTAGAAATTCTCCTTTTCCATAGTTGCCTGTTTCTCGGAGCTCTTTGGAAGATATTTTTAAGGAACAAAAGGAAAAAATAACTCTATTCCTGTTTCTTTTATATACTTTTTCCCCAAATAATAGGTTGTAAAGTGTCTAATGGAGTGAGAATTTTGAACAATAGTCCTATAGGATATATATTGAGATCAAAGATACACATGTCATTCGCTCTGTGGTTGTAGCGAGCCACACACATTTGGTGTGATTGAAGTATACAGAATAACTCATGGTAAGCAGTGAGTTCTACAAGAACTGCTGATTGCAGTTGGGAGCACACAACTCAAAGTCTTGGAGTGTATTGTATTCTTGAATGCAACTATGCAAATCTGAGTGAATTTTGGAATTCCATGTCATCAAAAAGCTTGCTGAAAAATATCTGCTTCTTTTAAGGGTATTTTGGGTCTGGATTCTAGGTTCTGCTTAGAAGTTCTGCAGACATTTTAAATTTAAAATCTGTGGCATTACAGAGTCAGGGACCTGGAGTTGATTTTCGATAGAAAAGTCAAGACTCATGGTAATAGTCCTATGCTTATTGGTCAATTAATGTGAAGGAGGCATGGTAAAAAAGGCTTATGTACATCGAAAATATATTTCTCAGTTCCTCTTCACAACAACTTATATTAGTATCAGGAGAGCACAGAGAGGTTTCCTATGTCAAGGGAAAGATTATGATTAGAGGAATATCTGTGGGGGTTTGTCTATGATAGAGAAGGGAGGAGCCCCAGCAGGAAGAGGAAAGTGTCAGAGAATCTCAGGGGCAGCCTCATGTCTCCTCCTCTAAACACACATACCATTTTTTTTCCCAGGGCACTTTTACCAATATCAGTATAAAGTCTAACTTGGTCAAACTTTGCCAGTCAATTTGCTGATAAACCCTACCTCAAATTAGCATAAACAGTACATTTAATGTTGGAGAATAAATGATACATGAAATGATGAATAGTGAATAGGGTTTTTTGTGTTTTTTGGTTTTTGTTTTGTTTGTTTGTTTTTTTGAGGTCAACACTTCAATTTTTATTCACATGCTTTGTTTTCTCTTAAGAATAAAAGTTGCCCAAATTAAAATCTTTATGCTAAAATTACTACATATCCCTTAAAAAGAAAGAAAAAAAAAGAAAAAAAAAAGAAAAATAGAAGGACTTTTTAACAAAACTCAGGACAGGAAGAGACTGCAAACCAAATTCCCATTTAGTTCCAAATGAAATGAAATGAAATGAAGAAAACTTGGTTTCTAAGAGGGGCAGAGTGTGGGTGGGATGACAAACCAAACCAAAGTCCAAGCATCAGCATCAACTACCTACTCTGCCCCCACCCCACACACCAACAATAGCAGGAGACCGGGGTGTGTCGGTGGCCGCATCCTCTGTCAGTGAGGCGGCACCAGGAACACACTCTGCTGTGGTGGGATTCTGTGTGCCTAGTGGGTTGTGGGGTGGGGTTTTCAGTATCTTCTTGAGGCTCCTTGTTTAGCTCCACCAGCCAATCCCAGCACCCCCCCTCCCCCAAAGCTCTAACAAGAGTGGCCCCCTACTCAGATGAGGGCTGTAAACTGTCCTTCTCTTCTTTGTTCTCTGTCCCACTCTCATCGTCTTCAATCTCTCTTTCCTCCTCACTGAACTTGTTATGGGCCCACTTGAGACTGGTACTGGATTTCTGAACTGGTCTCATTCCCGGGGAAAGGCTCCTTAACCATGGCCTCGGCTCATCCATTTGTTGTGAGGCAAATAATACTTCTTACTCTTGGGTATGTACTCTGGATCCCATTCTTCCCATCTTCTCTTTTGAAAGTCATTGTTGCTGTGGTTATTGTTACCAGAATAGTTTCCTCTGCCCCAACCTCTCCCTCTTGCTCAAAATTCTAAGGTTCCCGAGCTCTGCCACCTCTTTTCATTCGGACTCGCATAGTCTTTGGTCCCCAATTTGGATTTGTCAAAACCTATGTTGCTCTCCTCCCTCTCCTCTGCTTCCTCGGGGTACTCTGCTTTGTAGGAGTGAGACGACTGAGAAGAAGAGGAGGACCTAGACCGGTCTCTTGCTCTGTGGTGCTTCGGCTTCTTTGATCCTTTTGTGGGGTTTCTCTGTCTTTTCAGTTGATCCTTCTCTTGAGTGGCTTAGAGTCTCTGGAATCCACCAACTCTCTTGATTTTCCTTGCTTAAGATCTCCTTCCTTATGTTTTTTACGACATTCAATATCAAGGCAAAGATCAACAGGATACAAAGATCATCTTTGTATTTTCCCTCAGTCTTGTAGCCAGGTTCCCGTGGACTTTTCAATTCCTCATGAGTCAAACCATGCTTTCTGAATGTACTGGGGGAAATGTCTATCCTGTGTATCTCTGGGATTTTCTTATTTTTTAGCTGCTTCTTGTTCATTTCCTCTCTTTAGGTATTTAGTAAAGCGTTCATGCAATTCATTCCAGAGGATCCGAAACGATGCTCTTTAAGATGATGAACAATGGTCACTATTTGCTGGGCAGACAATTCTGAGGGACCATGCTGAGACTGAGTTGACTGTATGTGCTGAAAAATGGAATGGGATTCCTGCTCCTTTTTGTTGCTATGGACTAGATCCCGACAAAGCTTTCATTCCTGAGGCAATAAGCCACTGGGTCATGCAAGATCCTCATCGAAGGAGTCCATTCGGACATTGACCTGGGCCTCCTCAGTAATGGAAAAGGAAGACTTCCCTGAGGAAAAGTCTCCTTTGTTTCCCAACTTGTCTCGGCTCTCAGAAGTCTTCCTTGGGGGAGGCGATGAACTTTTCTCCCGGTCCACATTGTATGCAGTCACCGGAAATTCTTTTCTGGCACAAAGCCCGTGTGCCCACTTCCACTCTTCTGGGACCCTCCAAGCTACTCCTTTCAGGATCTCTCTCTGACAGGCTCCTCCTCCAGCTCCTCCGCTTTCCTCTGCTTTTCCTTCTGCGCATGCAGGCTTTCCCACTTGCCTGACTTCTCTTTCTCCTGGTTTTGCTTGCACCGGCTATGACTTTAGACATAAAATTGGGCTCATCATCAAACTCAGGTTCCTTCTTTCCCTTACTTTTGTCCTTATCTTGCTCATCCATCTCCTCCTTGTGGAAGCCAGTCATCTTTTTCTCAAAGTCATCCCGGAGTTTATACCTTTGGGCGACTGGCTGCCTCGGAAGGGCTTCTCAGTGTCCGTCTTAGGAGAAAATGGATCAGATTTCATTTCGACATCAGCATCAGAGAAGCCCCCTTTCTCCTTCAGCTTCTCTTTATCATTATTCGTTTGTCTCTGTCCCTTATCCTTCCCATTCTCCATCTTCTGCTCTTCCAGATACTTTTTTGTGTTTGCTGCTCCTCTGGAAGCAGCGCTCTTCTCTTTCTGAGATGAACCATATGCAGAGCCAGCGGCTGGTGGACTCTTACCCACAAGGCTCTTTTGGGATGGACTCAAAGACCCAGAGCCATGGGTGAACTTACCTTGGTGTGCTCCAGACTGGTATCCAGCACCAACTGACATAGATGGGTCCATCTGGGATGCATTAGAAAGTGGAGGACTAGGTTTTGGTACAGGGCTAGAGCATGGTGACCTTCGTTTAACCGCCACAGACTGGAGGGGGCTTTTGAGAGCTGGGCTTCTCTCCCGGGAACTCAGATCAGAGACAGAGGCCTGTGATACAGAATCAGTGTAATAGGTGGTGGCATCTGGTCATGTCTTTCAGATCTCAGACCTTTTTATATCTTGAGAGGTGCCTCCAGAGAATGTCTGCTTCTTAGCCTCATCTCCCTGGTTATCACCAGCGGCCTGAGATGGCCGGCTATCCTCGGAAGAGGACTTTTCCTCTTTTGTAGACTTTCGCTTAGACTCAACTCTGCTGTGGTTGGAGGATGACTGGGAGGATGAGGAGCGTCTTGACCTGTCAGAGGAGGACTTATCAGAGTTTTTAGAATGGCTCCTGGACCGTGGTGAAGGGGACTGGGATTAAGAACAGCCTCAACAAGGGTTGTATGCTTGCCGGTAGTTCTGCCAATTGGAATGGTAGTTTCCATAGCCACCTTGGTTATACTGGTCCCAGGGATTAAAAATCTCGGTTTTGCCCACAGAAGAAATAGGGTCTCCTGTAGCCTCTATTGTGACCTCGGAAATCTCGATTCTGATACACTCTGGGGTGATTCCTTTCTCTGTTATGAGCTGGAGAATCTGATCTGGAATGAGACCTAGAGCTCAGTCTGTGCTTCTTTGAACGAGAGACAGATCGGCTTCGGGACCAAGACTTTGAAAAAATGTACCGAGATCTGGATGCAGATCTTGAGAGAGACCCAGACATGGATTTGTTTGTTTTTGACATCCTGGAAGAGTTTACACCTTAGTAGAATTAATGATTCAACTTGAACTACCTCCGAAAAACACCAGTAGCACCACTGGCTTCTCCAATTTACAGTCAGGGATAGGCCGAAGCGACTACAGCCTGCAGTCTCGCAACAGCACAACTGGCCTGAACCTTGCCCCGGCCGGAAAGCATGTCCCGCATCCCTGCTCTCCGACGGCAGCTACCCATGAATAGTTTTTATGATTTAAAAATATTCAACTCTGAAATTTGTTTCAAGGTAAAGTTTTACATTTTTTTTAATTCAAAGGAAACGTGACAGATGGTACTTCACAGTAAAAAAATCCAAACAAATTGCAGATGTAACAGTCTCCAAACTAGGGTCAGAGAGAGGCTCACTGAATAAGAGAGCTTGCTATGCAAGCATGAAGATCTGAATTCCAGCAACTATGTAAAAAGCCAGGCATGACCACCCATGTGCCTATATGCCTGGTGCAGAAGGAGAAGAATGGAGACAGGAGGATGCCTGGGACCTGCTGGCTTCTAGTCTGGATAAAGAACAGGCTCCGGGTTCAGTCAGAGACTCTTTCCAAGGAATAAGGAGGAAAGCAAGAGAGCAAGACATCCAATATCTTCCTCTGTCTTCCTTGCACATAACAATAAAAAACACACAAACAGGCACATACACCCCCCCCACACACACCAATTTAGTCAACAATTTCTTCAAAAAGAGGAAAGATGGACTAGAAGTCAAGATGAAGAATATAGCACTTAGGGGCATGCTTATATGAAGAAAGTGCTAAGTGGAGCTCATGGTTGTTGTCTCTTACAACCCATCCAGAGGAAGCAAGGAACAATTGCTCTGTCAGGGAATGTATTGAAATACATGAGCATGTTCCATAACCACAATGTAGTGAGTCACAGAGTCACTGATTCTTGGGCCCCTCTCTTATTCCAGGTCTCCGTCTCTTCCTAGAGATGCCCTGTACCTCCCCACCCCTATCAGTTGCAAATTTCTTTTCATCCTCGTGACCATCCCTTCTGTCCCTCTCTGCATCCGATCCTGAACCCCTCCCACCACTCACTCCATGCCTCCTCTGTCCCAGTTCCCTCTCCACCTGTCTCTTATGACTATTTTATTACCCCTTCTAAGTGAGATTCAAGCTTCCTTCCTCAGTTGGAATTTGGAACCTAAAGAGGACACCTGCTGTAGTTAGGCAGGAATCCCAGTGTAGAAATAGAGACACCAACACACTCACAGAACTTTTAATCCCAAATCTATCCTATTTCCAAGAAATGGAGGCACAGAGGATGGAGCAGAAACTGAGGAAAGAGCCAACCAATAACCAGCCCAATTTCAGACCCATCCCATGGGCAAGCACCAATTCCCAACACTATTAATGATTCTTTGTTAGACTTGTAGACAGGAGCATGTTGTCCTCTGAAAGGCTCCACCCAGCAGCTGACTCACACAGATGTAGATACCCACAGCCAAAGAGTGGATGGAGCTTGGAGATTCTTATGGAAGAATAGGAGTAAAGATTGCAGGCCTCTCAAGGGATAGGAACGCTACAGGATGACTATCAGAAGCAACTAACCTGGACACTTGGGGCTCTCAGAGACTGAACCACCAACCAAAGAACACACATGGGCTAAACCTAGGCCTCCCTTTTCATATGTAGCAGATGTGCAACTTGCTCTTCACATGGGTCTCAACCAATTGGAAGGGGGCTATCCCAAAAGCTGTTGCCTATAGTTGGCATATGGTCTTCTAGCAAGGCTACCTTGTCAGTGGGAGAGAAAGCACCTAGCTTCACAGAGCCTTGAAGTACCAGGGTGAGGGGATACCAAGGACGGGGGGCACCTGCTCAGAGGAGAAGGGGTGGGTAGATAGGGGAAGAATTTTGAGAGGGGGTGACTGGAACTAGGGCAGTGAGTGGGATATAAAGTGAATAAGTAAAAAGCAATAAAATTAAATAAAAAGAAGAAACATACAAGTAAAACAAAGGGAAAACATTTCAATAATGTGTACATGCCCCCCATGAGATTTGTTTCATTTTATTTCACAGTTTAAGAGTTCACATTTAAAATTTAAATTTATATTTCCAGGAATGGTGCAGCTTTGTTCCAGGTTTTCCATTCCTAGTTGCTTTGGATTTCTTTATTTGAGGTATTTATAATTATTCTGCCAGCAGGTTTGTTAAATTAATTTACCTCAGAAATTGCACATAAAGTAAGCATTTTTGTTACTTTTTAGAAAGATATACATATTGAACTGTTGTAAAACAGTAGAAAATATTAAAAATTGCTATATTAAATGAAAATGATGATTTGGTGTAACTATTATGATACTACTTAAAATGAACAAAACAAAGAATAGAACATATAGATTTTTGGTTTTAAAAACCACACTTGCTGTTTTTCTGCCATAGTCATTTCCAACCTGGTCAATTAGTGTTATAAAGTGTATATACACCATCTTAAAAAAGAAAAAAAAACACATATAAATCATCTGCAATATGTTATTCATTTGTAACAAATGAATCTTCATATTTGCGTGTTACATGGAATTATCTATATCATGTACAATTTGGATAAAAACTGATGTAATTATTTATAATTTTCTCAGATGACATGCTACTTCAATTCAATGATCATCTCAAATAGTAGAGATGTAAGGTTTAAATTGCATTGCAGTCAAGTTTTGAAATAAACCAAGTGAACACGGCAAGCTTACAGGGTTGACCTATGTAATTTCTCTTCATTTTCTAAGCTTCTCTTGGTATAAATGCATGTTAAATTGCCTTTTAGTACATGGAGTGATTTTTCCGTAGGCAAATTACTCTCTTTTGGTTCATCAGTTAGATATGTGTTGCGTATAATTTAGCAGCATGAAAGTTATTCATTTCAACTTAAAAGTGTCCACCCTGGATGTTGCGTATACTCAGCTTCAATATCTTACACTATTATAAAAGAAAGTATTTGTCCTACAGAAGCAGGCTTTTAAGTTTATCCCTTCTAATGAATTATTCAGGTCATCAAACGTAATTTCTAACTTGCTTAACCCAATTTAAGTCAGCATTTGTATAATGTCATTTGGGTCAATACTAACTCACAAGAAAAAAAAATTAGAAATCAATGAACATCAGGGTGAGCGCTTTAATTTTCACTTTTTAACCTAAACCCTTTTCTGAATTCAAAGGATTAAACAGTTCTTGAAAAAAAAAATAGTGTTTCAGAAGTATCAAGAATCTTAACAATTATTTACATCAATGGCAGAAGGGCCACTTGCACTATTTTCTGGGCAACAGACAATTTGACCTTAATTTTTTCCTGGTTTTGAGATGAAGTGCACCTAGTGGATGCAGTGTTTATCTTTTCAAAGGAAGGCTTCTGGGGGATACTGCTGAGTTTACACATTCCTTCCTCTGCCCAAACTCTAGCTGTTTAATCTTATCTATCAGATGGCCTTCTGTGACCAAATGACTTGATTTTAAAATCAAGAAAATTTTAAATGGAAAGACCTGGCCTTGAGAAAGAAAACTGGGGGTAGGAGGTTATTGATTTTTTTTTTCTGCAAGAGAAGCAAAAGATTCTGATGCCAAGAATGTTGGGTGATAGGGAGATCTTTGTGGATAAAGCAGAGTATATATACATTTCAAATAAGCAAAGGAACAAGAAAACTCTTTAAGTTCTTTTACTCTAAGAGTTCTCTGTGGAGAGGTTTAATACTCTTTATTTGGGAATGAAGGCACCACACCTGAGCCTACCCTAAAAGAAAAATTCTTAGCAATTTGCTTTAGTATAGAAATTCTTACTATTCATGCCTAATAGAAATAAACACACACACACACACACACACACACACACACACACACACACACACATCTTAATCAACTAGCTTTAATTAGCTATTACTTGTTTCTAGAGAGAAATTAAAAGGCTCAAAAAATGAGAATGCCTATACTTTTATGCTTCTCTCTGCTTTCTCTCCTCCATTAGTTCTAGCAAACATTTTTAGAAGAAAATGATCTTCCTTATGTGCTGTCACTACAAATAATGCCCAGGTAGAGCATCCAATACTCACCTGCTCTCTCCAAAAGGACCAAAGCCACACAGGTGACATATGTAAAGCCCTGGAACTCAGCAGCAGTAACACTGCATAAAAATCCCATTGATCTTGGAGAGCCAAACCTCCAGAGAAACAACAGCCCAGCACCTGCTACTCCAGAGCTACAGAGTCCGATCTGCAGGTATCATCATAAACTACAAGGTTGGTCCCAGCATACTCTATCAGTGAAGAGACTTTTACATGATGCCTTCACAACCATTACAGGAGTGTAGCCTAAGTAAAGAAATTTTAACCTTCTTGGTGTTCTAGCCAGGAGCCGTAAGTGGAAGGCACTTATTACCTGAACTTAGTTCTATGTTTTAGATTCCTATCTCCAGGACCCTAAAGACATCTTCTGTACTGGCTCAGCAGCTACCTGCCTCATGTGCCAAATATGGCTTAGTAGAGTGACCCTGGCTTTCTCCTGCATGCACAGTGCATGCCCAAGAGCTGGAGCAAAGCTTCCTGGTGTCAGCTATGTTTGGCACAGGCTGGCTTCTGCTCTCTGCAGCTCCTGTACACCCCCAGCTGAGAAGAATGTTGCCTGCTGCGAGTCTTACCCTATTATGTGCAACTCCTGGCAGGCACTACAGCTCAAAGAACCAAGAGGACAAAAGCCCCCTCCCTTAACCATCACCCTGCCCCCAGCTGGGCTCTTCTGGGTGGGAGTGTAGTATCCATTTTCTGGTTGGGCATGCTCAAAGTAGCAACAGAGAGAGACAATAAAAATTTTGATGCACCAGAATCTATGCATATCTCTGTAATTGACCACTACAAGCACCACCACCACATACATATATACATACATATATATATATATATATATATATATATATATATATATATATATATATATATATATACATATACTGCTGAAAAGACTGGGTGTGGGCATTTGGGAGTGTATGCTGTGATTCTTGCCTTCACATCTACCTTTGGAATGCCTGGACCCATATCAATGTCCAGTCAGATGTGTTTCAGACCTCTCTATGATCCAGAGCAGTGAGATAAAGTGAAAGACCCCGACAGGTAACAGAGACAATATAAATAATTATTGTGAAAATTCAAATAGTCTGACAGGTCCACAACTCCTGTTTTCAGAGTAGCCCTACAGTGTACACCTCACATATTCTGATGTGCATATCACCTGAACTGCTAGAGTTCAACTGGGGACAGTAGGTTTCCCCAATTCTAATACAATAAGTACATTAACTCAAACTTACTCAAGTATAATAATAATAGTAATAATAATAATAATAATAATAATAATAATAATATTGGTTGGTGTGTGTTGTATTTGTGTTTTTGTGTGTTTGTGTATGTGTTTCAGTGGTGCACATGTGTGTTTGTGTGAATGGGAGTCACCTACATGCCATGGCGTGCAGATTGAGGATAGAAGACAATCTTAGACATCACTCATTATCATCTAATGTATATGAGACAGGGTCTCTTAGCTGCCTTCCTTCTCCATGGGCTGAGTTGGCTAGCCTGTAAGCTTATGGGGTATCTCCTGCTACCATCTCCCCATAGAAATGCTGCAATTATAGATGTTGATGCTTTGCATCTGGCTTTTTATTTTATCTTATTTATTTTTTTCACTGATTTTTTAATTTAATACTTTATTTACATTTCAAAAGTTTTCCCCTTTCCAGGTCTCCCCTTTGGAAACCCCCATCCCATCCCTCCTCCCCTGTCTCTATGACGGTATTCCCCCACCCACCTACCCATCCACCCACTCCCATCTTCCCTCCCTGGCATTCCCCTATACTGGAACATCTAACACTCTCAGACCCAAGGGCCTCTCTTCCCACTGATGGTCAACAAGGTCCTGATTAGACACTTATGTGGCCAGCACCATGGGCCCCTCCATATACATTCTTTGGTTGGTGATCCAGTCTCTGGGAGCACCAGGGGGCCTGACCAGTTGACACTGTTGCTCCCTCCCCATGGGGCTATGAACTCCCTCAGTTCCTTCAGTCCCTTCTCCAACTCCTCCATCTGGGACCCCACACTCAGTCCAACAGTTGCTGTGAATTGAATCATGGGTGTTCCGATCTTTTGGGCTAATATCCACTTATCAGTGAGTACATACCATGTTCGTTCTTTTGTGACTGAGTTACCTCACTCAGGATGACATTTTCAAGTTCCATCCATTTGCCTGCAAATTTCATGAAGTCATTGTTTTTAATAGCTGAGTAGTACTCCATTGTGTAAGTGTACCACATTTTCTGTATCTATTCCTCTGATGAGGGACATCTAGGTTGTTTCCAGCTTCTGGCTATTATAAATACGACTGCTATGAACATAGTGGAGCATGTGTCCTTATTATATATTGGAGCATCTTCTGGATATATGCCCAGGAGTGGTATAGCTGGGTCCTTAGGTAGTATTATATCCAATTTTCTGAGGGTCCACCAAACTGATTTCCAGAGTGGTTGTACCAGCTTGCCATCCCACCAGCAATGGAGGATTGTTCCTCTTTCTCCACATCCTCGCCAGCATCTGCTGTCACCTGCGTTTTTGATCTTAGCCATTCTGACTGGTATGAGGTGGAATCTCAGTGTTGTTTTGATTTGCATTTCCCTGATGACTAAGGATGTTGAACATTTCTTTAGGTGCTTCTCTTTAGGAGTTTCCTCAGTTGAGAATTCTCTGTTTAGCTCTGCTCCCCATTTTTTGATGGGGTTATTTGGTTCTCTGGAGTCTAACTTCTTGAGTTTTTTGGATATTAGCCCTCTATCAGATGTAGGATTGGTAAAGATCGTTTCCCAATCTGTTGGTTGACATCTGGCTTTTTAAATATGACTTCTACAGATTTGAACTCAGGTTCTTACGCTTGTGTTGAAAGCTTTTATCCAGTGAGCCATTATTCCAGTTCATTTTAACTTTTTTAGTACTGGAATTCAAACTAAGGTGTCATGAATGTAACATAATTATTCTACCACTAGAAAAGCCTGGGACCTTATAGGATTAGTTATATTTCATACTTTAATTGGCTGGTTTTGTTTTTGCTTATAGATAGACTAACCTTTCTTTCTCTGTACCTGATGACAATACCTTATTATTTCTCATACCTCTATCCCTCTGAAGACTTCCCTTTGCCCCCACCTCCCTCTCTCTCTCTCTCTCTCTCTCTCTCTCTCTCTCTCTCTCTTTCTTACCTCTTCATTTTATTTGTTATTTGTGCTTTTGGCTCTAAAATAACACATATTTTTATTCCAAATAACACATATTTTTATCCCAATCAGCTCCATAATGCTAGTGTCTCTCAACTTCACTAGAGACATAAACGAAGAAGGCAAGTATTTCCTACTGCAAGTTAACACTGGGGTTGTAAAATAATTGTATCTGTTACTGCAGTCAATTTTCTCCCTAAATACTGGTGAAGAATGCAGTCTGAGTGAAGACAACATGCCAGGAGGACTCACACAAAGTAAAAGAAAGGAGAAAGACTCTGGGAAAGAAAAAATATAAACATGCCGGAGGAGGAGAGATGACTCAGTGGCTAAGAGTTCTTACTGTTCTTCTAGGAGACTTGAGACCAACGAGAACAAATTACAAAGATAAAAGATGGCCTTTTTGGTTGCTAACTTGATTGGAGTGAAGACATTGGTAAATCATTTCTCTCTCTCTCTCTCTCTCTCTCTCTCTCTCTCTCTCTCTCTCTCTCTCTCTCTCTCCCCTCTCTGCAAAAGTATTTATAGAGATAATTAAACCTAAGGGTCTCATAATCAATATTTCAATTCCCTGATAGTATTGTTGATACTGGGAGTTAGAGGTTAGGGCCTGGTTGGAGGAGTTATGTTGCTGAAGGTATATCCTGAGAAAGTGCTCTACCCCTTAAAATAAATACTAAGTATCAAAAAATACACACAAAATGTCCAGTAATATTAACCACCAATGAAATGCAGATCAAAACTATAATGAAATTCTATCTCAAAGAAAAGGCGCAAGTACTCAAGGATATGGAGAGAAAGGAATCCTTTCCTGCTAACTAGGAAGGGTATTAGTATATCTGTGACTAAAAACAGTATGAGTTGTGAATGGGTAGTGGAAATTTGGTATATATAAATAGCAGAGTATTGTTTAGACTTAACAATGTAATCATGATATTTATAGAAAAAGTACTGAACCCTGGAGGATGTAAAGTTGGTCGTAGAAGCTCAGTGTTGGTTCTAATTAGTGTACTCAAAAATAAAAATAAATAAAACGTTAAATCAAAATATTGATTGGTTGTTCGTATGTTGTCAGACATAGGTAACAACTGGCTGACTTTTACAGTGGATCTTGAGCTAGGGATTTTAAAAGTACAATTTATAAATATAGTTTATGACCAATACACATCTTCTTTGATAGCTATAGATGAATAAAATATAAGAATAACTAATTTAGATTTAAGTTTACATATTTGAAAAAGTGTTAACTTTCCCCATATGCTGGAGGATTTGAAAGCTGGAAAACTTGAAAAGCTTGTTTATTAATGCTTTCTCTAGAAATTGTGTGTTTTCTCTAAAAATACATCTGTGAGTCTTCATTTCTGTCAATATGAAACTCAAAGTCTAAGATTGACAATCTCTGCACATGGACCTCCCTCATTTCATCTGCCCTTGGACTGCTCTGGTTTCTGTGTGTGGGTCCTTTGTATCTATATCTGACCATGTGTGATTTATATCTCCGTGCTCTATGTTCTATTTAGTCTCCCTGCCTACCCTTCAGAATTTGCTCAATACTAGGTTTCTAAAAAGGATTCAATGGAAATAGAAACTATATCACATAAGATTTCAAGACCACTCAATCTGAACCATTTTTGTTTCTGAACAATTTGAGCTCTTCAGTATCTATTTAGCAAGCATGTTGCTTGTTACACATAATCATTAAGATGCTTAATTAATATAGGAAAGTAATTGAAATATGAGTTGTATATTGTTTATGCAGTAACATGAACTAGTCTTCTAGAAAAGTAGCAAAGAGGCTTCATTTATTTCAAACTCATTTTTCTCTCTGTACAAGGCAGCATTAAATAAAGACAATTTGTTACCAATGCAAAACATTTTGGCAATAGTGTAGTTAATTAAGAGTAAATGTCAATAGAACTTAACACTGGCACTGGATAATGGTTCCTGCTGCTAGATATATGTCAAGAGAAAGATAAACAAGATGGAGTGATTTATTAAGCAGCAGCACACTCCAGGCAATGCATTCTGGAGCATAACACTCCTCGGGTGGTGATGTAAGGCAGAGGAGAAAGACTAAATGGCCTTAACCCTTTGAACAGTAAAATCATCGAACAGAGTTGTGCAGCTCACAGGCAATCCTGGCTGATAGAGCAAAATCACTCTGTGCTTTAAAAGAAAGATGACACTAAAGGGATTCTTGAAAAGATTCAAGGTATACTAGAATACCATCAACAACTCTTCATACTTTACAGATAATTTAATTATAAGAAGAAGTTGTATTGTCTCAGTAGCACCTCAGTTTCTCAAACACAATGGCTCAGGTTCCATGGTGGTTCTCTGTGTTTATTTTTTTGTTTCATTGTGCATTGTAAATCCATGAAGATAGATACCATGTTGTTCTGTTCACTTTTGTGAATAGATAAATACTTCATATTTAACATCTAAGTAGAGCTTTCCTGAAGAAGGAAGAATTTAAATTAGGAAAGGCATAAGGATTGCTTTTAGGACATGCAAAAGTTGAACTTGGATCATGGATATAAATGTTAATGGATAGAAAAGAACTGAAGTAGACAGAATAGGCTGTGTGCCAGCCTCAAACAGGTTGTTAACTTGGAGGCCAAGATATGGGGTTGTAAACAGTAGGAGAAGCAATGAATTTGGTCCATGGCCACAAGTCAAAGAACACTTTGTCCATAGAGAAGTAATAGGGTCATGCTTAGTCTAATGTTAAATTTTTACACACCAGAGGACACATGCAAGAAACACACAAATTGCCATAAAGCATATAGTTTATAATGTTGGGGATTTATCTTAGTTATAGAGTGCTTGCCTTGCCAAGTGTAAGGCACTGTATTTGGTCCTTAGCTCTGAAAAAAAGAAAAGTATGTAGTTTATAAATGTCAGACAGTGATATATATGGCAAGGTATATAATATGAATTTGTACTGCCAATTATACTTTGGAATTTATATATATACACATATATATATTTGTGTGTGTGTGTGTGTGTGTGTGTGTGTGTGTGTGTGTATAAAATGAATATATGTATGTTTGTATGTATCACATTCAAGAGTTTTAGAAAAAAAGTGTCTCACAGGGCTGGAGAAATGCCTTAGCTGTTAAGAGCACTTTCTGCTCTTCTGATAACCTGGACCTAATATGAACATGGAAGCTCTCAACCTTCTGTAACTCCAGTTCCAGAGGATTTGACATTCTCTTCTGGCCTCCTTAAGCATGAGCCATACACCTGGGTGCATGGACACACACAGGTAGAATACCCAAATACATAATGTAAAAATAAATAAATCTTAAACAATAACAACAACTAGCATAACTCAAGGCCATTGTTTTCTTAAATTATTTATTTTATTTATATGAGTACACTGTCACTGACACACCAGAAGAGAGCATCAAATACCATTACAGATGGTTGTGAGCCACCGTGTGGTTGCTGGGAATTGAATTCAGAACCTCTGGAAGAGCAATGAGTGCCCTTAACCACTGAGCCATCTCTCCAGCCCTCCTCAAGGCCATTATTACATTTCCAGGTTTTAATCTGGTGGTGAGAATCCATCACCTAGCATAAGGTGCATTACAATCAGATTGTATGTAATGATGAACTAGGCTAAATCCAGTCTTAAGGTTTCAAATGTTCAACTGGATTTTGAAGGGCATAGACAGTTTCTACCATTTTAAGAGATACAGCCATCAGTCTTATGTATCCAACTACATATTCATATATAAGAAGGGAAAGTGGATGAAGGTTTTGGCCTGTCAATCTAAAATTGAATTTCCAAATTTATATTCTAAATTGCTGTTTCCACATGATCTAGGTCCCTTGATCTCAATTATTTATCTTTAATCCTAAACCACCTCTAAGATAGGTCCCATCAGCAATATTTGTTTCTATGCTTCTTTCCTAAGCTGAGGTGAATTGTGATATTAATCTCTAAAATCCAAAAACAATTTACATGCTAGGTGAAGTTATTTTAAATGGTCTGGAACATCTGGCCTTTCATTCATTTAATTTATCATTAAAGGTATATTGTTTAATATCACCTTTGAATTTGTTAAATATTTTCATGAGAAAGTACTTCTTTGTTTTATTCAAGCAATCATACTTTTCATTATAGAATACCTTAATATGGGTTTTTTTTAATAGAAAATAGTTTGTATATATTCTTACTCCAAGCAGAGTCTGATTTGTGCTGTATAATTTTTTAATTATTTTTAACCACGACAAAGCTGGTTCAGCATGGAAAGGTTTTTTGTCTTAGTCAGAAGGGTCACAGGAACAGAGACTGTCGTTAAGAGCATGTTGCATGCCTGTGGGTCGTGGGGTCATCTTTTATCTCATTAAGGTCCACGGGGAACTAAACTAATGCACTCACATCTCATCCTTGCTATTCTCTGGTCACCACCCTTGAAAATTTGCTAAAATTTTCAAGCCTAAAGCCTCATGGCGAGATTTTGAAGAGGCTATGGCACCTTTGTGAGTGCTTGGCACTGCCTTGGTTAAAGACTGCCAATCATAATTAGCAACAACATAGATGTTGTTTGAACATAAATAAAAATTACAGACATCTTTTGAGTTACTCGTGTCTGAACAGAATATGGAGAGAAATCTGTCTTTATAGCCCAATCAACTGTCACTGGGAATTTCATTCTCCCTGAGGTTATTGCTGTCAGTAAACATCTGAGCTAGCTAGCTGATATCGTTGCTGTTATATTCAAATTGAATGTGAAATATCAGATACCGTTACAAAGAGGAGACTTTGCTATTGAATCCTAAGTCCTCAATACTTTGGGATTTCTTATTTGAACTCTACATTATTAAAATAGGGATTTCTGAGTTATTCTATCTAAAGTTTTAAAGGCATGGTGTTCTCTCAAGTCTCCTCTGTTTCCTGACTCAGTGGAGAAGATTGACTCTTTTTGTGGAAGTGATAAAGCTGCGATTCTATGTAACAATGTAATCTAGCTGGCACTGGGAAGAATTTTATTGCCTTCAAAATTTATCCTGAGATTTAAAAGCCAGTGGGTCACCTCTTATGTTAACTCTTGTGCGGAAGCATGGGGATAGTTTTAGCTTTCCCACCACTCCTAAGGGGCCCTTTGCTATTCAGCACTAGCATTTGGAGACCTCTTTGATCCTCAAAACTAACAAAAGAGTTTTCCTTTTTTTCTGTTTTCAATAACTTTATCTGATCCTATAATTGGAAGTAGTTTTTCTCATCTCCAATTTATTAAGAAACATTGACATATCATAGAATAGTCTTACAAATATTATGTCTTTCAACATGCAGAGAGTGAGAGACTTTAGAGTCATCAGCCATGAATGGGATGTCTCTATCATCCCTTTCCTTAAAGGCCTTAAAGGTCCTCTGGGGAAGAGGGATTGGAAAGATTTTAAAACCCAGGAGTAGTGGATGATTTTAAGAAAACAGCATTTTCCAGATATGACAGGGAAAATGCACATGTGAACTCACAAAGATACTGACAAGCTCATGCAGGCAAAATCCAACCACAGCGAAGGGAACGGCTACCAAGTTCCATCCCTAGCTGAAGCTCTTTGTAAAGAATAGCTGCTGAAAGGAGGAAATTCATTGTTTTTAATAGAGCAAAAGTGGAAATTTCAACCACACTTCAGGCAAACGCCATGCTTAGGAGTAGTGACCAAAAAAATTGGAGTCTATAGTTTATAGTGTATTACAGAGAGAGAGAGAGAGAGAGAGAGAGAGAGAGAGAGAGAGAGAGAGAGAAATTGTGTGTACACTGGGTGATATATCTGGGAGAAGTTGTAGAATGAGAAAAATATGATAAAAATATATCATATGAGGTTCTCAAAGAATAAGTAAAATAAATATTAGTTTGTTCTTATTTATTAACATATTCAAATATCTAAGTTGGGCATGTCACTAATATATTCAATTTGTTCCTATTCTTTCTGGTCCTCCTATTCCTGGGGACAATGTTGCTATGTAAAGGATGCTGACTGATATACATATGAGTGGCTATAAGCACTTACAGTTCTTTAAATCAGACAAAACCAAAGGAGAACAACTCAATATTTCCCTTTATAGTTTGTTTGTGAAGAAATTACAGAGTCATTTCTGTGAGCAAGTCAATTAAGCTCAATGGCATTAGAGTCACTAACAATGAGTGACCCGTTAGAGGGTCTTTGAAACTCAACCTCCAGTGTTTTTAATACGCTAGCTTCAAGGAGAGAGGTGTAGTTATGGTGATAAGGGATGGTATAAAATGACAACAAAACATATTAAATTGGTCTCTCATTCTTGCATTTAACAACCTAATTCATAAGCGCCAATATTCTAGCCACACAGATGTACTGAGTTTATCTCTGTAATGGACCATATTGCTCTTACACAGTTGAATTCCCAAATCTGTTTTTCCAGAATGTTGTAAAATCACTGATTTTTAAAAAAAAAATAAGGTGTAGTAAACAACTCAGAAATATCTAACATTTTTCTACTTTCAGTTTTTTTATGGTCTTCTTTCAGAAATCTATCAAACACATGAAATTCCTTTCCATCCCTCTTCAGTCTGAAATAGTGTGTCAATAAATATTGAAATTTGAAATAACAGCTGTGCTTCCTCTGAAAAGACTGTATTTTCATTAGGAATTATCACTAAGTCCAAATCTATTGCTTATGCAAGGACAGTGCTACTCATTGATTCTTTTTTCATTGAGTTTATGAGCCTTTAATTTACTTTTAATCAGAGCATAACAATGCCCTCAGTATCTTTTAATGGCGTCACCTTTTCATTGTTAGCCAGTGAACAAACAGAAGCTCCCCCCAAATAAATTGGTTCATTGCATACAATTCAGCATTATCCTTCATTATGAACTTGTGTAATTCCCAGCCAACCTACAGTCTGTGAGCAACATTTAACAAAGCAGTTTTGATAGAAACGTACTTAATGTTATGAATCTTGTGTTATAAAACCCCTGAATCTTTATAGAACTAGAAATGCCTGATGACCATGCAGGTAGCTTTTGTTATGTTTGTTTGGTTTTGTTCTAGAACTTACTGCATTTTTTTGTGACATGAAGAGTGAATTCAGAAGCCCATCTATCCACACTCTGGACAATACTCAGAAATAATTCTACAACATAGGAGATCTTATTTATTAATCTCCTCTCTCTCTCTCTCTCTCTCTCTCTCTCTCTCTCTCTCTCAATCAAACTGTACTCAGTAGTAGGTACACTGAATATAGTACATGTAACTTCTTTGGCGTGATGATTTTGGGTCATGGGGAAGAATTTCAGTGAAAACCTTTTTCAGATTGCAATTTAATAAGCACATAATTGCTGTTCGCTCTGTGGTTTATGACTTAAATATTTAGATTTTGTTCATCCTTTGATATTTCAGCAAATCTATTAACCACCTCCAATATAAAAGACACTGAGTTATGGCCAAAAGTACAAGGAAAGAAATAGAGCACTATTGTGCCTGAAAAAAATACTCAGTTTTGAAATGCAATTTTAACTGTACACAGGTACATTAAGGTGTATAAAATTTGGATTTGGTTGGGTTTGGTATATGATATTTATAATCATTTGAAATTTTTATAATAAATTTTATTTAAAAGCAAAAAATACACAGATGGTGATAAAACTTAAAAAGAAAGATCTTTTTCTTTGCATATACTTATAAGCACCAAAATAAGTATGCGTTAAGAAACACGAAGGTAGTGGCTTAGCCTGAAAAAGATTCTTGACATGTGGGAAAGCAAGATAAGATTTGGAGGATGAGCAGAAACTTGCCAAGTCAGAGCACAGGGTGAGCAAAGACTGGGCAAGATGACATCAGAAGTACTTCAGAATTTGGGAAAATATCAATAAAAGTGGAGAAAAGGCAGTCTGGCTTGCCTCAGCTAAAGAAACTTCATGGTTTAGAGTTGGTAGATAAAAACTTATAAGTGTTGGTAGATCTGGAAGGCACTGCTGTGCGGGAATAGTAGTTAGCCCATAAAGGGCTTGGACCTGCATGCCGACAATGATGAGACATTAAGAAAGCATGGGAATATATTGTGGTTATCTTTTCATTGCGCGCACGTGCACACGAGCGCATGTGAACACACACACACACACACACCACTTATTTTCAGGGGAAAGTCAGAAAAAGGAAGAGCTGTTATGGGCACCTATGCTTCGGGGAAGAAATGAAGTTGGTATGATTTCTCCAAGTGAGAAAAAACTTCCACTTCTAAAATATTTATGAGGTAAAATGGACAGAACTAGCATAAAGGATGTAGAAAAAGAGGGGAAAATCAGGGTATTGTTAAGATGTCTCTGTATGTATAGGCGAATGGCAATTTACTTTGGAGTGAAAGTTTTAGAGTGTATGTAAAAGAATTCTGTCTTTGTCCTGGTGGAGTTTGTGCTCTGTCTTGTACATCCAGAGAGTGGTCTAGTGAATATTTAGACAAATTTGAAGTTCAAGGCTGCCCAGTGTAGATTCTCAGTTACTACCATGTCCTATGGTTGTTGAAACTATGCACAGACCACACTGATGGGAAGGGAAGAGGTGAAGTGAAACAGCTTAGCTACATTCGGCTATGTCACCTCTTCTTTCATGTAGCACTGGGCATGTCAGTCACCAGCCTATCCATTCTTCTTTGATTTTGATGACTAGGTTTGATAGGCAGCTCATTTCATTTTCTCCAATCAAAACTATAGGTTGTTACAGGAGGTTTGTCTTACCTTCATTGATCTGCTTTGGGGTCTTTTATCAACTTCTAACTTCATAAATGTGAATATACACACTGGTGACTTGTTCTCTACTATTCATTTTTAAGAAATTAGGTTCAGGTGTCCAATTTATGATTATCCAACCAAGTCACTCATATTGGTATTTACAATGTTGTTTGTAATTGCATCAAGACTTCTGATACTTCCTTCTGTTCAAACTTGGTGTCTGCACTCTTCCCTGTATGTCAGTCTTATTGACCCTTCTAGTGTTTGTTAGTTAACCCAGAGTTTACCATTTCAACCATTGTCTTGATAATAACCTATCAGGAGCTGAGCCAGTTTTAGATTTTTTATTTAATAAATATTTACTTTTTAGTACATTTAAGTCTATTTAAAAACTTCACAATTTTAGTAAGTTTAATTGCCATAAAAATTCCCGAGTCATGCATACGTAAGACATTTTCTGAAGGAGGAATTCAACAAAGGAGACTGAAGAAACCGGCACCTTGTAGAAACCAAGAACAAATGTCCAAGGAAGAGAGAAGTGTAGAGAGGCTAATAAAGAGAAACCCAAGGACCACAGCCTGCACTGACAGCCCATAGTTGGAATAAACCATAGAAGTTGACATGTAAATTGAATGAATGAACTATTTCAGCCTCTGGACAACTGAGCTGTCAGCAGAGGCTTGAGATACTACCGAACAAAGACAAGTCTTTGCTTCAATAAGATGTTTGTCTCTCAGTCTAATTAACACCTTTATAAGAATAATTCGATTTTATTTTCCAACAAAATTAAAAATATCAACCAAACCCAGCTCACTGAAATATTGCTATAAGGCATGCGTGCTACTATATTTCAGATATTTCCCTTGAATTGTTCTAGTAACTACTGCCAGTCACCACTGAGATCTTTACAGAGGCTTTTTCTCCTTTTCTTTGTCACTATAAACTACTCGGTAGTTATTGACGTTTCACTGGTTCCATCTAGTCAATACCACAGTTTTCCTGACTCTCCATGGTTCTCCACACTTACTCTCTACTCAGTTATATGTTAGTTCTCACATGTATTTCTTGTGCTCAGTGCCTGTGTTAAATTTGCCAGACTATCAGTCCTTGTTCTTCAATTTTCTACATTAGCCTTGACTGTACATAATAGGTGATGCAAAGATATGCTCTTCTGAAACAGAGGTAACCAAATAGTTAATTAGAAATTTGTAAAGAAGAGTTGACTGGATATGGATTACAAAGCAAATACATGCTTTTGTATGTAATAAAGTTATAAGATAAATCAATTGGTAATGATGATATATTAACAGGAATTATTAATCATAAAATTTCTTGTTATGCACTCACATTAAGTAATGTCTTTGGACTACTAATTAATATTCGGAGAAAAGAAAATACCTTGAATGAAGAACAAGAACTAATTTCTCTTGCACATGTAAATAATAGAACAGTTTTTTTTTTCTATAGTAGTAGTAAGGACTTTCATGCCAGAAAAATGATTTCTCAGGAAGTCAGAGTTTGAAATAAAATACTGACCTTGAGGTACTCTGAGAATCTTATCATTGACATTCAGCATTGCCTTTGCTGATGAAACTGAGCTTACATCAAAAGACAAAGAACCATTATTGCTGGAAGCCTGCTATGCCTGAGATCCACTAAGAGACAGTAGGAAATGTTATCTTCTGAGTACTGCTGTGAAGATCCTTAGAGGTCTTACTGATGCTATATACAAAATCATTTTAACTGATTATTTGAAACATCATTTTCTTTCCTTCTTAATAGGAAAATGCACTCTTTCTCTTACCTTGTTGTACAAAGGACCCATAAACAAACCACATGGAGTTGTAGAGTGTAGTAGATGTCATTGATCCCATTTGCAATCGTGGGGGATTAAGCCAGTTCAAGAGGTAGACCAGGAGTCCCACAAGAAGGACTGTTCCAGCAATGCAGGCCCACAGAGATAGATCAAATGGTGCAAGGCAGGCAAACATATCCACTGTTTTTTCTGCCCTTCGAAGTAGGACCCCCACTGAGTAGTCCATGTAGCGTGTTGTAAAATCCACAACATTCTCCCGGTCTGGAGTGATGGTTAAAGCTGAAATCCCGATGTCAGCTCTCTGGGAAATTGAAAGAGAGAGGGATACATTAATAGTGTGAAAACAATTCAGTTTGTGGCATTTCAGTTTGCCTTGGGGGAGAAAAAATGATGCCTCAGGCAACATCTTAAGCCTCTTTATAAAAACTAAAAGTACTTCAGGGACTTCTTATAGACAAGGTCTACATGAATTTTGTGTATATTACTGCAGTTATTATCCCAACCGAGTCAAACAAATTACCTTGTTCACATTACCAGTACATGTGGAATCAGTCAGGAATACCTCAGACACAGATATACCTTAATAAACTGATTTTTCCTTTCAATTCATTTTATCAAAGTCATCATTAACACAGTAGCAAAAACAAAAACATATCCAAAGAGTTCTAAGAAAATGTTTCCAAGGCATTCAGTAATTCTTACCATGTAAACTCATGGAAAGGTCACTTAAAACGTCAGTTGACACCATCCTTAGTTTAAATTTGTATGCATAAAAGACTATATATTGGGCTCTAAGCTTCTTAGGGCTAATTTAGAATGTCATGTGTCAAAAGTTCCATGATTCTGTTGTATAATCTTCAGAAGCTGTCAATAGGCAATTAACGATCATGGAGACAGACATTTCTTGATGTCATAGTAATTTCACTTCTCAGTGTTTGTCTTTAGGTTCTCAGTGGTAGTCATCACAATGGCACATGTTACAAGATATTACAGAATAGCAATAAAGCACAGAATAAATGACTTTACACTCAAATTCTGTGATATGTGAATCCATATTTAAATAAATAGGCATTTGTTTAAAATAATGATCTGAGGGAGTGATCTGAGTAGAGGGAAGCCCTCTCCAGACAAATATAAGTACTAATAAATTGTATGTGGAACATTTCTAAATGTTTCTTTCTTTTTCTTTTTTTTTTTTTTTGTGTAAGGAGATAGAAATGTATTTTTAGCTTTTATGCACTGAGAAAAAGAGAGAGTTGAAAAGTAAGATGCCTTGCGGAATGCTAAACCAACTTTAATGAATTAATTTTCTGAAATCATGAAGCACTTAGCATGTTCTAGGTGAAGTAATGATTTGGATGCATGCATGCATGCATGCCTGTGCACATGTGTGTGTGTGTGTGTGTGTGTCTCTGTGTGTGTGTGTGTGTGTTTAAACTGGGCCCAAATCTACTTGTTGCTTCAGCCTGTATTATGTAGCTAAAAAAAAATTTCAATTAATCCTTATAATTATCTATGAACTATATATTTCCTTCATTTTAAATTTAGAAAACTAAAACATGGAAAGGTTGAATGACTTTTTCATGTCTCAGTTAATAAATATGGAACCAGTATTGAATATATGATTTTCTCATTCCCAAGTTTATGCTCATAACTATTTTAAACTTTTACAAAATATCATCAAACTTACAATAAATCCATACTTTAGGAAGTCTGGATAAATTTGTACAATAGAAATAGACTTCTGCTTATCTCCTGTGTCTGTATGTTTGTGTATATATAGATACACACCCATGTTTGTTGTGTGTGAAGGCATGTGTGTGTGCGCACATGCGTGTGCGCATGTGCTAATGTGCGTGTGTGTTTACTGTGGTCTGAATGTAGAGGTCAAAGGACAACTTACTGTAGTCAGTTCACTCTTTCCACCATGTAGGTTCGACTGATCAAACTGAGATCATCAGGCTTGGGGACAAGCACCTGTACCTGTTGGGCCATCTTGCTGGCCCAATACTGATATTTTCATACTGAGTATGTTTAAGTGTTTCAAATAACAACCTCTATGGGCTATTTATTTATTTAGATATGAGGGAGTTATTTTGTATGGACTAAAGTGTTAATAAATATGGCATTTACCTTCATGGATCTATAGATTCTAAAATTACTAAATTGTCACTAAATATCAGCCTTTGTGTATTCTATGCTTGGAAGAAATTTCAGTCTACCCAGGGAAGGTAAATCTGAAAAAAGATGGCATTTAAATCTGACACATCTATGCCTATACACGCATATGCCCATGCACATGCTTCGATGTGTGACACTTTTTGACATAAGTCATAATTTTCTGTAGTTTCGTTATTTTGCCCCTTATGGCCCCATCTAATCTATCATTATTGATTTTCCTTTATGAACATTCACCTGTCCACTCTTGTCATCGTTCTTCTGGGTCCCTACAAGTCTATCAGAAATCTACTTTTCTTCCTCTTTGTATTGCAAATCAAGCAATCATTCTTTGGAGCAAATTTGACTCTGCTAGATCATGTTCTTTTAATGGTTTTCAATGGGTTGGCCCCATCGCAGGGCGATGATTCAATTCATAATATGAATGAACATGTTTTAATGTTCTAGACATTCATCATCATGGCCATACTGTGTCCTCTTCTTACCAATCGTCTTCACACATGCTGCTTCCATGGTCTGAGTGCTCTCCCTAAAACTCCTTCAAGATAATTAACATCTGAACTGTTTGTAAGGTAATCTCTCCATGACCCTCTGTTAGGACAATAATTGCATTTATACTAACAGTTGGCTACACACCCAACTATTCTATCAGTTACAAAAGTTTTAATTTTCACATATTTGCATGAATTTTAATAACATGTGATTCCACTATTAGACTATAACTTCATGCAGGCAGAAAACACACACACACACACACACACACACACACACACACACATTCTAATGCCTACTACATACAAACTGACTTTTCTCTACTTGCTTTCTTATCAATATTTACAGTCAAAGTTTTCTTTTTACTTTTTCTTCTTATCTTTTACAGAAAGTCCAACTACATACCCCAGGCAGGCCTGAATTCTGTCTCCTTCCTTTCTGAGTGTCAAGTGCTAGCCCTACAGGCATGAACCACAACATCCAGTCAGAGGAGTATTTTTTTTTTTTAAAGAAAGAGGCAAAATAAAATTTTACAAAGTTTTATAGCAATAATAAAAGATTAGCATCTTGAGTAATTACTTGGAAATTTGAAGTGTGTTTCTGCATTGTCAGTGTTTATGTATCTTATAGTTTTTCGGAAGTAACTAAGCATCTCTTCTAGCAGGTTTAATTTTTTTAAATGAAATTATGTCTAATATTTAATGTAGAATGATTAGTTAAATTTTCATTAAGTGTAGCATTAAAACTAGAATACAAGTAAATGTATTCTCAAAACTATTTTAACTAATTACATAGAGCATTTTCTTTGGAAGGAGATACAAAGTTTGTATTTTTTCAAGTCATGAAACCTGAATGATGGGAAGCTCAGAGCACATGAGTATAACTAAAACGAAACACAACTGGAAATCTTAGGTGATGAAGTCGAAGAGAAGCTGAGTACAATTGTTTCTAAACTGAATCAGAAATAAATTGTCACAGGAAATAAATCATTCCTTCGTTTGTTCCTGAATGTGATGCTGTGACATCACAGTAACATGGATAACTGGCATGATGTCAGGGGTTACTCTGCATCCTTACCTACAACCTATGTTCTACATATGTGTTTTATGAACATATCTAAGTTGTCAATATTCCCCCAGTTGATATTGATAATTCAGTTTTTAAAGGTGATTTTGGAGTGGCTGAGGATACAGCTCAGGAAGCCAAGTCCTTGAAACTAGAGCTTGAGAACTTGTGTTCAACTCCCAGAATTCAAATTAAAAACAATAAAGAAAGCAAACAGACAAAACACAGGCAAGGAGCTTGCAATTATAATCTCAGCTCTGTGAATGTGGAGACATACAGAACACTGGGACTTGCTGCCCAGCCAGCCTGGAGTACTTGGTGAACTCTAGGCCAGTGAATAGACTGTCTCAAAAAACCAAGGATATAGCTCCTTACAAGTTACACCTTACGTTGACTTCTGGTCTCCAAGCACACATGTGCATATGCACTTAAATGCATATACCCACAAGCCTATACATCCATACTTACATGCACATACTTATGCACACAAATTTATTTGGAGTGGAGATCATTATATTTGATAGGACATTATGCTAAAGGTCAAGGACAATTTACAAGTACTTTAATAAGAGACCCCGGACTTTTCTAAGTCCCGTTAAACTGGCTTTGAGGAATATGCTGGTTTCATATTTGTCTCCATGTAATTTTCATCCATCACATCTGCCTTAAATGTTTTGAATATTTAGCTGTCATCCATTATGTCAACTTTGGGAGTTTTGGAAGCAGCACCTTCATTCTTCACAGAAGGAGAGATGTGGATCTCATTTGTGCCATCACTACAAACTACATATCTCTTCAAATCCCTCCACTGATATCTTGTTAACCAAAAATGTAGACATGCCTTTCAATCAACTATCAATATTCTCTACTATATTATTATCCAACCAGGTTTTTCACACAGTTGGAACGGGCATTATTGACTCAAAATAAGTGAGTAATCAGATATTCATCCCTTCATCAATAGTTTAACAGTATAAAGAAAAGATAATTAACTGTTTATTTTTTTGCCATCTACAGCACATCTGTGATTTTATCTAAGAATAAAATCATACTTATTTTTCTTTAAAAGTGATCATGTGTACTACACAATTTAGAATATGCCAAAATGAAATCATAGAACAGTCTTCTCTTTTGGCAAATAAAACTTGTAGAACCTATTTTTCTCCTGAAAAGAATATACTTATATCACCCTGTCACTACTAACTATTAGGACTGTGGACTCTTCCAAACAGCCAGTTACAAGTTTCGGTCTAAAGCCTTCTTGGGCAGTCCTACCTGATTATTGTTGTCATTATATGAAGAAGAAACAAAAATATTTCCAAAGAGTTTCTGCACAAATTTAACCCATTGAGTTTCTGAAAATGTGTTTTCTCCTATTGATAAGAATGAGCTTTCATAGCTTAGTTTTATTCTTGACAGTGTCTATGGATACTATTTGATATGCATTGCTCTTCAACTCATGTTATAATGTATATAAAAAAGTAGGAGCCTAGAAAGAAAGAAGAGGAAGAAAGTGGGGAGAAAGGAGTGGGAGGAAGGAAGAAGAGAGGCAGGACGGACCACAAATCACATGTCCTATGTGATGCTTGACTGAGTAGGTGGCAATACTTGGACATCTCAGGTCATTTTGTAGCAATGAAATGCAACTGGTAGTACAAGAGAGGTCTTCATTTTGAATTTTTTTATTGTAAAATCATTTATTATGGTATTATATGATTGTTTAATGTTTAGTAATAGTGTAAATTCAGACTACAACTTCCAATATTCCTTTCCTATGAAATATAATATGTGAATTATTACCTACCTGAACACAGAAAATGGATCAAAATATGAAGTAAATCCCCATTATTAATTTTCTTAAAGTCCAGATTTTATGTAGGTATTTGAAAGGTAAATAGACATGGGTTAATATCACATTGTTACAGATTAATTTTAAATTAAAATGCTTAACACACTTAGCATTAATTTTCAAATATACTTATGGAAATGAATAAATCTCTAGGCTGAACTAATGGAAATGTCGTTAAAGTAATTTTTATTCTAACATTAAGTCACAGTTAATAATATTAAAATATATTTCCTTTTACATTTATATGCAGGGCATTTGTGAACTCATTGAAAGGACAGAATTAATATGGTTACAGTTAATACGTGGTAGGGCAATTAATCTAATTTTGAAGTGAGGTGGATAAATAGGTCCTATCTTGTTAGTGCAGCTATTAGTATCATTTAACACTTATATAGTACTTACTACCAGTTTTCAATTATCCTTTCAATTTACCATCACACTCTATGAGTTAAACTATTAATATCTCAAATTTGCAAGTATGGAACGTGAGTCAGATTAAGTCATTTACTTAATGTCACAAAGAAGAGTCAGAAGCTGCCAACCCAGGCAGGCCATCTCCAAACCAGTGAAAAGTCTGCTACCTTTCCTGTCTCTACCAAAGATTAGCTCACTGCTTCAGACCTACTGGTACAATGTTCTCCTTCAGAATATAGCTTCTAATTCACACTGTAAGATTCTTGCATGAGCTCCATCCATTTACTAACAGTCCAGACAGAATAAGAGAGAAGTATCAAAATGAGGACTACTCTATGTATGAATGAAATTCCTAGAGGCTTTATGAGACATGTTATCTGTAGTCTCAGTCGATGGGATGAAGTTACATGACAACCATAGGCCAAGAAGCTGGGGAATTCATGTTGTATGCAAGCTATCTGGCAAACAGAGAAGCAAACAAACATACAAGCAAACAATAGGACTCATACTGAAGGACAACCAACAGTCGTTCATTGTATTCCTTGATGTGGAATTACTGCTTTAAGATCAATACAAGTTCCTTTAGACTTTTATTTTTTCATGTACACAATTATGTATGTTTCCTTTTTCCATAAATACGGTGTTATGGGAGCAAAAGGTTATATTCAATATCCAATTCTGGTCTTTATAAAGATGGCAGGGTTTTAAGCATTTACTATTTTGGTTACCTTCAACTCTCAACACGTAGAAGGATAGTGCATAAATAGCCAAAAGGTATCTGCTGATTGTGAAGATGCTCTGATTAATTTAATCATTTTCTTTTTGAAGTATTTTTAGAATACTTCATTTTTCATGTACTTATTAGGATCAATAGACATTTGGTGTACTTCTGTATCTACATATCAATGTTTTTCACTATTTTAATATATTTTTTTATCTCTAACACCATGATAATAACAAGAACATTAATACTAGTTAGCTTTTGGAGTTCTTCATCTACCTGTAAGCATCCACTCTCAAAAACATGCTGGCTTCTAGCTCCCTTCAGCACACTTCATGCCTGCTCATTCATACTACCTAATTTAAAGTCTTAGGAAGAGTTTGATTTTCATATTAGTTTTAATATTAGGTTTTTCTCCTTTATCCTAAGTTTACCTACTAAAAAGTACATGTTTCCAATTTTTAAATGTATTTTCACATGGGTAAGATGCGCATTCCCCAGTTGACAGCGACTTCTTCCTTCTGTTTTTCTCTACCTCTCAGGCAATGCTTATCTCATAATATCTGTTTCATCTTCTCAATGTTAATAATAGCTTTTATAGGCAGGAATTATATTTTTATAATCATATGTTTCACATCAGTGCCCATGGTAGATTTTCAAAGAAATCGTGTCAATTTTTTACCCTTTACTGTTTGGTAGACATTAATGTTTTAATAAAAATCTTAAAATTTGGCAAAAATGGAATAAATCTTTTTCCCTTAGGAAGAAATCACAGACTTCATGATTTTTAATACCAGAATGCCAGTCAGGCCCTTGACTTTAGTACGCTGAGATCTCATATATTCAGCTCACCTATCTGGGACTCACAATTCTGAGCTTAAGGCCAAATCTGAAGTTCTAAGAAGGCAAATTGTCTGCTTGACGGGAGAGGTCAACCGAGCACGGCCATGTTACGGAGCTGCCTTATCATCTCTGTCTCTTCTGTAGTTTCTATATTATCTCTTTATAAGAATTATTCCCAATATTTACTCATTCTTCTACTTATTCTTTTGTATTTGTGTTCATGAATTATTACTATTATTTTTCTTAACTTGATTTATCTCTGATGAATACTCAGACTGAGAAAATACAAAGTATTTACAGACACTGAGGGTGTGTATATATGAACAAGGAGCATATAAGGCATTAGAGGCAGTACAAGAATTCAAATCAATGTAAATTATCATAGAGTTAGAGAGAGAGTATGAAATGATAGTTTAATGAATCCTCTTGACTGTTCTGTCTAAAATAGTTACTGAAAGAAAAGGCAATGTCATTGTCAGGAATATCAGGCTATGGAAGTAATTCTGAAAGAAAATAATGATGGATTATATCAGTGGACAACTGTGGAGAAGTAACAAGTGATTGTATTTATGGTGCACTCCGGGTTTGCAGCCAAATACGGATTGTTGATACTTGTGTGAGGTACATCATAAAGGAGGGAACCCAGAGAAGTTAAGAGTTCTGGACTGAGCAACTAGAAGACTGAAGTCATTCATTGTGATGGGGAGGAATGGGGCAGGTCAGATTAAAGGAAAAAACATGTGGATATTCAGCTTGGAGCGTGCAGTGTTTGAGGTTCCCATTAGACATGTCACAGGAAAGGTTGGGTGAGTGTTATGAGATGTAAACTTGAATTCAGGTGATAGGCCTGAGAGAAGAAACACACTGGCAAAAGTAGTCTATTTATTTTATGGAATCCACTTGACCAGTTGGGTTTACCAGGAATGGGAAGTATATAAAGACAGTGCTAGATTTATGCTGGAGACTCTCATTCTCAGGTTCTCTCCCCCTTCCTATCTAGTCGTCTGTTTCTTGGAGAAGAGGAAGTCTGTCTTGCATTATAAACATTCCTCAGAGTTCCAGTGACAATGTAGGCCTCAATAAATCTGTATCAAATGTTAATCAAGAAGAATATTCCATGTTATTTATATAATGCCCTATTTTGGGGGCACGTTGTCCTATAACCTTCCAAGCAACTTAAAAGTAATACCATTTCTGCAATCCTCAAGAGATACTGCTGTAACTTCAAGAAACAGATCATCAGAACCAGCACTTTTGTTGTATAGATACTTTCTGCTTTCCTAGGGTTCATCTCAAACCTACTTGCACACAGAGGGTGCAAAAACAGTTTCTACCTGAAGTGCTTCCATTATAAACGCTCATTTCGACAATACTCAAACCAAGGGCAAAGGATGAGATTGAGTGGATTTTTGCTTTAATTACAATGAAAACTTCAAAAACTCTAGAATTTTCTTGGGAGCCTTCTATGTACTTAGTGGTCCATTGTGAGGAATGGAATGTCATTTCTCATAAATGACACAAGATAAAGCTCCCAGCAACTGTGCCTGCAAGAAGAGAGTGATTTGACAGACTGACTCCCCAGTGATCGATCATCACATCCAGCAATTTGGAAACTATCTGAGGAGTCCATTTCAATGACCCCACTATGCATAGGAAGCCTCTGTAGTCATTGTGGGTCACTTCTCATCTTGACACAATTTAGTCTTGGTCATTTTGTGTTTGTATTTAATTTAGAGTAAGAAATTTAATTTAAAGGCTACCATTATGGAATTATCAAATCTTAAGTAAACATCAAAATCCCTGAGACTCAGAAACAGAGCTGTGTGAAGTGTCATGATGGAAGGGCACAGTTAATGTCAATTGTCATTCAAAAATGGCTCTTTGTCCAATGCATCCATTCTGAAACCTCATTCTCACATTCTCTCCCCCTTCCTATCTAGCTATCTGTTTCTTGGAGAAGAGGAACTCTGTCTTGCGTGGTAAACATCCCTCAGAGTTCCAGTAATAACTTAGGCCTCAATAAATGCGTACCAAATGTTAATCAAGAAGAATATTCCATGTTATTTATTTACTTCCATATTTATATACTGCCATGTTAGAATGAAAACCTAACAAAACTTCCTCAGAAGGGGTCCATAAACAGATTGCTCTAAGGTGAAGGAATATTTCAGTTTCCCATGTGTGTGTTTATGTTCTCTTTTATTCTAAAGATTCAGATAAAGATAATATGACTCTTCTATTATGTCAGTGACACTCCTAAACAACAATGCACTGTGACATCTGCCACAGGAGGCACATTTCTCCCTGTTTGTAATTTCCAGAGTAACTTCAGCTGTAATTTTCATGGAACTTACATACTAAGAAAATGACCAAGTAAGGTAAACACTACCTTATAATTATACTCCCAGACTCACAGGAAAAAAATCATGGTTGAATTGTCTTTAAAATTTATGTTGAATAGCTTCACTCACATATGCATTCTTTTATGTGCTCAAAATCATCTTAATCATTCAATTTTCCTGGGCCTCTAGCCTGAGATCGATGAAAGCTGAGGTGGTGGATGGCATTTCAATAGCCAACAGCAGGCATCAGGATTTATGCATGCCCAGTTTAGGGCTTTCTCATCAGAGCTCTGGTCTTTATATCACCTTGGTTTTGACTGATGCAGTAGCCCATTAATTTATAACCTTTAACCTACCAATCTTTTTAATTCCAAACATATTTTCCTGAAGTTTTGCTTGCCCTTGTCTGTATGCTCTCTTTAAACTCATAACCATTCTTGGACAGTGTCGGTCCTTTTGGCAAACATCCAGCTCATGGTCTTTAGCTTGATTCAAGTCTTATTATTACCACTTCCCTATGCTTCTCACCTATTACACCACGTGCTTAATGATTCAAGTCCTTTATCTGATTGAATTGCTCCTTGATGTTTGTAATGTGTGCCAATTAAATATCACCTGCAAATTCAGAAAATTGCTCCTATAACAATCCACTAAGGAATTTGCATCTACATAATTTATGCTTCCAGAGATCTCTCCTCATCCTTTGTGTTCATTAGTGTTAAAACCTCCTTGTCAACAACAAATATTTAGGGAAATGTTTTGTCTTCTTTGCACGCACATTGTATGTGGTCTTCTGTGTCTGTGTTTCAGCACTGCTCCACACTGGTATCCAGTGAACAGATACTGGATATTTAGCATTCAGATTTGCAAAATTTCTTACCATGTGCAACATTTGAACTCCTTCCAGGTCTACATCTAGTACACTCTAAGAATCTCAAATAGGCCATTAATAAGTGTTTAGCCTGAAATACAGATTAACATCTTAGTCACTGATTTAAGAGATATATAAGGAATTCTTTCTTTTCAAATAAATATCATACTCTTAGTCCTCTCTTTAAAACACTTGGTTTGCAAAACTACATCACACTTCAGAAGGTTCATTAGTATCCATTGCTGGATAGCCATAGGCAACAGAGGAATAGGGAAATATTCTGATTTGGTGACTGACAAACCCTTGGTGAATACAGATATTTTCAAGGATCCTGTGTAGTCCTGAAAAGATGTGGCAGCAGGTAAAGATGTGTGTTCTCAGCTTCCACACAGAAACCTCTGGCCTCTTTCCAACTACTAATTCTTTCTAAAACACAGGAATTATGGGCAGTCTGCCACCACAAACTGGACTTCCTAGGAGACAGGGATGAGAAAGATGGTTCTTTGTTGTGCCTCCCTGCAGATCAGCCTGACTGTGAGGCTGGTAAACCTCATTCTCCCCAAGAGCTATAAGAGCCCCCTCTTCCTGTGTAGATGATGGAGAGAGGGACAGATCAGCACACAGAAGTTTCTTTGAGCTATGCCTCAAAGGCAACTTTTTTTGTTCTCTACTCTTTATCTTACTGAGTAGCAGAAACAACGCCACCAGTTCTACTTGCCCAGATGTAATAACTTGGGGGCTTAAATAATAACTCAGAGCTTGAGCTCACATTAATCTGACACAGTTAATTGTGTTTTCATATGCTCTTTTTTAATTCCTCGGTACTACTAGCTTGTATTCTAGATCAATGACATGCCACTTCTAGACAGTGCCACTGAGGTGCTCATCAGGCACCACAGTGTCACAATGTCCATGGCCAAAGTTCTGTGTCTCAGCTGTGCTTTTCTAGTGTGTTTTACTCTGTAGCCATTGTCACATCTCCTCTACTTCTGAGCATGTGTCATTCCTTCATCTCCTCCGAGTTTGCAAGTCCAATTAGTTACTACATAGTATATTAACTAATTTCCCCCACATCAGTTTTTCTGTTAATCTATTGTTGCCATTTTATTATAGACATCCCTTTATTTTCTAATGTATTATTTTTAAAAAGGATTTTTTCTCATTCCAGTGCCTGCCCAGGCCTATCTAATTTATTATTTTTTTAAGTTTTGAATTAACTAATACTTTTCTTCTATGTACAAGCCTTTTATAACATTTACCAGGTAAATGGAAAAGTCTAAATTTTTGAACATGGCAAATCCATCTTCATAAGAGTTCCTGTTGTTGCCTTCTACATTCCCACTCATCTTGGAGACTCAGCTCAAGTAATCTTTCTTGAATAATCTTTTCCTCATCCCAGGGAGAAGATGCTCCCTGGCCTAGGAATTGTCATGTTAGATTATGTCATTTGTCACACTGTATTGTTATTGTTTATTTATATTTTATCTTCATATACTCTATGGAATATTTAAACCTAAGAACAATTATCTTATATTTACTTATATGATATTAACTACCAGGCCCAGAATATAACATGCATTCAAAAATGTATGCAAATGAATGGGTAAATATATGGCATTTGATGCACTTGGCAAGGAAAGGGAACATAGTCTCAGCCTTCTGCCTTGCCCAGGAAAGACTATGAAAGTAAGTTCTCTTTTCTCTCTCTTTTATCTTGTATATGATGTATATGTATATGATATATGTGATGTATATGTATATGCATATGTATATGATGTATGCATATATGTATATGATGTGTATGTGTATATGTATATGATGTATTTGCATGTGTATATGAGATATATATATATATATATCATATATCCACACATTTATCTCATACTGGCATTTTCTTTTCCTTTCTAAAAATCAAATCTTGTACTTATTCTGATTTTATCACACTTTATGTAGCTCCCATTCAGCTTCAGCTTGCGTACACTGTCCTTATTTTTCTTCCCACATTTTCAACCCAAGCGAAAATCACACTTTGTCTTCTATGGTTGTCAACACTCCCGGCACAGATTCTGCCTTGTGAACATAGACATAGTCCACATCTTTTCAAACTACCCTTTGAAACTCTAAATATATATATGATCATTTTATCTTATGTGGATGGTTGTTTTGCTTTCATGTATGCCTGTTTTCCATGTACTTGCCTAATGCCTGAGAAGGCAAGAACAATGCTAGCCCCTCTAGAACTGGAGTTATAGATGGATTAGATTCTTCATGTGCACACTGAAAGAAATCCAAGTCCTCTTTAGCCTCCACATATATGTATTTATACCACTACATGAATTCTGACCCCTTTCTTCACCTTACTGATAAGAGATTAAATTAGTACTTGAATTCTGAAACCAGTCTGCCTGCATTTAAAACAGGACTCCGAATATGGCTATGTGACCATTTAAAGTTTGTTTGCTTTATTTTGCTACCTGCAGCATTAAGATAGCAATTATCCCTTCTGTTGAGAGTACTAAATGTAAATAAATACAAACTGCAAAGCATTGTGTTAGCAAGAGTCAGTTCTAGATATTACCCCACAGTCACTTCCAAATTGTTTCTTTGAATTTTGATGGATTTTAATTGCCACCAATGTCACATATGTGAACTGAAATATGTATCTTTCAATCAAGTGACATTTTATATAATGATATGCAGAACAGAAAGTAACTCTAGCTAAAGGTGTAATGCAAGTTGTTTCTTTTCTTTTTAAAATCATTCATATTCCATATTAAATGCCCTACTCCATTGCAATAGTTTTCATTTTGGATATTGTACTGGCTAGTTTTGTGTGTCAACTTGACACAAGCTGAAATTATCACAGAAAAAGGAGTTTCAGTTGAGAAAATGCCTCCATGAGATCCAGCGGTAAGGCATTTTCTCAATTAGTGATCAAGGGGGGAGGGCCCCTTGTGAGTGGTACCATCTGTGGGTTGGTAGTCTTGGGGTCTATAAGAAAGCAGGCTGAGCAAGTCAGGAGAAGCAAGCCAGTAAGCAGCATTCCTCCATGGCCTCTGCATCATCTCCTGTTCCTTGACCCGCTTGAGTTCCAGCCCTGACTTCCTTTGGTGATGACCAGCAGCATGGAAGTGTAAGCTCAATAAACCCTTTCCTTCCCAACTTGCACCTTGGTCATGATATTTGTGCAGGAATAGAAACCCTGACTAAGACAGGTATCCTGTCCATCAGGTTTTTCTTTGGAGACTATGACGTCATTCCGTTTATTTTAATCTGTGGTTTAAAACTTTATTAAAGATCTTACAACCCCTTCATACACTTGTCAAGTGTCGACACGGACAGATCTTCATCATGGACTTGTAAACATTTTGCTATTGTTTGTAACTTAATTAATATGCTCATCATGACTTTTAGTTTACTGCTTTGTTTATGTATAAGTATTGATAGTTTCTTTATAATTGTGATAATTCCCCTACCTCCAGTTGGGCAATCTTTATCTTGGGCAGCACTGCATGTGTTTAGTCAAGATGTCTTATTTGGAGCCACTCAGCAGTGCCTATCTTGGTGGTGGACACAGGCATGCTGTATTTGTCGGATACTGGGAACAGTGCCTCCTTTTGGACACAATAGTTTATGGTCAGAGCCAGTGTGTATTCAGGCTGGGGTTCTGAATCAGAGCTATTGGCAAAAGAATGCTAATGTTTATATTGGGATAGATGAGATGCTGAAACCTAAGCCTGGAGCTGCTGAAAGTCACCTTGCTGCCAATATAGGAGAGACTGCCTGAGAACTGGGACTACACCAAGGAAGCAGAGCTGCAGGAGAAATAGCAAGTCCAAGGCCTGATGAAATGTGCCTGGATCTTGTCCCTGGCAGCTTAGCTTTGTGAGCCATTAAATTATCTTTTCACTCCAATTGTATTGTCATTTGCAACTAAAGACACTTAATTAATTTAACTTAGAAAATACAGAAAGGTTATATTTGAGATGAGAATGCCTTTTCACACAATAGGAAGGAGCAAAGATGTGGAGGAGATTGAAGATAGAAGAGAAATGGGGCAAAGAAAGGCAGAGGGGCAATTTAAATTCCATCTATATGCTGATGAGCCTCAAATGTATGTCCATTCCAGATCCCATGTCTGAACTCCAGACTCTTATATCAAATTACTGATTTCACTTTCTGTTTGGATGGCTCCAAGGAGGACAATCCACAGTTCTAGAGCCAACCACTGACTCAGACTCTAGTTCTCTGATTAGCTGTTTGACTTTGACCAAGCTTTTAAAATTTTCATTGCCTTATTCATTTTTATTCATATCATAGGATATCATAGGAAGAGTGATTATTTCTCATTTATGTAATTATAATGAGGACTTCAGGTATCAACACTCATAAATGTTGACTGATACAACATACCCAAACTTATGGGACACATTGAAAGCAGTGTTAAGAGGAAAACTCATAGCTTTGAGTACCTACAAAAAGAAACTGGAGAAAGCATACACTAGCAGCTTAACAACACACCTGAAAGCCCTAGAACAAAAAGAAG
>CM052700.1:75222725-75330114 GCA_028551405.1 Uromys caudimaculatus
GAGAAAGGTCTGAAGGAGCTGAGGGAATTTGCAGCCCCATGGAGGGAGCAAGAGCATCAATGGGCCTGACCCCCCCCCTGTCGTCCTGGAGTTTGGACCACCAACCAAAGAATACACATCTATGGACCCATGGTTCGGACCACATATATGGCAGAGGATGACCTTGATGGCCATCTGGGAGAGAGGAGATGCCCTTGTGCCTGAGGGTGGTAGAGGCCCCAGTAAAGGGGAATGTCAAGGTGGGAATATGGGGATGGGTGGGCAGGTGGGTGGGAGGTGGAATTCCCTCATAGAGGCGGGGAAGGGGAGGGGATAGGGGGTTTCCAAAGAGGAGACCCAGAAAAGGGGAAACATTGGAAATGTAAATGAAGTATCAAAAAAAAAAAAAAAAAAAAAAGAATCACATCTGCTCAGCAACCTATGGAATGCGTCCAAAACTGATTGCATATTGGGACATAAAGCAATTCTCAATAAATATATAAAATTGAAATAAAATCCTGAATATCATTGGATCACACAGGTAAAAGAGCTGGATATTGACAGGTAGCAGAGAGTATACAAACTCATGGAGACTAAACAGAAAACTACTGAATGAAAACCCCATCAAGGGAGAAATCAATAAGGAAATTGAGCCCCCCCCAAGTGAAAGAAAATGAAAACAAAGCATACCAAAATCTATGAACCAGAGAGAAAGCAGCTGGAAGAGTAAAGTTCACAGCATGAAGTGTCCACATCAAGAAACTTCAATGATTTCATATTAATAACAATACTCAAAAGCTTAAAAAAAAACCAAATAACACTGAGAACAGATGGGAAGGGATAATTAAACTCAAAACCGAAGTTAATGAAATAGAAATGAAAAATTACAAAGAATTAATGAATAAAGGGTTGGTTCTTCAGAAAATGCATAGGGTTGATAAACATTTAAACTAATTAACTAAAGGATAGATGGGGGTATTCAAATTAATAATATTAGGAATAAAAAGAGCAATACCTAAGGAACTGAAAGAATCATAAAGTCATACGTTTTAGGTCTATAGTCCTATCAAACTGGAAAATCTAAAAGAAATAAACAAATCTCTAGATATATATGACCTATCAAAGTTAAATGAAGATGAAGTAAATAATTTAAATAGACTCATAGCATCTAATGATATAGAACCAGTAATTAAGAATCTTCTGACTAATAAAAGCCTGGGGCAAATGGATTCAATGTAAATTCTACAAGATCTTCAAAGAGGAGCTCACAAAAGTACTCAAATTATTCCATAAAAGAAAACTCAAGAAACATTTCTGAATTCTTCTTCTGATACCGCTCTTACCTAATACTGAAACCAGACAAAAACATAACAAAAATTAAATTAGTATTATTAAATAGTATTATTTTATTAAATTATGATTATTAAATCATCAGAGAGGAATATGTTTATCATACAAACAAATATACAAAACAAAGCAAAATAAAACAACCAAAAATATTCTCAATACAGTACTTACAAACTAAAGTCAAAAAACATAAAAATCATTATCTAGCCTTACCAAGATGGGAGAAAGACAGTTTTCTTAATGGTATGGCCCTTGATATATTAATCTCAGTCTAGGGCAAGCTTCATATACAGGAGTAGTTGGCCAATATAAACTGTACAATGGATTTTTTTTTTTAAAAAAAAGAGAGAAAAAGCACATGAAGTTAGAGAGGTAGGAAAGTAGGAAGTATATAATAAGAGATTAGGGAGGTATTAAAATATAAATTAAAATATCGGATGCAAAAACCTTAAATAATGAAAATTAAGAAATATACCATATTGCCTAGCATAGTTTTTAGTAATAAATTTACTCATTACTTTATATGAATAAATTATAGATAATGATGTACCAGTGCATATTTGGATATGAAATACTAGCTCCACCCTTTCAGTTTTGCTGACAACTGTTGGCAGCAATTGTTTAACGGACTAAATTGCTATATTTTCTTTTTTGTTGTTGTTTTCTTACCTTTCCTGCTCCCCCCTTGTATTAACCAGAGATTCTTTTCTCACACAATATAATCTATTCCTCTCAGTTCCTCCCACTTCCCCTCCCATCTGGAGCCAGCCTCTTTCTCTCTCTTATGAGAAAAGAGCAGGTTTGGGCTGGAGAGATGGCCGCATCCTCATAGAAACAGGGGGAGGGATAGGAGGCCTCCAGAGGGAAAACCGGGAAAGGGGATAATATTTGAAATGTAAATAAATAAAATATCTAAGAAAAAAAGAAAAGAGCAGGCTTCTAATAGATAACAACAAAGCATAACAAAATAAAATGTAAGATAAAGCAAAATCATCATAACGAAGTTGGACAAGTTCGGCAACAGAAAAATAAAAGATTCCCAAGAAAAGGCACAAGAATCAGAGACCCACTCATTTAAACATTCAGGAGTCCCATAAAAGTACTAACTGAAAGTTATAGTATGCATACAGGGAAACTGGTGCAGACTTGTGTGGGCCCTCTGGTGAACTTTGCTCAGTCATGCTAGAGCAGTAGTTCTCAACCTTGGTAATGCTGCAACCCTTTAGCACATTTCCTCATGTTGTGATGACCCCCCAATCAAAAATTATTTCATTGCTACTTTGTAACTGTAATTTGATACTGTTATGAATCATAATATAAGTATCTGATATGCAGGATATCTGATATGAGATCCCTAAAAGTGTCACGACCCACAGGTTGACAACCACTGTTTTAGAGGGCAGTATTCTTTAGGTGTCCATTCCCACTGTCTCCTGGACTCCTCCTCCCTCCACTTCTATGGGTTTCTCTGAGATCTGTGAGAAGAGGTTTGATGAAGACATATCATTTAAAGTTATGTATTCCAAGGTACCTCTTCCCCCCCCCCCGTGTGTGTGTGTGTGTGTGTGTGTGTTTTCTGTATTTGTTCCCATTTGCTGTAAGGGGTAGCCTTTTCTGATGATGGCTGAATAAGTTATTGATCTATGAATATAGCAGAATATCATTAAGAGAACTTTTATTGTTACTTTTTTTTTCAGAACAGTAATATTTGATTTTACCCTAGATCTCTGGGCTGTATAGACTTTACTTCTTCATTACCTAATCAAGTCAGTATGGATTCAAGCTCATGGAGTAGGTATTAAGACAAATCAGACATCAAATGGTTGCTTCCACAAGGTTGGTGCAACCATTGTCCTACCATATTTTGCAGAGATTATAGATTGGTGATCAAAGGTTTTGTGGTTGGGTTGTTACTTTTGGTAGCCTCTCGAGTGCCTTTCCAGGTCACAGACATTAGAACATGCAATTGAAGGTTCTATGTAGGAAGGAGCTCAATCTCTCTGAGCTCATTGAGTTGTGTTGGATGTTGGCTTCAGCAATGGGGACAGCCTGAGTTGTTTGGGGATTTCCCAATACATTGCTATTGCTTTTTATTATGATAAATTTCTTCTCAAAAGTAACTTCAATTCCACTTTTAAAGTAAATACTGACACAAATAGATGTATTTCACACGTGTGTTTTCAAAATCTGTTGCTAGTAGTGGCAACTAGAATTGATTAAAAGTGCTAAATAGAAGTGGTTATACTAAGGATCCTTTTAAGGAAAGTTGATGAATTATTGATAAGCATGCCTTTTAAATTTTATATCCTAAATAAACTTTTATTATCTCCTAACGTTCGTTATCCAGATCAATGTTTTAAAAGCTTTATTCTTAAGCTCTATTACAGACTTGGATCACTATTCATAAATTCTAACTCAGGCTCGTTCTCTGGAAGGACAAGGAGTCAATACAACAGAGAGATAAACGCAAACAGTAAGATTAGATTAAAACTCTTAGAATTATAATAAAGGAGATACGTGTGCTCTGCTGTGGCAATACCTGGCTTGATTGAAGCATTTTTATATATGCACTTATTTTCAAAATTTATGCACTCATTGACATATCCATTCAATATCCATTGAGCAGCTAATGTTTCAGATCTTGTACTTAATAGAGTAGGCTGACGCAGAAATCATGCATACCACTATCAAAGAACTATTGCCAGGAGAAGGATGCGTGCTCATCGCACTGAAGATGCAAAGAATGCATAGCAGAGCTGGTGCCAAGAAAGCAACAAAGAAAGAAGGTGCGAACTGCTAAAAAATAATGATTATAATTTAGGAGCTAACAGTTACCCATGTTTAATAGATGAGCAAACAAAAACAAACAGTTTTAGTTCAAAGTCATATAGTAGGTTATAGAAAAAGGAGATGTCAAAAGCTGTTCTTGTCTGGATTTCGTATTTTGCCATGTTTTGTTCAAAGCCAAAACTATCAACTTATGCAAAATTTCAACACAATTTTAGAGAGTGTTACAGAAACAGTGCCTCTAGAATCTGAAGGGGAGAAAAGCAAGACAAATAATCTAACGACAACCAAATCTAGATGATAGTCCCTTTAGAGGGAGGTTCTCCATTTTAGGCTTCACATTACTGCTTCTTAGGAGTTTTAAACATAGTGTTTAAAAAACAAAACAAACAACAACAAACCAAACAACCAAACAACTAAACAAATCAACCAATCAAACAAAGAAAAATGGGGACCTTACGCAAAAGGTAGAATACTTCAGACTACAGAACTAACAGACCAACTCAAGGACTACAGGATGTCTGTAGACAACAGAGTTTGAGACATGAATTTTAAGGACAATATCATGAGTTTAGAAAATGAGTGGAAAACATTTTAACTGCTAGACAACTGGAATTTATCTGAAGTGTCATCTTGTTTAGAATAAGACTGTTCAGAAATTTGAGAATTAGAAAAGAAAATGACCTAATTCTGAGCATAGTGGTTGAGTTTCTTATGGGATTAGAATCCAGAAAAGAAAGAATCCATGAATTGAAATAGGTAGAACCTAATTCAAAAAATTATAAAGAGAAAAATCTCAAAGTGAGAAAACATAGAAGAGAAGCAGAGTCTGAGAACTTGCAATACTGTGCAGCAGGTGGGGAACTAGCAACTACCACTCACTCTTGCTGACTATGTAAACCAGCAGGACATTTTCATACAGATGGCAGAGAACTGAGATAGTCATACACAAGTTAAGAACATCTGCTATTGAGCAATTCATAGACATATCTCTCCTATGAAGATGTTTATTTCTTTGACTTGGGTGCATGATAAAAGAAGCATATTATTATGTCTAAAAATGTCAATATGAGCATTATAATAGACATATTTATCAAAATGGAAAGGTAAAATACACTGTGGTGTACTAAAGAATAAAATTTCAAGTAGCTTAAAATGTAAAGAACTGGAACCATACATTAACATGAATATATTTTTAGGGACTTAATTAAAAAATTCCTAAAACAATATATTTTAATCTCATTTATAAAATATTCCTAACCAGGTGCAGTTACATTATTTAAGTATCCAAGCTTTCATGGTGGGCACATTGTAAAGAAAGTCAAGCGTCTGATGGTTTAGGTTAGGAGCCTGGGGACAAGGCAATCAGGAAAATGCAAAAGTGCAAGTGATCCTTGTCACAATGGGAACTTCTCCTTGATCTGGACAGACATTTATTAATGGTTCATGATTTTTTTTTCTGTAGATATATTTCCCTTATTTACTTTTCCTGCTTCTGTGATGAAATATCCTGACAAAAACCACTTTAGGGAGAAAACGTTCATTCCAGCTCACAGTTCACATTATAGTTATAACTGTGGGTAACTTGAAGCAACTGAATACACTAAAGCCACAGCCAAGAAGTATAAAGTAATAAAGGTTTTTACTCAGGTCATTTCTTTTTCTTCTTATTCTGTTTACAACTCCTGCCAGAGAGTGGGGCTACACACAGTGGACAAGTCATCTCACCTCAATTACCCTAATGACAGTACCCCCCTACAGGCACGGCCAAAGACCTGTCTACTAGAACTCCTCTAGGTGACAATGGAGGTTAACCACAATTATCCTATATTGTTCAGTAAACAAAAACAAGGAATAAGTGTGTGAAGAGAGACCATACCATAGGGTATGTACAAGCCAGTTAGTTGCTTCTTTAGGAAAAAGCTTCTGTGGAAAAATAGAATAATAAGCAATAGTAAGAATACAGAGTTGTATGGTCCCACAAGGGCAGATGGAGAATCCCTTTGCAACTGCCCAGATGACTGGAGTTTATAGCCTGTTTCTATTTAATACATATCTTCAAAATCTAAGTATGTAGCTCTGAGTCTTCTACTCTAGAGACAGAGGCAGGGAGTTGAGGGAACAGGAAATCACAAACTCCTGCTGTTAAAATTCATTTTCCAGCAATTAGTTTCAAAGACTATTAAGAGGACTTGATTTTAAACTCGTGCAAACCTGTCTGAGATGAAATGAAAACAAGTTGCAGAGTCCAATACGCTGATTCTTTGTGTGACAACTTCTCTAGGTGTGGGGTTCTGTGATTAAAATAACCACTGCCACCGAACAGTAGCACTTTCTAATTCTGAGGACATTGGCTTCACGATCCAGAGACCTGAATGTAAAAAGGGATGTTGTAGCAGGGGAGCACTTTTATATTATCAAAGATTTATTCACATCACTTATAACACCATCTGATAATAACTTCATAATTCTGAACTTGTATTCAGTCACTTAAAAAATCTCGTGCTAATTGCTTAGTTGATTCACAGCACTGCGTGTCCCTTGCAGATTTCGTGGTTAATTCTCACTATAATTGTTGCTGGTGATAGAGGTTTGTTTTAAGTATGGTATTTTTGATGAGTACAATCTCCAAGCTCTCCTGCCAAAGCTCTATTAAGGATTATTAGGAGCCTTCATAATGCATGACTGCCCAGAATGTCAGGATGGCCCACACCAGGAACGAGTCACTAGAAATGCCTTAGAATTCTGCTCACACACAACTCAAAGCCATTATGGAGAGAAGGAGAATATTTCTAAATGGCTTCTTCAAAAATGCTGTGCCATAAAACATGCTCTTAGCTGTAGCAAACAAGAGTTGCCTTTGTGCATGGTGGGAGCTCACATTTTGCTTAGTGATGACACATTCTCCTTTGATATATGCAGAATTAATGACTACCATTCCCCTTGGGGGAAAAAACTCATTATCTCATCTAAAGAATATATGAGTACTTTGTAAGTTCAAATCATCAGAGATAGGGAATTTGTTACTAAAGGCGATTAGTATAAGAAATCAAATGTTAGGAACCATAGGAGAGGAAGAAGCCACTCAAGGGTTATGAGGGAGATACCCCCAGTGGCTCAGGAGGGGAGAAGAGCAGATATAGTGAAAACTGGAGGAGACATTGCAAAGGGAAGTTTTATAGGGAGATCTGACATTGAAGCAGCTGCTTCACACATATGGGACTGAACTTAGTTTTTTCTTCTATTTACATATGGAGTGTTTGTCTACATATGTATGTATGTATGTATGTATGTATGTATGTATGTATGTATTAATGTGCACCGCATGATGTCCCTGTTGCCTGTGGAGTCCAAAGGAGTATGTTGGATGCCATGAAACTGCAGTTACAAATGGTTGTAAGCTGCCATTTGGGTGCTGGGAACCAAACCCATGTCCTCTGCAAGAGCAACCAATACTCTTAAGCACTGAGCCGTCGCTCTAGTCAAAGCTTAGTCTTAATAAAGTCATTGAATACATATATATCAGATAATAAGATTCAATTATTAGTGGTAAAAGTAAATTAATATATGTACATTTATATTATATAATATATTATATATAATACACACACACACACACACACACACATATGTATGCACAGACACACACAATCCCAAATGTTATATATTATTTCTGATTTCTACTTTGTGCTTAGTTATTTAAATGGAAAAAAACCTTTAGGTTGGAGTTGAAACTATCAGTGTGCAAAATATTTCATTTTTAAAAATGAAATCCTTGATTGTAGACATTGCTTTCAAAAAGGCCACATATTATATGGAATCTAAATGAAGAATGAGCAAAATTTACTTTTGTACATGAGAATTTGAAACAACAGTAGTATTCTATAACAGGATGAAAGGTTCTGTAGGCTCCAAGCCGATTACTACAATGGTCAGCTCATTGCTGAACCTGACTGCTTTCCAGACAATACATCCAGAAGTGCACAGTAGTGTTTGTACAGTGCACAGTGCACTCTGGAGCATTTGTAAAGGCCACCAGGGCAGATAACTTTGAGAGAGCCAGGAAAATGAAAAACAGTATCCTGCTTCTGTGGAGATGGGCTGTACCAGATGACAGAAACTGGAAGCTCATCTGTAAAGACCTTGACAACTTTGGACTCCATAGTGACAGTGATATTCATAAACTCTAGCTGATATGGCCATGTTCTCAATATCATATTATAAAAATTTAATGATTAAAATTTATGATAATACATATTTTCTGACAGGATATAGAAACATCTAATAAACACAAATTGTGGGTAATTGAATACATCAAAAATACATGCAAGTACTAAAATCAAACCCCAAATAAAAATTTAAAAATATTTTGGGAATAGTAACATATTTAACCAAATCAATGAACATTATAGAGAAATTTCAAAACCTCAGTTATTTGATTACGAGTTGAGTGCTAATCATAATACAAGCTAATAGTAAAGTGGTAAACAATAAATAAATGAGTATCTTCTCTTTCTGTAAACCTATTCAATAGAGAAAGGGAAAACAATAACATAAAAAGAGTCTTATGTGGATTATATGGAACACACCCACAAACATGTTCTTACATGTGGTACTTTGGTATGCTTTCTATTGCTGTGATAAAGACTGTGACCAAAAGAAACCAGGAAAGTAAAGGGCATTTTTATCTTATATATCCCAATCACAGTCTTGATAATGATTTAAGGGAATTCAAGGCAAGAACTGAAGGCAGGAACCTAGAGGCTGAAATTGAAATAGAGACCACAGAGGGATGCTATTTACTAGAATGTTCCTCATGGCTTGCTCAGCCTGCTTTCCTCTGTGCTACAACACAGAACCACACGCTTCAGAGTGGCATCACCTCTAGGGCACTGGTCTCTTCCACATGAATCATTAATCAAGAAAGCATCCCACAGATTTGTCCACAGTTTAATTTGATCAAGGCAGTTCCTCAACTGGGACTCTCTCCTCTCAGCTAAACTCCATCTTGCAGCAAGTTGACAAGAGAGAAAATGAAAAGAACAAGAAGACTACCAGCACACATGGCAATGAGTGCTGAGAAGAACAACTGATAACCTGGGCAAGGAATCTGTGAGAATGGGTTCTAAGAGCCTTTAAAAACCCAGCTTTCACCATGGAAGATGAGTATGTACACTCTGGGTGAGTGTTTCTGGAATACTTTTGAAAGAAGAGACAATGTGTGTTTAGACCTAAAGGCATAAAAGCCATGTGTCTGTGTAGGGCAAGGCTGAAAGGGTTTGGAGGCCATTGTGATAAGTTTACTTGTTCCTTCAACAGAGATGGAAAGCCATGGAGATGTATAAAAGATGGGCTCTGAGCAGAGGAGCTACAGGGTGTGATGTTTTAACAATTAACTAGACCATGGATGATTAATATTCAGAATTGACAGGAAGAAGGAAGAGAAGAAACTACTAAATCATGACTTGCGAGGGAAATCTAGGTATGTTTTTTGGAGGTGGGGCTGCTGTGATTGGCAGTTTTGGGTAGGGTCTTAAGGCTTGGAAAGAAGTTATCACTTTTGACTCCTAGAGATACACAACAAAGGCTCAGTACTGGAAAAAGGGTGGGCTTATGAGAGTCTCCATGACTGCTTTGTATTTGGAGTGTGTATCATGGTAATCCTATTAAAGGAACTGAAGTTTTGAATCAATAAAAGAAAGTCCTCAAGGTGAACATTCAATACAGAATCAAAGACAGTGTTTTGTAAAGACCCAAAGCACTGAATACAAAATTAATACACATTCATAGTTAGTAGTGGGAAAGGAGAAAATTTGTACTTGTATAAAATCCTGAAAAAAATACTACTTAACAATCATTTAAAAGAGAAATAATATGTATTATAAAAGTAATAACTATTAAAATCATCATATCATTTGATGCTTAGATGTTGAGAAGACATAGTTTAATAGCAAACATTGACAGTGAACTAGTTACTTTTGTTCTTTTAAAACATCTTTGGGAAATTCAAATTAAAGAAAAAAGATTTTATTTATCTTTTATCAGATTGGCAAACATGAAAGAGAATGCTAATCTTTTTGAGCAGCATGTGGGACATGGGCTTCTCAGGCACCAATTAGGCAAATTCAAGTCAAAGCTTGTATACCAGCTAGCTCATGCTAGTAAACCCCACAGGTGGCAAACGGTGGCCAGAGGATCACCATGAGTTTAAGGTCAGTCTCTTATAGAATGACTCTGCCCCCTAACTGCATATCCCCATATATGAAGGGAAAGCTTTTCCATAACACAAATTTACACTCAGAAAGCGAATACCTCCAAATATTCTTTTGTTGTGGATGCAATTCCACAGCTCAGGAAAAGAATATTATGTGAGGAAACAGATCTCAACCAAGCTTAAAAATGTATCTGAAAATAACTTACTTTAAGTTTCCTGGGTGGGGTGTGTGTATAAACATCCTCAATGTTTCAGGAATGGACTGGGATGTTTAGAAAAGTGTAAGAGACTTTAGGCAAGTCTGTTGTATGACTTTTTCTCCCTTCAGTGCTTCCAAAGTCTTCACACAGCCATTTGTTCAGAGCTGGACTTCAGGTCATATTTATTAGAAATGAGAATCTCAGTTTAAGAATTGTTTGTGTCTTGTTGTGTTGCAAGAGATTCAAAATATCACTGTAATAAAATTGCTTTTGACTGCATCTCTACAGTTTGATGAATGAAAAATAAAAATGTCAAGTTGTAGCAGTTAGAATGCTAGCACTGGGAGACAGTTCTGTGAATAAGCTAATGGATATTTGAACTGGCTATAAAATATATTCACCAAGTAGCCTAAAAAGCATTGCTCATACCTCTTAGGTGAAACCCTCTCATTACACTACAAATTTAATATGTATATTGCTAAATAGGAAGAAATATTCAAAACTACCCACAGCATTACACATGCTTAAAATAAGTAATAAACAATAAGCACCCTCATAGAGGCGGGGGGGGGAGGAATGGGATAGGAAGTTTCCAAAGGGGAAAACATTTGAAATGTAAATAAAGTAAATATCCAAAAATAGTAAAAAAATAAAATGAAAATAAAAAATAATAAATAAATAAATAAATGTACCCCAGTATATCTTACAGAAAAGATCTAGATAGCGTCTATTGCTATATCTTCTATGGTCCCTAATGATCCAATATTGACATTTATGGTAACTTCTTTTGAGAAATCTAGTTCATTAGGGAGCCAAATTTATGTATCTTCACTACAAAGATGAAAAAGGTAACTTTTAAAGGTAATTAATCTGTTACCCTGACTTTGACAAACTATGAATATATTTATATGAAACCATCAGTTGGCATTTGAACCCATGACTTTGTCAACTATAGTACAAAATTTTATAATAGAGAATATAAAGAAGGAATTCAAGTCAGTTGCTATAGGTGTTTGTTTTGGAAGCTTTGAACTGTGAATACTGAAAAAAGATTGACTAGAACATGCTTTACCATTTAGTTTTGGAATTGTAGGAATAATATATATCATACTGTGCTCAATAAATAAGTGAAACTAAACAAAGTGCATGGTTTTTTTTTATACTAGCACTTAGTAGTCTGAGACAGAACTATTGAATTCAAGGCATGAGTGAGTTACATAGTGAAAATAAGATAAACTAGGAGGTATACAACTTTATGCCAATACCAAATTCCAAACACGTGATCTTTGATTATGTGCAAACTTGATTGGTATACATTACTGCACCCTTTGAAGAGGAGTCTTCCTTGTTTGCTACCCCCAAAGCCAAGAGAAAAACTTCCTTCCTTTTGTTGAATTGGGGCTTGTGCAGAACAAAGGGAATGGTATATGCTTCATACCTTAAACCCAAATACTTTCTCAAAGTATTTTAAAGTAATGACTTAAAAGTATTTATTTTTAAGACATTTGGAAAAATGTATGAACATAAAATAATATATTATTGGTAAAAAAAAAAAAAGTAATCGTGTAAATACTACCACAAACAACTATCCTACAAGATATAATCTGCATAAAATACTTTTAAATGATTTTTGTATATAAATGTCAAATAGTTCTATTCATTTGAGACTATAATTTCCTTGATTTTTATAGATAAGGTAACTTAGTTTAGGTAGTGGCAGACATTGTGTATGTTTTACTGATATACCTATCTATTCCTGTAGGTGAGTGTATTTTTGTATGGGGATATTTGTGTACACAAAGGGCAGGGGTCTATACCATGTGTCTATCTGAGGCACTTTCTACCTTATTTCTTGAGACAAGATCTCCTACACTGGAAATCTAGTGAGCTCTTGAGACTCACCTATTTCTGTCTCCCTAGGACTGGAATTATTGACATTTGATGCTGCACTTGGCTTTTACGTGGGTATTGGAGATTTAAACTAAGGTTCGTAGGCTTGACTGATAGTAACTTAACCTAGTAAGCCGTCATCTTGATCCATATACAGTGAATCTTATTTTATCATTAGTTACAGGAATCTTTCCAATCTCACATCCTTCAGGAAAATTCTACTTGACTGTGCTAATGCTTGTCTTCTACTTTATTTAATTTTTTGTTGTTAAAATGAATCTAAAACATGAAGAAGAGGACAAATTTGAAAAAAGATTATGAACTAACAAACCCCTTCCTGTGAAGTATCTCCTCACTCTCATTACTTCATCACCAGTTCAGTTTTCAGAATGATCTTGTGTTGTTTGTTTTGTTTTGTTTTGGTTTTGCTATGTTTCAAATGACAGCTAGAATTTGAAGATAGAATATGTAATGTGCTTGAATTAACAAAGCTATAGAGAACACTTCAAATTTGAATCCATGTGTCTAATGCTAAAATTTGGATGCTTACCAACCCACTAATTTATATTGCCATCATCAACTCCTCCTACTGTCTCCATGTGAATTCACATGCCTAACCTGGCCAAAGCGGTAGAAATGAATTGGGAACAGAACAGAAGAACTTGGGGAATTTAAAACAAACAAACAAACAAAACAAAAACAAGAAACAACAACAAAAAACATGGTAGAATTAGATTCCCTCCTCTGTATTTTTATACATTGAATTTAAAATACTGCCTAATTTCTACATCTTTCCAGTCACATTTCAAATTTAGTTAGTAGTTTTACCAAATGAAGTCATTTGAAATCTTGTCTGAACTTTCCTTATCAAACTACAGCAGAGACTCTTAATAATACAGCTGCTATGACCCCTCCTCTAAGAGCCTTTGCTATTCCTGTGTGGACACACATGACCTAGCCACTACAGCACTAACCACACCTGTCTCTTTTTGTTAAGATACATTATCAGTTGGACTTGAGTTTTGTGCAGAGTGATAAATATGGATCTATTTTCATTTTTCTACATGTAGACATCCAATTAGAAAAGCACCATGTGTTGAAGATGCTTTCTTTTTTTTTCCATTGTAAGGTTTTGGATTCTTTATCGAAAAGCAAGTGTCCATAGGTACGTGGGTTTATTTCTGTGTCTTTGATTTGATTCCATTGATCTATGTGTCTGTTTCTGTACCAATACCATTCAGGTTTTATCACTATTGTTCTATAGTACAGCTTGAGGTCAGGGATTGTGATTCCACCTGAGGTGCTTTTTATGTTCAGGACTGTTTTGGCAATCTTGGGATTTTGTTTACCATATGAAGTTAAGAACTGATCTTTCAAGGTCTGTAAGAAAATTGTGTTGGAATTTTGATGGAGATTGCATTGAATCTGTAGATTTATTCTGTCAAAATGGCCATTTTCACTATGTTAATTCTAAAATTTATCCTATCTACAGGAAAGGCAGGGACAGGGGATGGAGCAGAGACTGAAGCAATGGCCAACAAGTAACTGGCCCAACTTGAGACTCAACCCATGGGCAAACTCCAGTCCCTGACTGTGGCAGGATTTTCCCTGTCCAATCTATTTAAATATTAGTGCAGGAGGAGGCCAGTGATTGTACAGGTAAAAGGGAGGCATAGCTAAGAGTTGCAGAGACAAAGAACATCTCAGGAGAGAAGAAAGAAGCAAGATGGACAGTGGACAGAAAGAAGATCCTGATCCTGAGTTTTAAATAGCCACAGGTAGTTATGAATATATTATACAGATAGCATAATAGGGATAACTTGTCTAATCTAGGTGGGCAGCTTGTCATTATCACTTGGCTCTGAAATTATTGTGTGGCCATCTTATGAATTGAGAATACGTTGATCTATAAATCTGACTGATTAATTATAAGTTTCTAGAGTTTTGTTTGACTGGGTTACTGAAAGGTGGGACCACCAACCACAAGGGAATTATAGTTAAAAGGGTATGGGTGGCACTGAACCAGCAAACTGGAGCTGGGAAGACAGTGATCAGTACCCCTTAGGGCCTAGAGCCATGGAGGCAGCAGAGTTGGCAGGCAGAGAGTAGCTGGCTCAAGTGTGGGAACATGCGGGCTCCTTTTAATATTTCCTGCAACAAATAGCACCCAATGTAGGGCCCATGTTAGAAAGAATTTGAGGATCCTATAAGGCATAATAGAGCAATATATGTTTCTTGTTATGCCATCTATCTGTTTGGCTTTCTGCCTGGAGCCACAGATATTTATAATTGATACCTGATCATAGCAGGTAATTATCATTGCTCTCTCTACTTGGAATCAATTTGTGACTAATTTTCCCTATCCTAGTTCTGAACTGGGGGTGAAATTCCCAATGTGATTTGGCTGTTATAATATATCTATCTGTTGATCCCTCTACCTGGAGCCACAGACATTAATAATTAATACCTAATCATAGCAGGTAATTACCACTGCTCACTTTACTTTGAGTCAGTGACTAATTTTCCCTATTCTAATTCCAAACCACAGGGGACATTCCCCATGTGATTCAGACAAAATCTATATATAAATCTTCCCTAGAAGCAAATAATTCCAAACTGTATAAATTTACAGTTCAATCAATCTCTGCCCCAAGAAGTAGGCAACTTTTATCCTTCTCTCTCCTGACTCAGAGCAGCCTACAACTCCCCACAGCAGGGAACCTCAAAGCTGCTTTCTTTGTTTCAACTCCTGTGATTGAGTCTGACATTATTAATGACATTCTCTTATGCTTGCAGACAGGAACATGTTGTCCTCTGAGAGGTTCCACGCAGCAGCTAACTCAGACAGATACTGACAGCCATAGCCAAACAGTGGATTGAGCTTGGGGAATCTTATAGGAAGAAGGATTGCTAGCCCCAAAGGGAGTAGGAACTCCACAGGGAAACAAACAGAGTCAACTAACCTGGCTCTTTGGGGCTCTCAGTGTCTGAACCACCAACCAAAGAACATACACTGGCTGGACCTAGGCCTACCCGCACATATGTAGCAGATGGGCAACTTGGTCTTCTTGTGGGTCCTGAACAATGGGAATGGGGGGGGGGCTATACCAAAAGCTGTTGCCTGTACATGGGATATGTTCTTCTACCTGGCCTGCCTTGACTGTCTTCAGTGGGAAGGGAAGCGCCTTGTCTCTGAGAGACTTGAAGTGCCAGGGTGGGGACTTATCCAGGATGGGCTCCCAGTAGCTCAGAGAAGAAGGGGAGGGGTGGAAGGGTGATGGGGGAAAGACTGTGGGAGGGGTAGACTGGGAGAAGGGCAGTGAGCAGATTCTAAAGTGAATAAGAAAAATAAATACAATTAAATTTAAAAGATACACTATCAGTCTTTAGAGTATTCTGCAAGTTTCTGGTCTCTGATCCACTTGGATGATATAGAGATGATGCTTTTCTTTCCTCTTGCTCATATCTGCACTTCAGTTGACTTGCAGGCCCCTAAGCACTGGCCTAACTGAAGAGAGGAAAAGTTTCTCTTGGCACAGTCTTTTTTTTTTTTTTTTACCCCCCCACCCCTGGAACAAAGATAGCCTTTTTTCTAAAAGGAGGTTGAATGGAATGAAATAAATGATAATTTTGCCAGGCCCTTTGTAGAGACTTTGTAGAAACTACTCTGACTATGGCAGCTGCTGGTCTGCCTGATCTAAAGGCTTTCAGGGAAAGGTGAGAGGTTTGCTATTTCTGGTGAGCTGAATGCCTCTTCCTTTTGATTCTATTATCAAGCACAGTGGGAAACTCAAAAGAGAAGCTGTCCTGTACAGAGGGCAGAAACAGCAGAGTGGAAGCCAGATATTTAAAAGCCAGAAACAAATTTGTAGGGATTTCCAGAAAGAAAAAAAATGTGTAGATTCCTAGACTTGAAGCTGCAAAGACAATGTTGTCTTTTCAAAATGAAAGCAAAATATTATTGGAAATGTCATCAAAATCAATAATAAGCTACATAAAATATTTTTGGCATTCTTATGAGGAATCAGGTGAAAATAGACTACAGTATTGAATTAATTATGGGAGTTGCATCTTAGAAACTTAGGAGAAGGTTTCTATAATTTTACTGGATAATATAAAGGTGTATGGACCCTACACCCATCACTGTGGTTTATTGCATAATTGGCTGGAATGGCCAGCATCAAGTAAGTCCTAACGCTTACCCAGCCACTTAGATTATTTATTAAATAAAGTAAATGACTTTAAGGATGGAGAAAAATGTATAGGCCTTGTTTCTTCCTGGATTTCTTAAAATATATCATAAAAGTGTCCCCAAATGTGACAATACATATACTGAAAACCATCTTAATTCTTTAGGCTGATGACCAAGGTCATTCTTAAAATTATGAAAAGACTCACAAAATGAAGGTGAAATTTTTCATTCCCCCTTTTTTCTTGATAGCTGATAATTTTTTCATTCTCCTTTACATAAGTCAAAGACTTCTCTGTTCAATGCTATTTGGTTGCTTCTTTATCTAGCTTGGGTCTCAGACCATTCACCATCAATATTTCATTACCTCAAGTGCTTAATTGACCATGATCTTGTAGACTATATTTGGTTTCATATAACATTATACTTATTAATTTAATTGAACCTCAGAGTACCTTCCTCAATTTAAGAATCAATAAAAAAATTTAGTGGGAACATTTAATCATCCCAATACAAAATACCTGCCTCAAGCAATGTTTAAAAACAAAGAGAAAGAAAAGAAAAAACACTTCTGAACATAAAAGGAAGAAGGGAGACAAGGCTTGAAATTACACACACAGATATGGAGAGATGAATCAGGGGGTAAGATCATTTGCTGTTCTTGTAGAGGATTGGGGTTTGGTTCCCAGCACCCACACAGCAGATCATAGCCATCTATAACTCCAGGCAGAAGATGTCTTTTGCTTTCATCTGTCCACACACACATACATGCAGGGACACATGAATGTGCATTCATAAAAAGAAAGAAACTATAAGGGTCTGCTCCTACATTCCTCATCCAGAGTCCCAAAATCTCTTGTTGAAAGTTTTAAAACATGAAAGAAACACAAGCTTAATTCAAGTATCTGGACTCTTTGCTACTAAGTTAAAATAATTATTCAGAAGCTAATGTGAAGAAATTGCAGCACACATTAAATTAAACTTGTTGTATTTCAAATGATAATTAAAAGGCCAAGTGGATGCTCTTCTGGGAAAAAGTACATTTGCTTTCTTTGTTTGATCAATTTTTCATTTCCAAGACCTCTAGGCAAGAAGGTGATTCTCCTGCCTCCCATATTTCCAGCAACAGTGGAATGTTAATAGCAAATACACAGGGCCACTATTCTGACTGTTGCATTAGGGAGGCATCACTGTTCATTTCCCACCACCCTAGGGGAGCATTTAGTGTAATAGAAAGTGATTTGATAAATCTTTCCCTACTTGCTGAAATCTGTTACTATACCTTAGAACGGATTAGAATCATATCAAGGAGTAACTTTCTCTTTGGGAAAGATGTTTTGTCTACTTTACAGGAGCTAAAGTCACTTTGGAAGAGGAATTCTTAACTGAGTCAATGTTCCACCAGACTAGCCTGTGGGCAAGCCTGTGGTACATTTTCTGGACTGATGAATGATGTGGCATGGCAATGCATTATGTTAAAAATATCTTTTATATTGTAAGAGACTGAAACTTTTGCTGGACCTCACAGCAAGAGTTCATAACACACTTGAAAATTTGGTCAGTTATCCTACCATGTAGTCAGTACTCAGCCTGATTGTTTAAGCTGCCTTGAAGAGAAGTGGGGTGGGAGGGGAGTCCTTTCAGAGGAAAAGGGGAGGGAATATGAGGTATTGAACTCTAGGAGGAGGGAATGGGAAGGGGGGGGACAACATTTGGAATGTAAATAAAATATTTGTTTTACAAAAGAGTGAGAACATGTAATAGCTGAACTTACAAGTTTTAATTTCCCATGTAATCAGTATTTAGAACCTAAACTGATAAATTGCTATATTCTTAAGGTATGTATTATTCCATGCCCCCAATCCAGAATGTTTTCATGAGATTATAATAATTTGTTGGACGGAAAATTGGTTTAAGGAGTCCTTGTAAAAAATATCCACCATAAATGCTGAAAACAGCATTCAGATATTGTTTGATAATGTTTTTATCTGTATCAAACTTAATCCATTATTAAAACTGTTAAAAATTTTTATGAAGTACCTGTACTAGCTGTTGTTGTGTATTAACTTGATACAAGTTAGAGTCATCAGAAAGAAGGAGCCTCAGTTGAGAAATTGCTTCCATGATGACTTAGTAAGGGTTGTTATTCCTGCACAAACATCATGACCAAGATGCAAGTTGGGGAGGAAAGGGTTTATTGAGCTTACACTTCCATGCTGCTCTTCATCACCAAAGGAAGTCAGGACTGGAACTCAAGCAGGTCAGGAAGAAGGAGCTGATGCAGAGGCCATGGAGGGATGTTTCTTACTGGCTTGCTTCTCCTGGCTTGCTCAGCTGGCTTTCTTATAGAGCCCAAGACTATCAGCCCACAGATGGCCCTTCCCCCTTGATCACTAATTGAGAAAATGCCTTATAGCTGGATCTCATGGAGGCATTTTCTCAACTGAAACTCCTTTCTCTGTGATAATTCCAGCTTGTGTCAAGTTGACACAAACCAGCCAGTACAATTGATCCCTTGTCAACTTGACACACAAATACATCACTATTAAACCTCAACCCTTACTTTCTTATTCATATCCAAGATCTAAATAACTTTAAAAGTCCCACAGTCTTTGCAAATTCTTACAAATTAAAATTTCAATCCCCTAAAAAAGTATCCAATCTCTTAGAATTCAAAGTGTTTTTACAATTAAGTCTCTTAACTGTGGGCTCCACTAAAATACCTTCTTCCTTTAGGAGGGAAAATATATCAGGGCACAGTCACAATCAAAAGCAAAATCAAACTCCAATCGTCCAATGTCTAGGATCCACTCATGATCTTCTGGATTCCTCCAAGGGCTTGTGTCACTTCTCCAGCTCTGCCCTTTGTAGCACACCTTGTCTTCTAGGCTCCAGATGCCTGTACTCCATGGTTGCTGCTGTTCTTGGTGGTCATCTCATGGTACTGGCATCTCCAAAAACACTGCTGTCTTACGCTGCAACTAGGTTTTACCAACAGCCTCTCATAGGCTCTCTTCATGGTGCCAAGCCTCACCTCCTTTGCATGATCCCTTCAGTCCTAGGCTGTCAATTGCAACTGAGGATGCATCTTCACCAATGGCTTTCTGTGGCCTCTCACAGTGCCCAGGCCTCAGCTGCTCTTCATGACTCCTTCATGCCTTCAAAACCAGTACTACCTCGGTGAATCTTACACATTACCAAGTCCAGCCACCGCACAAGGTATAACTCTGGTTATCTCTGGAACACAGCTTCTGTGCTCTCAGAAAATACTTCTCAGAAGATTTCACCTCATTGATGCTGGTCTCTTCTGAATCAGCGTCAATTTTCCAGCTCCAGCTAACCAGCATCAATAGTCCCAACAATGCAATGATTTTGCTTTAGTAGTTCTGGTATCTTGTTAATCACAGCTGATTTCTTCAGCCCCAGCTAACCAAAACCACAGAATCTTAAATCAAACTGACAATGGTCCTAATGAGTCTTTAATCTTCCCTCTTAAAATTTCATAAGCCAGGCCTCCATCTTCTGCACTGTTCTCAACATTCTCTTCCAAGCTCCTACAGAATGCCCCACAGAGCTCTTAACATCCCAATGGCTCTTCTAGCTCCAAGTTCCAAAGTCCTTCCATAGTCCTCCCCAAAACATGGTCAAGTTGTCACAGGAATACCCCACTATGCTGGTACCAATTTGTTTTAGTCAGGTTTCTATTCCTGTACAAACATCATGACCAAGATGCAAGTTGGGGAGGAAAGGGTTTATTGAGCTTACACTTCCATGCTGCTCTTCATCACCAAAGGAAGTCAGGACTGGAACTCAAGCAGGTCAGGAAGAAGGAGCTGATGCAGAGGCCATGGATGGATGTTTCTTACTGGCTTGCTTCTCCTGGCTTGCTCAGCTGGCTTTCTTATAGAGCCCAAGACTATCAGCCCACAGATGGCCCTCCCCCCTTGATCACTAATTGAGAAAATGCCTTATAGCTGGATCTCATGGAGGCATTTTCTCAACTGAAACTCCTTTCTCTGTGATAACTCCAGCTTGTGTCAAGTTGACACAAAACCAGCCTGTACACATGAGATCCAGCTGTAAGGCATTTTCTCAATTAGAAATCAATTGAGGAGAAGTCAGGATATTGTGGGTAGTACCATCCCTCGGCAGATGGTACTGGTTTCTATAAATATGCAGTCTGTGCAAGCCTTGAGAATCAGCACCCTCCATGGCCTCTACATCATCTCTTTCCTTCAAGTTCAAGCCCCACTTGAGTTCCTATCCTAACTTTCCCCAATGGACTATGATTTGGAGGTGTAAGCTGAATAAACCATTTCCTCCCCAACTTGCTTTTTTGGTCATGGTGTTTCATTGCAGCAATAGAAACCCTGAGTAAGACAGTATCTTTATTCCTTCCCCCTTTATATTTCTTTTGTTCCATAAAAGAGAGGTCAAAGACCTTTGCAGGTGGCAAAAACATTAAAAGAGAGACACACAGACACACAGTGGTAGATTCAAAAATAGGCATCAAGCTGAGACAGATGCAGACTCATACAACAAACAGGAATTATGAGACACACAGGAAGAATGAATTAGAGAATTCAAATCTGGGCATGCTCTTGGTTAAATGACTATGAATAAAAGTGCTTTGATTTCTTTGCACATTACATTATTGGTGACTCATTTGTTATTAATGAGTTCAAACTGGTCACATTGTAGAAAGCTCTAGCTTATTGTGTGGTGACATGCCTAGAAAGGTAGTTCTGTGTGTTATAAGAAAGCAAACTGAGAAAGCCATGGAGAGCAGGCCAATAAGCAATGCTTCTCCACGGCCTCTGCTTCCATTTTTGCCTCCGAGGTCCTACTTCCAGTTGCTACCCTGACATCTCTAGATGATAGACAATGAATTGTAAGTAAACTATTTCCTCCTAAAGTTGCTTAGGGCCAATGTGTTATCACAGCAGTGGAAACTCTAGGTAAGACAGATATGTTCTAAGACTGTGGCCTCCAGTTACTTACTGAAATGGGAAATACAGTTATTACATCACCATTTTAAGGTTCTTGCCTTTGGGAATTTTAATATGTAAATATATTGTTGATGATTTCCCAATCAAAGACCTTGCAGACTGAGCTTCACTAATAGCACTCTATATTTATGAGCTGTGAAATGCTGTACACAGAGAGCTGAGATCACTGTTGGACACCTTAGCACCTATAAAATGTGCATTTACATTTTAAAAAATTTTTTAATTTATTTAATACTTTATTTACATTTCAAAAGTTTTCCCCTTTCCAGGCCTCCCATTCGGAAATCTCCTATCCCATACCCCCTCCTCCTACCTCTATGAGGGTATTCCCCTATCCATCAACCCACTTTCAACTTCCCTCCCTGGCATTCCCCTATACTGGGGCATCTAAAACTCTCAGACCCAAAGGCCTCTCCTCCCACTGATGGACAACAAGGTCCTCCTAAGCCACATATGTGGCCTATGCATGGGCCATATGCATTTGCCCCTCCATATGCATTCCTTGGTTGGTGGTCCAGCCTCTGGGAGCACTGGAAGACCTGACCAGTTGACACTGTTGCTCCCTCCCCGTGAGGCTGCAAACTCCCTCAGTTCCTTCAGTCCCTTCTCCAACTCCTCCATCTGGGACCCCACACTCAGTCCAAGAGTTGTTGTGAATTGAATCATGGGTGTTACGATCTTTTGGGCTAATATCCGCTTAGCAATGAGTATATACCGTGTTTGTTCTTTTGTGACTCAGTTACCTCCCTCAGGATGAAATTTGCAAGTTCCATCCATTTGCCTGCAAATTTCATTAAGCCATTGTTTTTAATAGCTGAGTAGTATTCCTTTGTGTAAATGTACTAAATTTTCTGTATCCATTCCTCTGTTGAGGGACATCTGGGTTGTTTCCAGCTTCTGGCTATTATAAATAAGGCTGCTATGAACATAGTGGAGCATGTATCCTTATTACATATTGAAGCATCTTTTGGGTATAGGCCAAGGAGTGGTATAGCTGGGTCCTCAGGTAGTATTACGTCCAATTTTCTTAGGTTCCACCAAACTGATTTCCAGAGTGGTTGTACCAGCTTGAAATCCCACCAGCAATGGAAGAGTGTTCTTCTTTTTCCGCATCCTCGTCAGCATCTGATGTCACCTGAGTTTTTGATCTTAGCCATTTTGACTGGTGTGAGGTGGAATCTCAGGGTTGTTTTGATTTTCATTTCCCTGATGACTAAGTATGTTGAACATTTCTTTAGGTGCTTCTCAGTCCTTCAAGTTTCCTCAGTTGAGAATTCTCTGTTTAGCTCTGTTCCCCATTTTTTGATAGGGTTATTTGTTTCTCTGGAGTCTAATTTCTTGAGTTACTTGTATAAATTGGATATTAGCCCTATATCAGATGTAGGATTGGTAAAGATCTTTCCACAATCTGCTGGTTGCTGTTTTGTCCTATTGACAGTGTCCTTTGCCTTACAGAAGCTTTGCAATTTTATGAGGTCCCATTTGTTGATTCTTGATCTTAGAGCATAAGCCATTGGTGTTATGTTCAGGAACTTTTCCCCTGTGCCCATGTGTTCGAGAATTTTCCCCACTTTCTCTTCTACTAGATTCAGTGTATCTGGTTCTATGTGGAGGTCCTTGATCTACTTGGACTTGAGCTTTGTACAGGGAGATAGGAATGGATCAATTTGCATTCTTCTACATGTTGACCACCAGTTGAGCCAGCACCATTTGTTGAAAATGCTGTCTTGTTTCCACTGGATGGTTTTAGCTCCTTTGTCAAAGATCAAGTAACTGTAGGTGAGTGGGTTCATTTCTGGGTCTTCAATTCTATTCCAGTGATCTACCTGCCTGTCACTGTACCAATACAATGCACTACTGCTCTGTAGTACAGCCGTAGGTTAGGGATGCTGATTCCCCCAGGAGTTCTGTTATTGTTGAGAATAGTTTTTGCTATTCTTGGTTTTTTGTTATTCCAAATGAATTTGAGAATTGCTCTTTCTACGTCTATGAAGAATTGAGTTGTAATTTTGATGGGGATTGCATTTGAATCTGTAGATTACTTTCAGCAAGGTGGCACTTTTTACTATGTTAATCCTGCCAATCCATGAGCATGGGAGATCTTTCCATCTTCTGAGGTCTTTTTCAATTTCTTTCTTCAGAGACTTGAAGTTCTTGTCATACAGATCTTTCGCTTGTTTGTTTAGAGTCACACCAAGATACTTTATATTTTTTGTGACATTTGTGAATGGTGTCATTTCCCTAATTTCTTTCTCAGCCTCTTAATCCTTCAAATATAGGAAGGCTACTGATTTACTTAAGTTAATTTTGTTTCAGGCCGCCACTTTGCTGAAGTTGTTTATCAGCTGTAGCAGTTCTCTGGTGGAGTTTTTCGAGTAACTTAAGTGTACAAACATATCAGCTGCAAATAGTGATATTTTGATTTCTTACTTTCCAATTTGTAACCCTTTCACCTCCTTTTGTTGTCTAATTGCTCTAGCTAGAACTTCAAGTACTATATTGAATAGATAGGGAGAGAGTGGACAGCCTTGTCTAGACCCTGATTTTAGTGGGAATGCTTCAAGTTTCTCCCCATTTAGTTTGATGCTGGCTACAGGCTTGCTGTTTATTGATTTTACTATGTTTAGGTATGGGCCTTAACTTCCTGATCTTTCCAAGACTTTTATCATGAAGGGATGTTGATTTTGTCAAATGCTTTTTCAGCATCTTATGAAATGATCATGTGTTTTTTTTCCTTTGAGTTTGTTTTTGTAGTGGATTACATGGATGGATTTCTGGGTATTGAATCATTCCTGCATCCCTGGGATGAAGCCTACTTGATCATGATGAATGACCCTTTTGAAGTGTTCTTGGATTCTGTTTTGGTGAGAATTTTATTGGGTATTTTGGCATTGATATTCATGAGGGAAATGGGTCTGTAGTTTTCTTTCTTTGTTGGGTCTTTGTGAGGTTTTGGTACCAGAGTAACTGTGGCCTCATAGAATCAATTAGGTAGTATTCCTTCTGTTTCTATTTTTGAGGAATAGTTTGAAGAGTATTGGTATTAGGTCTTCTTTGAAGGTCTGATAGAATTCTGCAGTAAACCCATCTGGTCCTGGGCATTTTTTGGTTGGGAGACTTTTAATGACTGCTTCTATTTCTTTAGGGGCTATGGGACTGTTTAGATGGTTTATCTGATCCTGACTTAACTTTGGTATTTGGTATCTGTCTAGAAAATTGTCCATTTCATCCAGCTTTTCCAGTTTTGTTGAGTATGGGCTTTTGTAGTAGGATCTGATGATTTTTTGAATGTCCTCAGATTCTGTGGTTATATTTCCCTTTTCATTTCTGATTTTGTTAATTTGGATTCTGTCTCTGTGCCCTCTGGTTATTCTGGCTAAGGGTTTATCTATGTTCTCGATTTTCTCAAAGAACCAACTCTTGGTTTTGTTGATTCTTTGTATAGTTCTTTTTGTTTCTACTTGGTTGATTTCAGCCCTGGGTTTGATTATTTCCTGCCTTCTATTCCTCATGGGTTTATTAGCTTCTATTTGTGCTAGACCTTTCAGGTGTGCTGTTAAGCTGCTAGTGTATGCTCTCTCCAGTTCCTTTTTGGAGTCACTCAGAGCTATGAGTTTTCCTCTTAACACTGCTTTTATTGTGTCCCATAAGTTTGGTTATGTTGTACTTTTATGTTCATTAAATTCTAGGAAGTCTTTAATTTCTTTCTTTATTTCTTCCTTGACCAAGTTATCATTGAGTAGAGCATTGTTCAGCTTCCATGTGAATGTGGGCTTTCTGTTGTTATTGTTGCCATTTAAGACCAGCATTAATCCATAGTGATCTGATAGGAGGCATGGAATTATTTCAATCTTCTATCTGTTGAGATTTGTTTTGTGACCAATTATATGGTCAGCTTTGGAAATGGTACCATGAGGTGCTGAGAAAAAGGTATATTCCTTTGATTTAGGATGGAATGTTCCATAGATATCTGTTAAATCCATTTGGTCCATAACTTCTGTTAGTTTCACTGTGTCTCTCTTTAATTTGTGTTTCCAAGATCTGTCCATTGATGAGAGTGGTGTGTTGAAGTCTCTGACTATTATTGTGTGAGGTGCAATATGTGCTTTGAGATTTAGTAAAGTTTCTTTTATGCATGTGAGTGCCCTTGCATTTGGAGCATAGATGTTCAGAATTGAGAGTTCTTCTTGGTAGATTTTTCCTTTGATGAGTATGAAGTGTCCTTCCCTATCTTTTTTGATGACTTTTGGTTGAAAGTTGATTTTATCGGATATTAGGATGGCTACTCCAGGCTGTTTCTTGGACCATTTGCCTGGAAACTTGTTTTCCAGCCCTTTACTCTGAGGTAGTGTTTGTCTTTAACCCCGAGGTGAATTGCCTTTATGCAGCAAAATGCTGGGTCTTATTTATGTATCCAGTCTGTTAGTTTCTGTGCTTTTATTGGGGAATTGAGTCCATTGATGTTAAGCAATATTAAGGAATAGTGATTGTTGCTTCCTGTTATTTTTGATGTTATTTTTATGTTTGTGTGGCTATCTTCTTTTTGATTTGTTGAAAGATTATTTTCTTGCTTTTTCTAGGATGTAATTTCCCTCCTTGTCTTGGCGTTTTCCATTTATTATCCTTTGTAGGGCTGGATTTTTCGGAAGATATTGGGTAAATTTGGTTTTGTTATGGAATATCTTGGTTTCACTATCTATGGTAATTGAGAATTTTGCTGGTTATAGCAGCCTGGGCTGGCACTTGTGTTCTCTTAGGGTCTGTATGAGATCTGTCCAGGATCTTCTAACTTTCATAGTCTCTGGTGAGAAGTCTGGTGTAACTCTGATAGGTCTGCCTTTATATGTCACTTGACCTTTTTCCCTTACTGCTTTTAATATTCTTTCCTTGTTCTGTGCATTTGGTGTTTTGACTAATATGTGACGGGAGGAATTTCTTTTCTGGTCCAATCTATTTTGGGGTTCTGTAGGCTTCTTGAATGTTTATGTTCATCTCTTTCTTTAGGTTAGGGAAGTTTTCTTCTATAATTTTGTTGAAGATATTTACTGGCCCTTTAAGTTGGGAATCTTTACTCTCTTCTATATCTATTATTCTTAGATTTGGTCTTCTCATTGTGTTCTGAATTTCCTGGATGTTTTGGGTTAGGAGATTTTCGCATTTTGCATTTTTTTTTTGACTATTGTGTCAATGTTTTCTATGGTACCTTCTGCACCTGAGATTCTCTTTTCTATCTCTTGCATTCTGTTGGTGATGTTTGCATCTATGACTCCTGTTCTCTTTCCTAGGGTTTCTATCTCCAGGGTTGCCTCCCTTTGTGATTTCTTTATTGTTTCTATTTCCATTTTTAGATCTTGGATGGTTTTGTTCATTTCCTTTGCCTATTTGATTATGTTTTCCTGTATTTCCTCTTTAAGGACTTCTAGCTGTTTACTTGTGTTCTCATGTATTTCTTTAAGGGAGTTATTTCTTTCCTTTTTAAAGTCTTTTATCATCATCATGAGAAGTGATTTTATATCTGAGTCTTCCTTTTCTGGTGTGTTGTGGTATCCAGGGCTCGCTGTGGTGGGAGAACTGGGTTCTAATGATGCCAAGTTGCCTTGGTTTCTGTTCCTTATATTCTTGCCCTTGCCTTTCGCCATCTGGTTATCTCTGGTGTTAGCTGGTCTTGCTCTCTCTGACTGTGGCTTGTCCCCCCTGCAAGCCTTTTTGTCAATACTCCTTGGAGACTAGCTCTCTCGGAGAGGAATTTGTGTTTGGAGAGCTGTGAAACAGGATCAGCTCTTGGGTCAGATAGAAACCAGAAGGATCCTGTCGCCAGCTGGTCCTTTGATCCTGTGTCCTGATGGCTCAGTGAGGGTCCCTCTTGATTGAGGAATTTGAACAGAAGTGGTGGTTTTCTTGTGCTCAAAGGTGTGTTGACACTCATGGGAGGGAGACCAGGTCTCTGCTGGCACTGAGTATGGAGCCCTGTGTCACAGGATCACCTCCCCGCCTCAGAAGGAAATCAGAAGGCCACTCATCAGTCCCTGTGTCATGAGTGTTCTGGGCAGGTCTCTCTGAGCAGAGGTGCTTGCCTTACTCCTGATCATAGGCTTGTCCACACTCCTGGGAGGGTAGCTCTTTCCCTGAGCTATTTGGGTATGGAGCCACGTGGCACAGACCACAGGCATAAAACAGAAGACTCCTGTCCCAGGCTATTCCTCTGTCCCAGTGTTCTGCAGATTCCGGGTGGGTCCTGCTGAGCAGTGGCGCCTGTCTTACCTCCACCCACCAGCTTGTCCACACTTCCTGGATGCTAGCCTTCTCCCTGCGCTATTTGGTTATGGAGTTCTGTGGCACAGACTGGGGTCCCCGGCCGCAGAAGGAGACCAGAAGGCTGCTTAGGCATTTACTTTTAACTTTTATATCTGGTGTTATATTTGGATGGCCATAGCATAAACCTGGAGGAATATACTGAAAGCTTACTGGACCACTAGCCTCTACCAAACATGCTGCAGAATACTAGAAATCTGAACCAAAGATTTCTTCATTTGCTGTGGCCTATGTGATATTGAAGCATCATTATATCAACCAAGTGCATTAATCTAGAACTCTCTTTGGAAGTTCAAATTTCTTCCACATTCAGAATACTTCTTTTATAATTTAGCTGAGGTCTCGGTATGTAGCACTTGCTAACCTGAGAACATGTATAGACCAGTTTGGATTGCACTTCACAGAGATATCCTGTCTCTGCCTCCCTGAGTACAGAGATTAAAAGGGTACAGTCCCACCCCTGATATTTCTTTTACTCTAGATCAAACCCATCTGTTAGGGTCACTCATGCTTTTGCTCCCAAACCACAGCATATTTGACTCAGAATGAACTATTTCTGGTTTCTGTTAAAGCAGAACTTGGAATTTACACTGATGGATAAAGGACAACTTTCTATGAATTTCTAAAATGTGTTTCTCAATGCTTACATGTATTTGCTACAAAACAAAAACACCTTGTAAGGGCTCAGAAGTAGCCATCATACATGTCTGTTCTTAAAAAAGAAAAAACAAAAAAACTGTACACTGAGAAGGGAAGCCAGGACAATGTTTAAGACCCCGAAATGGTGCAGAACAGTCTACTCGATAGTTGTATACATGCCTTGTATGTACAAATTACTACATAAATCAAAAATCAGTGCATTCTTTTCACAGATCGCTGTGCTTCTTGCTTCATTAGCATCACATCGCCCCATGTAACCTGTCTCCAGTATGCAGACTTTTGCTGAGAGAACTCTGAGAGCCAGTCGGCTGCCTCTCACTCGTTGAAGAAATTCTCTTCAGAAATAGATGGCCACATACCCAGCTGAGATTCAAGCTGGCTTTCATGCAAATTCTGAAACTATTTTTCTTATGTAGCGTTGGAATTCAGGAAACAACACCCCAAAGCTTGATCCTCTGGCACGCTGAGGCTTTGACTAAGGAGGCTGAGGGTAGAGAGGAATGTGGTACAGTAGTAAAGTGTTTCCTGAGCACCAAGTTTTATTCCCAGCGTTTGCAAACTAAAGGCAGATAAACCAAGAAACAAACAAATGAATGAATGAATGAATTAATGCGTAAATAAAGCCCCTCATTTGTTCGTTTCTCTTCAAGGCTACGGAAAGAGCTCTCTCTGAAGTTCCCTTAGGACAATGAAAAAAAATAGACTACAATCAACATAGACTCTCTTCCCAATCAACAAAAGATTAATTCACACCTACTATAGAAACAGAAACTAAAAGTCACAGAGAGACTGCAACAGCTCACAACCTCTTCTGAAAATAGCTCTCTAGGAGACTTCATCTATACTCCAAGATAGGCTGACCATCAATCTTTCTTTTACTTCTCAGAACTTGTCACCACCTTTTTCCAGAATCGTCAGCCCCTATTTTCTTCTGTAACTCTGAATTTTACTTAAATTGTAACCATCTGGCTCTTACTTGCATTTCATGTTTCATTTTGTATGGCTCCCATGTATATATAATTAATAAATTTGCATGCCTTTCTCATTTATCTGTTTATTATAGTTACTTTCATAAATGCAAGCATTAAGTATTTAGAAGACAAAAAGAAAACTCCCTTCTTGCCTAAAGTTTACTTTTTTCTGGAAAAAATAGCTCTGAACTGCATCCTTATGTGTGGAATCTCTTTGGACTTCCATCTCTAGTCCATTGTGGAAACTGCCAGCAGTTGAAGCTGGGGAAATTACTGGATTTTATTTTTACATTCTCCCAGTGTCTTAAAAATGAGTCTATTATCAACTCTTGAGTACCTGGAAGGTTTTATTTTTGTTGATTTTTGCTCCCTTTGCTAAGCTTTCAAGCTGTTCACTGACAGCTTTTGTCCATTGTTGATACTCCTTCACTAATGGGAAGAATTAGACACAGGGGTTCAGTCGGGTTTTGTTTGTTACGTTTTATTTTGTTTGCTCACATGTAACTACATGAAGTTACTTAATAGCTGTAGACCTCATCTTGATGGTGCGATTAAGAATTAGAAATATACTCAAGTGCCAAGGATAAGAGAAATTAGTAAGTTACCTGGCTACGTTAGCCTCCTGCTCTAACAGCTTCTAATCTGTGACACAGTCCTTTGTAATTCCATAATGCATCACAGCAGCCTTCCAGGTTTTATTGTTTGTACTAATGTTCTTATCTGAGGGATTTCATGTGAGCTGTTTTGTGTTGTGGCTATGGTGGCACTACTGCATTCCCAAGTGACAACTGAGCTTCAAAGTGACCTGAATGTTCAATTTCCTTTCAGACATAATGGCACATCACATTTTCGAAAGCAAGATATAATATAGTTCAAATGACTGTGGCTAGAATACCACAGAAATCACACCAACTGTTTTTACATTTTTGAATTTGCAAATGACTGTCATTCTCTACACTTCCAGAGACAAATAGTAAGTCTGTGTTTCAGAGGTAAATTACTATTATATGTTTCTGGTACAGTCTCTCATTGCTCATTCTCAGAAATCTGCTTTACTTGACCACACAGGGTCATGCACAAGTTACCTTATATGCAACAACAATACTAACACATCTGCATGACAGCTACCATCTTAAAAACTGATGTGAAGTGATGTGAATCAGAATAGGAAATTGTTCTAGCATTGTTATATATCAATTATCATGATCATTTTATTCAGTCAGCATTGATGCAAACCCCTATCCTGGTGTTGTTACCAATTACATCATCCGCATAGACCATTATTCCTCAAGTGCCTTTTTAGGACAATCACATTGTTTTCCCATTTTTCTCTCACATAACATGGGAACAATCAGTAGCAGAGACAGAACAAAACCCACAGGCATTACAGAGCTATGACTACTGATTACAATGTTTCAGCAATAAAAAATGAGCCATGTCTTCTTGAATTCCAGGTTAGATTAAAATTGTAACAATGATGTCCTCAACTCATTGGTAAATATCACTTCTATTATGTAATCTGCCTTTATCTTCACAAATACATTTTATATTGAGTCATCGCTGCTGAAGCACTTAAAAGAGAACATCACATATACACGTGCCAAAATTTTCATTTTAGTTTCCAATTCTTCAGATGATGTACCAGTTTACATTGAAATACTTTAATTTCTTGATAGACTTCCATATTCATGTAGCAGTGTGTACACTCTTTACATTACAGGCGATCTTTTTCTTTTTTTATCTATGCCTTGAAAATCTCTGCTCATCTTTCAATGTAGTTAAGAATCATCCTTTAAGCCTTTCCCACTAACACATTATAAATTAAATGCTTTTTGTATGTTCTCTGTTAATACTGTGTGCAAAACACAAATAGTATATATCTCTTTCTTCTTTGGATGGACTTTTAACATGCATAGAATTCTTTACTTCAGTGAGATAGAAAATATTGCTTCCATTTTACTGGTGGAAAAAGAAATCACAGAGGGATAGCACTAGGGATATGACTCAATCAATCGAATGCTAGAAGCTTTGTCTTCAATCGCCAGTACTATGTAAAGCCATGCGCATTCAGTCACCAGTACCATGTAAAGTCATGCGTGGCTATGCATGCCTGTAATCACAACTCTTGCGAGATGGAAGCAGAATGATCAAAAGTTCAAGGTTAGTTCTGGTTCAGGGCCAGCTTCAGATTCTTAGATCTGATCTCCAAAAGTAAAATAAGATAGCTCAGCATTTGATCTAAGTTTACAGTTAAGACCCAGGGGACATAAACATAGGCCGTATGCTAGCGGAGTCTCTATCCCATGTTTCTCTTTGAAAGTGATTGCACAGATTACACAGATGTAATTCCTATGATATGCAGCTTACCCATCCAATGGACAGTCAAGTGACACTAGTTATACTATACTCGGGTAACATTATCTTTCCAACATCTCTACAACACTGTTATCCTTCAAAAGAAATATGTAGCTGTTCTTCCCTAGTCCCCTGTCTCCCCAGCAATGGGAACATCACTCATCTGCTTTCTGTTCCCATAGCTTTGTTTGTTCTGTACATTTTGTATAAGTGGAATATTATATAGTCCATGTAATCTATAGTGACTGACTTATTTCCCTTTGCATATGTTCAAGTTTGTTCTGTGTTATAAGTATGGAATTTAATTATTTTGTGGTAAGCATTCTACTTCACTGAGGTGATAAAAATATCACTTTTGGATATTACACATTCCAATTGTCTATGCATAAGTTGACAGACATTTGAAAAGTTTCTGTTTGGGGCTGTTATCCGTAAAACTAGTATGAAGACATGCCTTACAAGTTGTGGTGGATTCCAATGTAGATTGAGAACTGAATTGCTGAGAGATCCAGTCTCATGGACTAATTCCTGGACTCTTGGCCTTTTTGTCAGGAGATGACCATTGTCAGATTATCTGAACTACAACTTGTAAGGCATGGCTACAAAAGATACCTGCCAGTTCTGTTCCTTTAGAGCAATGGTTCTCAACATTCCTAATGTTACAACCATTTAATACAGCTCCTCATGTTGATATGACCCCAACTATAAAATATTTTTGATTGCTACTTTTTAGTTTTGCTACTTTGATGAATATTATTGTAAATTACTTTATTTTCTAGTAGATCCAAATCTGACAATGGTCATCTCCTGACAAAAAGGCCAAGAGTCCAGGAATTGGTCCATGAGACTGGATCTCTCAGCAATTCAGTTCTCAATCTACATTGGAATCCTGAAGCTGTAGGTTCTAGTATCTCAGAAACAGGATGAATGAACCTGCCAGCAAGAGAGTGAAGGCACACAAGCCAAAAACAAATGCTTCCTTCCTCTCTGTGGACCAGACTTTAGATGTGCCTTCCTATCTCAAATGACCCAACCAAGAAAACCACTCGTCTGCATGTCTAGTTGCTTGGGGTTTAGTAGATATCAGATACAGTCAAGTTGACAACCAAGATTAGCCACCAGATTAGTTTGAAGCAGAAGTTTATTGTGGTTCTGGTTTGTATTTTCATGCTGTCAAATGATGTTGAGTATGCATTAACATAGTTTCTTTGCTCATCTCTAAGTGGTTTCTTTTACCTTGTTTAATTTTATTTGCCCTTTATACACACTAAATACAAACCCTTATCAGTTATATGACTTGAAATATTTTCAGAGGCTTGATAGTGCTGTTTCCTTGGTTCTGTTTAGTTTGGGTCATCTCTGATTATCTAACTTGTGAACTGGACTCTAGAGCTGTTCAGCAATGCCATCCTTAATATGGAATTCCTCCAGGAACCATCCTTTTGAAAAACATTACATTTTAATTACAGGTATGTATACATACATCTGGTTGTAGGTATATACACTTGAGTAAAATTGCTCACAGGGCTTTAAAGGAATGTTGGATGCGTTGGAATGGTAGTTACTGCTGGAAAACAGAGAAACACCCACATTCCAGAATCAGGTGCCCCTGATCTCCTTCAGTAACTCAGCATCAGTGGTCACATCACCACCAGCCACCAAATGTGGCACATTTTTACTGTCACTAAGAGTTGCTATTCTCCCTATGTACTCTATACTCCTTTATAAAGCCCATGTCTTCACAGCCTGTTCTTTCCTCCATCCTTGCTCAGAGAAAGCCTTTATATATCCCACCCCCAATACATTTCTTTTGTGAGGTCTCTTGCAAAGTGTGACTTTGTAACATTTCTTGGCCCTCTGATCAGCATAATTCTAACATGGGTAAGACTCAGAAGGATATCCTGGTGCCTGTGTGCTCCCCTTCATGGGTCTAAACTGCATTACGACCCTTATCTCCCAAACATCTACACCAGACTCACATTCTGGCTCACTGATTGCTGGGCACCACACACAACAGTGCAATTAGTAAGCTTTCCCTTGATCAGTGTAAATGATTTGCTGAATTCAAGGGGTGACTGTTGAGCACCCAGCACCCATTTGGTATTCTTGGAGGCAGAAACATCCCAGCCACAGACTTTAAGGCTATGGTTGACTACTCTTGTGTCCCTCACAGTGAGGGACATCAAACCTAGATCACTTTCTCAAGAACTTCTTGGTCTAGCCTTGGGTGACTGAAGGGATCCCGAGCTCCCTTGACCCAAGCAATGTCATGTCTGATAGGGAGCCTCAGGAAGTTATTATGGTATCAGTTTGACCCATCTCCTTTCTCCTGAACACTGCAGCCACTTACTCAGTTCTACAGAGTTTTAGGGACTCACTTCTCCTTGTTTACCTATTGTCAAGGTAAGAGCACAACCTTAGCAACAATGCTAGACTCTACCACTCAAATGCATCTTTTAGCTGTGTTCCTCTCACTCATTCTTTCCTGGTGCTGACAATCTGTGCCATCCCCTTATTGAAAAGAAATCTTCTAACCAAAATAGGAGCCTCTATTTCTTTTGCACTCCCACTGACCCAAACCCAACTGGCAGCAGTCCCTTGCCTCCTTCTCCTAACCACCCAACCTACTGATTCCAACATGTAATTTCCTTTTACAACCTCTCAGGTGGACCCCCAAATCTAGGCTATCCAAAACTCCTCTCTTGCCAATCATCATGATTTCATGATCATCCAATTGCATGACCTTATCCAGTACATTATCCAAGCTTAGTATCCACCATTGATCCAGAGCCCCAGGAAACTGAATGCTAATATCTCTGACCTCCTAAGAAAAACACTACTTCACTCTATATCTTCCCTCTTTAACACCCCTATACTAGTAGTTAAAATGCCCAATGAGGCTTATCATTTGTGCAGTGGTTCCTCTCTACACTGTCATAGCCAACCCTTCCATACTTCCTTACACTATTCCCCTAGGGACATCCCATTTCTCAGTTCTGAACTTCAAGGACACCTTCTACTTTATCCCCCTTGACACCCAGTGACAAAACATCATTGCTTTCTTGTGGACTAACCCTGATATCCACTTTTATACCCAAGTCAATTGGACTATCCTACCCCAGGGATTCCAGGACAGCCTACACCTATTTGGCTTAATCTGCTCAACATGTAGACGACCTTCTCTCTAGTCATACCTACAAATTGGACAACTAATACTTCTGCTCTTCTAAATTTCTTGTCCTTCATGGACTATACAGTATCACTAGTTAAGGTCCAACTCTGCCCTTCAGGTCACTTGAGGTACTGGGAACTAACAATTATGCCAACCTTGGATACAAAATACCTAATCTATTCCCTGTTTGTCCCCTCTACCAAAGAGGAGATTTTATCATTTCTAAGAATAGCTGGCTTCTTACACTCCTGGATCCTCTCCTTTTCCCTCTTTGACTGCCCCCTATTTGAGAGAGCTCTCAACCTCTCACAAGAATCCCTTCTCACACCCATTACAAAGCCCATTTTAGAAGCTCTATGGGGCCACAGACTTAAATCTTCCAGACCTAACTAGTCCCTTCTCCCTCTGTTTAACAGTAAAAAAGGGATATGTCCTCAAAATCCTAGGCCACCAACTGGGACCTGCTTTGTATCCGTGTCATACTTGCCAAAGAAATTAGAACTGACAACCCAGCATTGGGGACCCCACATATGCACTTTAGCAGCAGCCAAGCTCCTTAGTGGGTGAATCAAAAAAATTCAGTTTTGGGTCACCTACCACTATCTTATCCTATAACCAACTCTTAGCATATACAGGCTTACAAACTCTACCTCCCTCCTGGGTTTTCTCTCTCCATGTGGCACTAGTAGATTTCCCAATTGCTTTCTAACCATGTCTAACCCTCAACATGTCAAATCTTCTTTCCTCACCAAATAGAAACCACACCCCCATCTCATTCTTGCACTGAAACTTTACAGGGATTACTGTCTCATCCCTTACAAATACAGGAGGGCACATTGCCTCATACCATCTATACCTGGCACAGAGATTGCAGCTCATTTTTACATGAGGGAGTCCAAAAGTAGGCTATGCCATAATGTCAGATATGTTGGTTGTTGAGGCATAGACACTCCCTGCCCATACCTCTAATTAACAAGGTAAATTAATACCTCTTACCTGTGCCTTTCCATTGGCACAATGTCAATTCCTAAACATCTACACAGACTCCAAATATGCCTGTCACATTATCCTGTCCCATGCTGTCATCTGGAAAGATCACAGGTTATTTATAACAAAAGGAGTATTAATAATCAACTCAGTCAAAATCATGGTAATTCTAAAAGCCTCCCATCTTCCCACGGCTATGGGTATTGTCCACTGTTGCTTCCACAAGAGGGACAATTCCATCATTTTTAAGGGAAATAATTGAGCAGATGAGGCAGATAATGCTGCAGCCATTAGAGGCTTAGACCTGTCTCACCCACCACAGAACATTCTTGAATTTCAACCCACATAACAACTATCACATCTGACACTAGACAAATTCTGTCCTATCTACACCAACTCTTTCATCTTTAAAGCCAAGTCTTGTCTCACTTCATTAAGGCCCACCTGCAGCCCACCCCTAAGGATGAGTTTTCCGAAGGGCTATTACTGCCTCTTGCAAAATTTGTCAAATGTCAGTTCCCAAATACAGTCATTGCAGTTCTCCCCTTTTTATACTTGGCATCCAAGAGGCTCTCTTCCTGGAACTGACTGGCAACTTGACTTTACCAACATGACCACAGTCAAACAGGTTAGGTAGCTCCTGGTCTTGGTGGACACCTTCTCAGGGTAGGTGGAACCATTCCCCACCATCAATAAAGGGCTCAGACCTTCCTCCTCCTCCAGGAGATCATTCCTCCATTTGAATTTCCTGCCTCCCTTCAGTTAGACAATGATCTGGAATTCACCTTCCAGATTTTCCAAATTCTATCCAAAGCCCTCAGTGTCCCAAGGCATTTCCATATTCCATACCAGCACCAGTCCTCTGGAAAGACAGAATGAGTAAATAGCTCCTTTAGAAACACTCTTGTCAAACTCTCATAAGAACATCACTTCGAGTGGGTGAAGTTCCTACCGCTGGCCCTTCTCAGGCTATCGGCTCTCCTCTAGCAGTTTCTTTCCATGTTGACATTTGGGTTCATGTATAGATGACCAGTTCTGACCTTCCTTTCACCTGAACCCTCTCCTTTCCCAGATTACCTACTCACCCACTTACTCCTCATCTCTGCTCCCTCCCTGACTACTACATACTATAGCAATTCTCCAACTCCTGTCCTTTTCCAATCAACATTGGTGATCAGGACCTTTTCTCATCTCTAGACCAACTATTCACTCCTTTCCCCAAATGGCAGGACTACTTCAAGGTAATTCTTTTAACCTCCATAGCCATTAAACTTGTGGCTCTCCCTCATTGGTTCACCTATCCTACCTCAAGCCTTTTACTCTTCCATGTCAAGATAACTTTCTTTCATACATATCAATCCAAATAGGACCCTGCTCACTTAACTCTCAGAGGATGCCAAGATCAACCACCATTTTACCAGATTCCAGGCAGCCGTACTCAACTCTACTTGATTGCCCATATTGGTCTGGCCAATACTATTTTCCATTTGCATATCCTCAATCTGAGTCCCTCCTCTCTGGATGAAATAAGGCCCTTCACCTCTTTATCAGGAACCCATGGAATCCCAGATGGGAAACAGGTATTACCAGTAAGTTCTACCGTTTCTTTAATCCCCAGCACCCAGTGAGCACAATTAAAATCCAGAGAAAATACATCCCAATTACTCAACCCCTGGAGATAGGAGAGGTAGAAGAGGTAATTCAACATTCCTCCAAGGTCTTAACCTCTTTACCATCCCCTTCCTAAATAATACAAACTTGTCATTTCATTTTCTTTTTTTTTATGACTCTGTCCTCTGCCTACCAGCATCTTAATATCTCTTAATCTGGCTGGTTTGGGGATTGATGGCTGTGTGTTCCTTCTGGGACTAGCTCACAATTACTATTTACAGTTTTTCCTATAAGCTGGTCAAATAACCTTACCTCAACATTCATTGACTGCCCTGAGTCTGGAGATGCCACATCTCCCTACCTTATTCATAACACTCTGTTTAGCATAGTAAATCACTTTAAGGCACTCCAGACACATTTTGTAGGGGTATTAAAAATTTTAGACTACAACAAAACCCTAATTCACGCCACCCCACCTCAGCCCCAGTGCCCTACTGTTCACCATGCCTCCATTCTTCGCAGTACTTAAGTCTACCATAGCCTACCTGCCAGTTGGTCAGGAGTTTGCTAGTATTTCTCTTCTCCAAATTGTGGGTGACACAGAGAGAAGAGCTCCTATCACTTCTAGTTGTAGACTCAATAGCTGCCAGCCACAATAATGGAACAGTTCAAACCCTGCCCCTTCTGGCCATTGCAGGAATAACTGTGGGACTGACCCCCTCCCTGACCTTGTAGTACCAGTTTTCTTCTTAGTTCATTCAGGGCCTCCAAAACGTCCCATCCTTCAAGGACAAATTGATTCCATAGTAATGATGGTACCCCAAAATTGCCAGGGACCAGATCTTACAGCTGAAAAAAATGAGCCTTTGTCTCTTCAATTGAGAAGACTGCTGCTTCTATGTCAGTTAATTGGTTATAGTAAAAAACAAAATCCAACAACTTCAAACAGACTTCCAAATATGTGAGGGATAAATCAATGTCTCCAGACACTGGGTCTTTGATAAAACTCCTATGGAAGTGGAGACAGCCCTTGCTGACCCCCTCCTAGTTTTCCTGCTTTTACTAATTACCCTCTGCTTTAGAAATTTCTTATCTATGTTTCTCCAACAAAGTTTTTTAAAAAAATCTCTAATCAAACAATTAATCAGTCATTCTTACAGGACTATCATCCCCTAGCTACAGAACTGGAAACTTATGACTACTGAATATGTTCTGATGGAGCAACAGTACCCCAAATATGTCTATGCCCCTAGAGAGCAGGAAGCCATCTAAAGAGCATGCCCCCAATATCTGCTTTGCTAACATGCCTTCCTATTCCTATTTTCTCACCTTTTATAATAAACAAGAGGGAAGAATTTCAGAAAACTGAGAACTACACACATTCCAGAACCATGCCCGCCTCCTCCCCAAAGCCCACTTTTAGTAACTCAGCACCAGCAATGTCATCACCACTGTCACCAGGAGTCAAGCATTGTCTCTATGCACCTGCACTGTACTCCTTTATAAAGTGCCTTTGCCATCTGCTCTTTTTCTCCTCCATTTTTTGCTTAAAGACAGCCTTTGTAAATTGCCCCAGTAAATGCCTCTCATGAGGTCTGATACATGATGGGATTTTTTTTTTTTTTTTTTGGCATTCCTTGGCCCTCTGATCATTACATTAAAAAACAAAAAACAAAAAACAAAAATACCCTAATAATTATAGTTGATCGTGAGCTGCCAGACATGGGTGTAGGGAACTGAACTTGGGTCCTCCATAAGGAAAATGTGTGCTCTTAACTTCTGAGCTATCTCTAGCCCTCAAGAAGTGTCTTTTTAATTATATTTGTAGAGTATATATTTCCATTGTATTATTTTGCTTATAATTGACCATATTTTATTGTGATAGACAATTCACAGTTTATATTATCTGCTAGAAATTTCCCCATCCAGAGTTCTCATTTTTGCCTAGAGCCTGACAAGAACCCTCCACGCTGGTTGGAGGAGGAGCTGCAGAGCTTTGCCACCGACTCCCACCAATCTCTTACTCTCTGGATAATTCAAGTGCAGCACTTTTGTCAAACTGATACCAGCACTCCAAACTCCTAATGCTACTTCTAGCTTCAGGAGTCTTCAAAGCTGAGAGCGTGGAAAGCTTCACTGTGCAGTAGTGAAGACGCAGAGTCTCGAAAAGCACAAACTCAGCTCATGTCCATTGTAAAGATTAAGTGCAGTGATTCTTAGGGCAGTTGCTACTGGCAGATTCTTAAGGTTATCTGAGGATGATGAGTCTGCTTAAAGCTAGTCTAGAGCCAAATGGAATACAGTCAGGCTAAGAAATTTATTGAAGGTTTGTACAGGTCATGTTTTCCTAGTGCCTTTGAGGCTATGAGGTGTTTTCTTTCCCCCAGGAAGCAGCAACTTTAGTAGCAATAGAGTTAGTTGGGGTGTGGGGTTGCTCATTGAAATGGACTATGAGGGACCGATGCCTCACCTTAGGTTTGTCTTTCAGCCTTAGTGTCCTCTACGGACCCTCCAAAAAGCTTGTTTGGTGACCATGGCTCATCATACCTGCATGACCACTTCGTCTATTACATTGATTTATACACATTCATATCTTCACAAAATTATATTAAAATGAATGAAATATCATACCACATAGAAATAAAAGTATGATCAAAAGAGGGAGACAAGAGCTAAGATTAAAAGAAAATCTAATTTATAGCCTCTCATGAAAGAAGGACTTGCTATCTCATGGCAGAAATGATTTCTGCTGTTTTGAATTGGAGTTTTCTTTTTTTAACCCTAAAAACATAAGTTGTTTGGATGCAAAATGAAAATATTCCTTTTTTATTTTCACTCATGTTATAAGATGTAATTGTTCTAATATTTCTGAAAATAGAGAATGATTCTTATGTTCTTTGTATTCATTGCTGAGAGTAAATATAAAATCTTAAATTGACCAAATTATAAATCTTATAAGACAATAGGCAGAGATTTACTTATTTGAAGTTTAAATTCAGACTTTATTTATATGTAAACAATTTAGCTGCCCTCTCTCCATTTTCTCCCCTCTAAGGGTTTTTGTTGTTGTTTTGCTAGGGGACATCTGAAAAAACAAAACAAAACACTCTTTCACCCTAAAAAAAAGTGTATCTCAAGCAGTTATGTCTTGCAACAATTTTCCCAACTTCTCTCATTTAGCTATCCATTAGTAACTACATTTCTGTCTATCATTTTTCTCTAATAGATTTTGTCTTCTATGCTAGCAATGGTCATGTTTGTCTGCCTTACTTGTGCTTCACTCTTGCCTGACGTGAGCCTTCTATACAGAGGATGCTGGGAGTATGTGTATGAACACATCAGTGGATATGTGGGTAGCTAAGGAGGTTCTGTGGCTGGGGAAGTCTAAAAAGTTGGAATATATTAAGCAGGGTATCTGAGACAGTTGAAAGAGTGGCTGCCCCAACCCAGCCTGAGCCACCACATCCCTCTCTTAGACAACCAGCTAAGGGGAAAGATTGTCAGATACAATATAAAGATCTTTTAAAGGATTAAAGTACGGAGACCTGGGCCATATTAAAAGTGACAAATCCAGGCAGTGTGTTTTAGGAAGTCTTGGAAATCTAGATGCTCTTCTGAAGGGACCATTAAAAATCATGTGTCTTAGCATTCACTCAAGAGGTAAATAAAATAAATCAGAGGGCCTCTATCAAGTCACCTGGGTTGTGTGACCAAGATCACCAAGATGCAATAAAGAACCAAGGATGAAACATTGTACTGGAAAATAATACCTGGCAAAGTATCTTTGTCTCCCTCTGCCAACAAACAAACAAACAAACAAACAAACAATCACCCAACTACACTGAATAGATAAACAACTACAGAGAGAAACAACTACACAGCTACAAATCTTTTGTTGTGTTGGTGTTTTTCAGTTTGTTTTTAGACAGGCTTTCACTGTGTAGCTCAGGATGCTGGCACTCGTGGGCTGCTTCTTGTAACTTCTCCAGTGCTGGGATCCAGCGTGTAGCTATCATGCCTGGCCTAGAATTAGGATTTTCAATATGCCTATTCTGCCATAGTCTGGGTCCCATATAGAGATATATCTTCATTCCATTCCTTCTCCCCCTACACACACACACACACACACACACACACACACACACACACACACGCAGCCACACATGTATACATATACATATGTACATACACGCACTTCTTTAAGGTCTTTTCAGGTCATCAGAATAGCCTAAGTTGCCCCACAAAATATTAAACTGCTTCTATGTTGCAAATATTCTAAGTGAAAAATTCCATTTGCCTTATTGTTTTTTACCACATAATATTGGAGTTTAATACCAGTGGAATTATTAAGTATAACTGTAGTGAGAAAGAGAGTCCAGAATCACCTAAATAAAATAGTACAGAAAAGTGGGAAATAAATTCATATCCCATGCATGCGATGCTTGTCTTGGTAGATGTCACTAGGAATATTAAGGTACAATTGGTATCAGATTATAAGAGGATGTTACCTCTGTCTTACATGCTTGCTGCCTTAGTGAAATATAAGATCTTTTTGAAGATTTTCCTTTTAACCAGAGCCAATAGTTGACAACATACTACATAATAGCATTTTAACCTCAGACATCATATGGGAGTCCTCCAAGAACACTAAGATGTCCGAGAAACAGTTTCAGCAAGTGCAACTAATCCTGGAGACTGTTACAGAGAAGAAGTTGCTCTTAGCAGGATGGCACAGTGTGGCTCTGTCTGCCTCTGCCAGTGAACAGCTCTTCTTGCTGCAAAATGTTTACAGAGCCACACTGCACTGGCCATGAAGCCTGGCCCTCACTTTGTGTGCGATTTGTGCAGGCAAGCTGCCTTTGTACACTTCCTTCTGTGACTGCAACAATGATTTTGAACAATACTTTCTATAGCTAGCGCTGCTCAATTTTTGCTTCAGTTGGATCCATTTCATGCTGTTACATCTTTTCTTTTGAAGTATTTTTATTTATTGTTTGATAAGTTCACATGTTAATATAAAGTGTTTTGATCAAATTGAAGGTAGCCTCTAAAACAGTATCTCTCTTTAAGAAGGTTTCTTACCCAGTGCTGAGGTTTAACCTTTAGGACTACTCATGAACTTCACTTAATAAAAAAAATATTTAATGCAAATGTTTTCATTTGTACATTCCGCAATTAATTTTCACATCACTGAGAAAGACAAGTGTATACTCAATTAGGCTTTCAAATAACAATTGAAAGATTTATCTTAATTCAGAGATCCTAAAGTATGAAAGTCTGTCTTTAAAATTGTAAAACAGAGAAAAGTCATCCTTATATCTTTATAGTAAACATCTGGTGGCACAGTTCTACAAGGTTATTGAAATATTCTATGAAGGATAGGCAGAGATGTGCATATTTAATGTAGGGAAACTTCACTGAGAATATTTTTTTCAAGAACGATTAGAAAAAGTACATGATGGTCTGCTTCTGCAAGAAATGCTTCCTGCAGCAGTTGTGTTCTGCTAGCAGTGATTCTCAACCTGTGGGTCATGACCTTCTCCTTGGTAGTCAAATGATATATACATTATAATTCATAACAGTAGCAAAATTGCAGTTATGGTGTAGTTATGAAAATAAATGAATGGCTGTGGGTCACCACAACAAGAGGAACTGAATTAAAGGGTCGCAGCATTAGGTAGGGGGAAGAACTGGTGGGCTAAAGGAATCTTTCAGCAGGCAGGTGTTGTGTATACTGTATCTGCCTCAGCACCCGAAAACCTAGTGTAGGTATTTCTCCCAGGAACTAGGGAATGGGCACACACTTTATTAGATGCCATCAATCCATGGAAATAAGAATTAATTATATTTATGACACAATGAAAGGTCAAATAGTGTAAAAGTTTTATCATGTAAAAAAATCAAATGGCATGTTGGTCATTTACAGCTCGCTGCATTAATTAATATAACTCTGCCTGTTAAAAGAGAGAGAACAGCACCTTCATGATTGCTTTCTGTTAACACAAAGCATTTGGTATACTTGGTAAGAAACAGGGGCTGACTTGCAAGAGACAAAAAAGGGACTATCAGAGACGCCGGGGGCAGAACCTGCCTGGCTGTCACGTCTTCGTTTCCTCTATTTCAAGAAATATTCTTGTGGCTTTGTTTATAGTAGAAAACAAAGCTACCTATATGTGACATCACTCTGTAAAGTGTGCTGGTGTTGCCAGTCTAGGAACACATGCCCTCATACCTCAGTTGGCATAACATATTTAATCAAACCAATGAGAGTTTGTTTTTTCCTGTTCTTTTTCTGATTGAGAAGACAGAGAACAGCAAAGCCCATGTCTTCTATAACTGAACTCTAAATATGGAAATTTAGAGTTTATTCTTGTGTGATTTTATAAATGCCTAGACTTAGTATAGCTCTCATAGCATTTGATAAGGACTAAATAAAGAACATGTGATACTCTCTGAAAAGGTCTAATCATAGGACAGTGCTGGTGCATATCTACCCAGCCTCCCCCTACTCCCGCAGTCCTCTCTGTCTACTCTATGTTGGAAAAGACAAGCCCATTCCGGTTTACTCAGGCTCCATAGCCTTCTGACTTCTGGCTGAATTTTTGTCCCCTTGAGACAGGGTTTCTCTGTGTATATTCTTGGCTATCCTGGAACCCACTGTATAAACCAGGCTGGCCTCAAGCTCACAGAGATCCTGCCTCTGCTGGGGTTAATGGTGTGCACCACCACCACCTGCGGAAATTTTAACTGGAGTAAAATGGAAAGTGCTGGTAGGCAGCAGCAGTGAGAGAAGATTATCTGTGTACTTCTTCTTGGTTGAGGTTTGAGCAGTGACTCTTTCTGCATCCTCTTCTTGTCCAAACAGAACTCAGGATTACATCCTTTGCTTCTTTGCTCTGGTTACAGCCGCTGAAGTCCCCTTCATGCTCGGCCAGACCCAAAGCTTCCCTATGCAACCAGGGCCAAGTGCTGCAACATCCTTGTTGATTCCTTGAGTGCTATTTACTGTCCTGTGACAGTTAACTTCACTTAATTCTGTTCAGTGAATTGTCTGACTATTATCAGTTACTGCCTGCCTCAAGGATCTCATGTAATGGAGTCTCAGATTATTTGATCTATGTTTGATTGTTTACATCAGATCAATGAAATACCATTAATAATGGTAAAAATGTGAGTTTCAAAACTTAAGGATAGTCAGCTTCATAACTTAACTGTAACCAATGGTGTAAGTTTTCTAAGAGGTATAATTGGATGAGTGGGGGGGTCACTAGCTTTCTGTTGTAATATCTCAAAGATTAAAAATCATCCTGGGGAACTTACACTGGGGTTTTTCACCTTTTGTTAAAGTATTGGAAATACTTTCCTGAATAAAGGAGACCAGGGCAGTGGTCACATCGCCAGTTCAAGTCCAACTGTACGTGGAGATCTAGTTCTGTGATGGTTGTAATTTAAATGCATCAAGATTTAGGGGAAATGGGATGAATAGAGGGTGTGTGATTCTCAATTTGGATGGAAAGAGCTTGCAAGGCCACATAACAGACTTAGACTTAGAAACATGCCTACAGGAACTAAATAAGAAGGACAGTTTCATATTCAGTCCCATAAATGTATGGGGAAGCTTGTGAAGTGATTTCATGCTGGCTGTAAGCTGTGTGGGTGTAAAAGAGTAATAAATGCTCACTCAGCTGGGCAGCTGACTGCTAAGTTCATTACAGACATCAGGAAAGCAACTGAGCTTCTCATCTCCTGTTGTCTTGCTCTCAGGATCTGTGCAAGGCTGATTTTGCAGCAAACAGACAGGTGAACCTAGGATAGGTGGCATGACCACTACTGCCTTGAACAAAGCCATTTTATTCAGCCTGGAAATGAATTTAAAATGATTGGTCCTATAAAGCTCTCCCTGTAAGACTCACTTTTACCCCATTCACAGTTTAAACATTTCCAATTCTCCAGTCAAATAGAATCCCACAGATGTCTTGCTTCTCTCTCTCATCACAGCGGGAGTGGAGAGAGCCTGATGCACTGCAAAAGGGAGGGGGTTAAAAGGTGTGGAGCCCAGGCTGGCTGGATTTGGATTTCAACGCTGCTCTGTCATCTGTGTAGGCTTACACATATTTTTGTTCACCTTGTGGTTGATTTGTTTTCCTCCTTCATATTTTAGTGGGTTTGAATACTTTACACTGTGAATACAGCAATAACTGAAATAGACAATCTATACAGAGAACTTCAGAGGGGGATCTGAGAAATAGTAAACAACAAAATTTATCACCTTATGTAGGAGCCACATACCAAATTCTAACCCTACCCCAAGGTTAGGATCATTGTGTTTTCTCCTCTATGCGTGTTGCCAAATCTACCATATGCTAAATTGTTTACTAAGTTGTTTACATAGCAACTGAATTTTTTAATTGGTTAATTTGCTTTAAATGATTACTTTTCTTTCTCAAAGAAAACCAAAGCCTGTACATTAGCTTTGACAGTGTTTCTCACAGAGTTTCCATGACGATCACTAGAAAAGAGATTAGCATGCACTTCAACTGTCTACCTTTTAACTATTAAGTTACCTCATTTAACTATTAAGTGCAAATTGATATCTATACACTTAGCATATTCACATTTCAGTTGTAAACATTGTTGAAATAATCATGTGAGGGTTTTATTAAAACAACAACTAAAAATAAATTATAGATGAGCTAAAGAATGAAATAGGCTACTCATTTAGATTTTCTTTGGCTCAGATAATTTATACATAAATTATATCTAGATTTTTAAATTCATATTAAGTATACAGAGAGCTGCAGATATTGAATTGTAATGAACATCCAGTTACCATCAATGTATCAAATAGCCTTGTTCATGAATAATTATGTAAATAATTTAGCCTAGAAGAGACCCTACTTTTTAAAAAAACATCTATTCTATGTTCTAATTATAGGAGGGGTCTGTGTGAGGGTAGGTATGCATGAGCACCAATGCCCAAAAGGCCATTGGAATTAGATTCCCTTGAAGCTGGAGTTACAGATGGTTGTGAGTTGTTGTAAATGAGACTCAAGTTTCTTATAGAGCAGTATGAGTTCTTAGCTATTGAACCATCTCTCTAGCCAAAGATAATACAGAATGGTAATAGTTACCTTTATTGATTTTCTAACAAATGATTGGATTTGTGACAAATTTCCCCATACGAATCCCACTCACAGAATCATAAATAATGAGATCACAAAAGACTGTCACACATACCTATCATATTTTCTAGTACCCCCAGGAAGCCACCATTGATGCTAGATAAGCATCTATCAAACAAGTGGGTGATCTCTTCATTGATATCTCTATGTGCCTCCTATTGTGGCTGTGATGGCATGTTTGAGGGATCTCACTTCTTACAATGTATAGAAATCAGACCTAAAAAATCTAAAGACTATCCTAACGAAAGTGCTATGATGAAAAAGTGCAGCCTACAGATCAGTTTCAGATTCACAGAGATGGGAAGCTGGGTAACATAACTATTGAAGCTGTCTTAGATATCATAGTCAAGGTTCAAGTCAAAGCTCTTTTGAGATTATGACATTAGTTGATAAAAGAAAAAATCAGAGAAAGATAAATGATACTCTATGGTCCCAAACTACAAGGCAAAGATGGGGCTTACCAATACAGTCACCACACGTAGAACCACACCTCGCATGTTATTCTCCAGTTTCTTGTCTGTCAGTGATCCATTCAGACCCGTGACAGGATTCCAGCACCCAAGCTGAAAGGCAAAGAATCTTTGGTCACTTCTCTGACTGAAGAGCAGCACCATCACCTCTGTGGAGGCCTTGTAGAGAGCTGTGTGGTACCTCATGTAATAACTGGTATGAAAGACTTATCTCTTTTAACAGCAAATGAAGCAATCAGAAATACCACCTCTTGCCTTTAAATACCATCATATGGCATATGTCAGAAGCTAGCATGCTTTACAAGAATCACAGAGGACATCTGAATTAATGAGGAGTCACATATTCACCAAAGGCTCCATCACCATAATGTGCTAATTGGAAGAATAAAAGTACATGTAACCCTTGCAGAATTTCTTACCAATATATCAGTTACTGAATAAATTCTCTCAGAGCCTTAATTCTGTCATTAACTTGTGCATTGCTTTTAGCGGAAAAAGACTTTTAAAATATTAAAAATATTTTATATGGATAGAAGAACAATTCTTTTATACAGGGAATAATCAGATACAAAGTGCATATGTGCTGTGTGTGTGTGTGTGTGTGTGTGTGTGTGTGTGTGTGTGTGTTTTAACTATTAACAGCACACAAAATCATAATTTGGATTTTGGTCAGAATTTTTCTTGGAATATTTTGACGATATTCTTTCAATGAAAATCGTATGTTATTGCCTCTTGTAGTATCCAGATCTGAGGTTACCGCTTTCAAAATGACTACTTTCAAATGTCAGAGGAATAAAAGTTGATGAGTCTCAATTAAAACTAAGGAGGAAAGAAAAATGTGACGAGGCTCTAGTTAGTGAATGCTAGACCTAGAAACAGATCTACTGAGGGAACAGGGTTTGTGCACAGTGGGAATGTTGTCAGGCTCTTATCCCAATGCCAGCTTCACGAGTTTTCACACTGAGACTGGTTCTGTGAATGTACGAGGTAAAAGCATAACCCAGCTTCAGTCATATTTAGAAACAATTTGATTAATTGAGTGCTTACAGGGACATCTGGTTGCTCGTGCCATTTCCTCCAATGATGATTTATTTCTTTGTACTGAGTTTTGTCTGTAGCTTCCAGAGTCATCAACATACTGGCAAATCTCCCTCACAAACAAACAACTTGGGTGCTTCTTATTAAAGCCTAAGCATCTCTTTTAGCTCCCAAAAGGTGTATAATTAAGAGAACTGAAATGTGCTCAATTTATTGTGAGAGACAGAGATGTCACAATATGATCAACAAAGCCAGGTTTTTCCTTATTAAGATAATTTGGAAAAGCTTGATAATTGTTGGTTTCAACTGTAAGAGCACATTAAATTCATACCATGATATGTCATTCTTAGTTACATAAAAGTCTAATTAGAACTTAGATCCAATTAGCAAATCCAAATGTGTTGAAGTCTAATTATCAGAGATTGTGTAGTCCTCTTGCCAAATTTTCAACCTTATGGAAATTCCTTTGAGCCTTTGTTCTTTTCTGAGGTCACCCAGAGTCTATCCTCAATTGCATAGTTTGACAAGCACTTTCTAATTACTTCAAGGAGATTTTATTTTTCTAGACTAAATATTGGTGGGGAAATGGCAATGCTGACATTAGTGAAGTCCTAGATCCATAGATGCTGATCACTGGTTTTCCAGCTTAACAAATGGCATTGAAAGACTTATTATGGACCTGCTGCTTCAGCAAACACATTTTTTTTTTTTTTTGCCTCCAGAGGTGTGTTTAGAGTTTGATCAAACTGTTGTTAGTTTGTCCACGGACCTGATGTCTATTCTACCAATTGACCTTGGCTTTCTCTGAACAAGTGCTGCTGTGTTAGTTGTGGGGTTAGAACAATACACAAAATGGTCTGGATAGACCAGGAACCCTCAAGTTCCAAGTTTTTCTGAGTCCTTGCCTCCTTCAAATACAGCTAAATATAGTCAGTATTATATAAACTCTAATGCATTTTCTTACATTTAAACTGGAAATATCAACAAAAAAGTAGAGCTGGTAGAAATAGGTAAATATTTGTCATCCTACTTTGGCATGAGTTTGAACACTATTTATGTATGCTATATGATGTTTCTTCTAATTTTTATGTGTGTAAGACTGTCCCAAACACATGCAAATTTACGTACGTACAGGTTGTAAGACAACTGAGCTTTCTGAATGACGATTTTCAGTGTTCTGTGATGTTATTGTATTGTGTGCCATCTAACGTGCTTAACAATTACACTGGCCATGTTGTTCTAGTCTCTTAATAAGCATAGAGAAGCCAAAATCATAGGTATTTCCTATATCGACCACATCTTTAAAGCATTCATAAATAATTTCTGAGTGTCAGTCACAGAGCTGAAATCTTTATGCAGGATGTTGAATTGTCACAAAGGAGAGACAACCTTGATTCAATGACTGTATAAGATGGCCCTGTTACCATTATTTCTCAGACATCACATATAAGCTCTCACATAAGGTCATATATCTACTAAGAGATGAAACTAGGGTTGCAACTAATTCCATTTAAGTTCCATTGTCAGGATTTTAAAATGAATTTTGTCTCATGCCTTATGAATCCTTTTGATATATTCATGATCTATTTGAGGTGGTTGGTAGAAAATATGTTCAGGTTTCTATGTTAAGGAAATTGAGGTTCCAAACATGAAGTGGCTTGCTCAACATAAAACTTACAAGGCAAAATTGTCATCATAATTGTATAACCATAATTGTAATATTTACATATTGTACATGTGTAAATTATATAAGGGTTTCACTTTTATTAACTCATTTAATTATCAAACCCTTGAAGGAAGGGACCATTCTTGTCCCCATTTTACAGAAGAGGGGTCTGAGAACAGACAGGTGTTCTTTCTATATATCTTATATGTTTATCTGTATAAGCAGTCAAGATGGCCAACCACTGCCTGGTCCAAACTGAGATCCATCCAATGGGAAAGAGACAACTTTGATACTATTATTGATACTCTGCTTTGCTTGCAGACAGGACCATATCATAACTGTCTCCCAAAAGTCTTCATCCAATAGCTGATGGAAACAGATACAGAGACCCACAGCTAGACATCAGGCAGATCTCAGGTAGTCTTGTTGAAGAGTCGGGGACAGAATAGAGCAAGCCAGAGGGGTCAAGGACATCACAAGAAGACCACAGTGTCAATTAAACTGGACCCGTGGGGCCTCACAAGACCCTGGGCCACCATCCAAAGAGCATACAGGGTCTGGACCTAGGCTACCCCTCTATATTTGTAGCAGATGTTCAGCTTGGTTTTCATGTGGGTTCACTAACAATTGGAGCATGGCTGTCTCTGACTCTGTTGTCTGCCATTAGATCCCCTTCTATCACCTGGACTGCCTTCTTGGGGCTCAATAAGAGAGGATGTGCTTAGCCCTGCTGGGACTAGATGTACCAGGGTGGGGAGGTGCCCAAGGGGGGGTTCTCCTTGTCTGAGGAAAAGAGGAGGGGCTAATGGGATAAACAATTTGTAAGGGCAGAACTGGGAGGAGAGGAGAGAATGGCTGTGATTGGGATATAAAGTGAATAAAATAATAAATTATGGAAAGAGAAAAAAAGATGGCAGAAAATAAGTATTGGGGGGAGGAAAATGAAGTAAACATAAGGTGCTCAAAATATTGATATTTCTGGTTTGGAGAAATCAATTTAGTTAAAACAAATGTCAAACCCATTTAATTGTCTGTATATGCCAATGATATGTCTGAAACAGTGTAAGATAGATAGTGAAATAAACAATAGCAGCACGCAGGTACAAGGCCACACACATACATCCTTTAAATGGATAACTCAGGTATTAAGATTTCTTGGTTTTATGTTCATGTACACTCATCTCCCTAAGCTTCACTTCCAATTATTCTGCTTGAGGATAACAAGTCCTTCTGATAAAAAGCAAAACAAACTAAGTGACATTCACATGTGTTCAAACTAAATCACTGTCTATAAGAAGTAATATTCCTTGAAGCAGAACAGCACTGAGCAACTGAAGGTTTGAGGAATTCTGAAGGGATTTCGCCTAGGATCAAACTCAGAGCTTCTCCAGCTACTTCCCTACTTTCATTGTTTGAAATTCTCCTTGACATGACATCTCTGGCAGTCTGTAGAACATTTTTTGTCTGGTTGTAATTTTGCTTTTGTTTTTTGTTTTATTTTAATTGTTGGTGTTTGCTTAGTTTTGTTTTCAAAGAAACTGGAGGCAAATTGTGAAAATACACACAGTCTCACACTCTCTAATTATTCTTGGCACCTAGAAGAGGAAACTGGATGTCCTGGAGCTGCAGTTACAGGTGGTTGCAAGCTACTTGATGTAGATTCTGTGAATTGAACTTCATTCTTAACTGCTGAACGTCTATCCAGTCTTACTGTCTCATACAAACTCTCTATTCAGTCAAATGCTCTCCAAATAAAAAATAAGTAGATGTGACTCCTGCAGCATATAAAATTTGCAGAAAGTCTTCCTGTTAATAGTCAAAAAAATTTACTATCTGGGGACTGGGTAGATGTCTTGGTGAGTAAAGTGCTTCATGCACAAGCATGGGAATTGGGGTTCAAGTTCCCCAGTAACTTAAAGCTAGACACAAGGGATGTACACACTTCCATAATCCCAGTATGAGATCTCAGGGAATGACTGGTTAACTAGTTTATCTAAAACATGGAAATCCAGAGAGAGATCTTGTTAAAAAAAAAAAAAAAAAGAATAGAGGTAAACACTTGAACTCCAACTTTCTACTTGTGCATACACACATGTGCATATGCTCCTACACACACACACACACACACACACACACACACACACACACACACACACACACATGCTGTTCAGAGCAAAGACCAGAAATTCTACAACTTTACAACTGCAGTATATAGATTTCCTGTGTTTTCTCTTATTGCCTGAAGTCATTTCAGAACCTTTAAAATGCTTAGTGCTCTAATTATTTCCTTCACTGGAGCTTTGGCAATAATAACCATGTAGCCTGAGTTAAATCAATGGAATAGCTTGTGTTCAACACACTGGCTGATGCATTTGCATGAGCACAGTAGCTCTTAACATTATGCATGCTAACGATGAAGTTTATATATTTACTCTTTTCTCCACAATGCTTTCACTTTTCATTGGCCACAGGCTGCAAAGGGTGACTCTTGACTTGGAAGTTTCACATCACTGTTTTTCAGACAGTGTTAGATGTCAAAAAGAACTGAACTGTTCAACTTTAATTTTATGCTTAATAGTTTGTAGACTTTAATAAGGGGAGTCAAGAGAACCCTAATTGAATATGAATGGAATGACCAGCGTTTGTGAGCTGTACTCACATGGAACAAAGGAATTCTGGCTATATTATCAAAGCACCAGGGAGGACTTGACACACCCTGTACTGAAAATATTTGCTGACAGTTGGTGGGCTTCATCTACTTGCGTCCTCAGCTTTCAGGCTAAAAGGGAAACAGCAAAAGATACATTCAAGCTGTTTTTAAAGGCAGTCATTTAGAAGTGTGCAGAATTTATTTGGTAAATATTAAGCCTGTAATGATCTAGAAATACAAAGAAAAATACACGTGGCATATTGAGTCACAAACACCCTTTATAAAACTGCATGGCAATGTTTTCTGTTTAGATGTCCACCATAGTGCGGTGGCCCGGCAATCATTCCAATATTAATTCTCTTTATGTTATTTTCCACGCATAAAGTAGTTTCAATTTGTAAGATTTGCTCCCTAGGGCATAGTTATAAGCTCCTGTGGGTATGCTCCTACATATGGACCATTACCATGGTCTTTCTTTGAGCTTACTGGTAGTGGCCTTTATGCTTAAGTTTCTAGCAGGAAAATGACTTTGGAAAAAAAGAGAAAACAATCAAATGACACAAATGTATATATATGTGTGTGTGTGTGTGTGTGTGTGTGTGTGTGTGTGTGTGTGTGTGTGTTTTGCTGTTGAACACCAAAAGTGGGCCAGGCCAGTGAGATGGCTCAGAAAGTCACAAAGCCTGGGAATCTGAGTTCACTGCCCAGGACCCACACAGTAAAAAGGAGAACTGACTCCTAAATGTGGTCCTCTAACCTCCATGTGTGTACCCTGGCATCCGTGTACATAAACAAATGCATAAATCAATAGGAAGACAAAAGCTTCTACAATGTAAATAAAATGACCTTATTAAGTAATACCTACAGATGAAGAGTATGAGAAACAGCACACACACACACACACACACACACACAGACACACACAGACACACACATGCAAGAGCATGTACATACAAGTATATAATTACAGAAAAAGCTCAAATATATTAGGTAGTCACAATAACAACTTTCAGTTATCAACCGTCATTTAACTAATTTAATACCAGAGCATAGTGACTTTTTTCTTTCCTTCATATGTTTTCCTGGTATTAAAACACCATTACACTGGAATTAGAGGCCACATGTCATCACAGATAATGTTATGTACTGAAGAACAAGAATGATTATGTTTGAGCACTTACCAAAAGTCAAGTGGTAGGTAACTAATACTAGGCTTCAGTTTCCTCTGCTCTCCCATGGGGATTAGAAATGACTTTGTCATGGGACTCTTGACTATCTGCTGATGTCTTATATGTTAAGCATTGTGATGTGTTCTTAACACAAACACTAAGGAAGTACTTGGTGTTATTTATTAGCCAGGATTCTTTTATTTCTGCTCACTCCTGTTCTCAGAGCAGCTTCTTAATTTACTAATAAAAACACATCTCTAAAGATGGAGTTCAAAGAAGCTGGAAACAACCCAACTGTCCCTCAACAGAGGAATGCTAGGGAGGGAAAATGGGAGTTGGTGGGTGGGGGAATACCATCATAGAGGCAGGGGAAGGGGGGATGGGATAGGAGGTTTCCAAAAGGGAGACCTGGACAGGGGAAAAAATTTGAAAAGTAAATAAAGTATTAAAAGGAGAGAGAGAGAGAGAGAGAGAGAGAGAGAGAGAGAGAGAGAACTAAAATAATAAATAAATTAAAAAAGATGGAGTTCAAAGCTATAATGTAACCTAGAAAAATTTGGAAATTCATGATGATTCAGCTAAACCCTTAGAACAATTACATCAGAATCTCATGGTGGCAAGGTTAGTCCTCAGTCTTGTGTGAGCTTTTCAAGATCATTTCACTCATAGGCAAAATCATTCTAATACATGCTGGAGCACTTGGGGAATGCAGCCCATCAGTTGACTATTTCACACCATTATTCTAAGGTCTCTGCTCTCCTAGCTTCTTTTGAAAGAGCTGACAATCAACACCATCTTAACTAAGCTATTTACATTTCATAATTAAAATTAGGTGTGGATGTGAAATCTCTGTTAGGCCAGGTTGTTGCCTATCTTGCCCAGGGGTGTACTTGGGTTGTCACAATGTGATTGTATAGGAACCAAATAGTACCAATAGATGAAGGCAGGAGTTAAAATCTCATGGTTTCCTTATTTGTTATCTGTCTTTCTGGGTCTCCAACTAAAATTAATTTAACAAATCCCCCAAAGAGTCCCAATCTGAGACTGGATCTTCCTCCCACACTGCACCTCTACAGGTCTCTTCATTTTTCAGGATGGTTTATCTCACTCAAATCAAACTTGATTAGCATTGTCTTACCATCTTAACAGAATATTGTTTTTCTATAATATCTTAGCATTTAGTGATTGCACCTAAAGCTTACTGGATTTTCTTTTTGTTTCATCTTGTTTCTTTTGTTTCACCTGGCAGCTCAGCTCCCACTAGGTCACTTCAGTCCTTGACATTATTCATTTAGTAATGTTCATGTTTACTGAAGACTTCTTAGGAGTCAGAAATGGTGCCAAGCTCTGTATATAATTTAATTTATGTTTTTGCTCCAAATGTGTTAGGGAAGTACTAAATTATTCCAATTTTAACAGACATAGAAATGGAGGATTAGAAAGATTAATTGACCTGTTTGAGGTTGTTTAGCTAGCTAGTGATAGGGCCAGAATTTGAACAAATGGTGTTTACCTTTAGAAGCTGCTAGGGCATTCTGACCTTAGTCAGTATGATGCCTTTTCAGATGGAAGTAAGACAAGGTGCACATAGACAGATCTGAAGGCCTTTTGAAAACTCATTTTCCCATGTCAGGCCTTGAGGAAGCACAATGGTCTCTGGTAAAACTCCCTTTTGTGTTTCAATGATTCATGCTCATCTTCTGCTAAATGGAACTGACCTGTAGCTAACATACATGGGAGAAGGCATTCTAGTTTGTGACTGGGTTCTGTAACTGTGTCAGTGTGGGAAGATTGGCTTTTAGTGACTGGTGAGAAACACGTGAACATTGAACTGAATTTTCAAGGTTAGGTTTTTTTTTTCTTCCAGAAAAATGAATGTGTTTGAATCATAGTTTCTTCTACTAAGATGAAATGTATTGTTAGTAAAATGAATTCTGTATTTGTCATTCACAAAGCTTATTAGTGAAAGATTGATTTTGTGATTTTTGTGGAGGGTTTCTTTTTACTACATTTTGTTTGTATAGCCCAGTGGTTCTCAATCTGCCTAACACTGCAACTCTTTAATACAGTCTCTTATGTTATAGTGACACCCCCAACCATAAAATTGTTTTGTTTCTGCTTCATAACTAATTTTGCTATTGCTACAAATTGTAATGTAATTTTTGGAGATAGAGATCTTTCCAAGGGGTCATGATTCACATGTTAAGAACTGGTCTAATGTGTGTATGTGTGTGCATGTACATGCCACACTGCATATATGGAGATCAGAGGAAAGTTTGTGGGAGAGTTCTTTCTTTTTGCTATATGGGGCTTAGGGGTCAAACTTGGGCTGTCTTACCAGGTAGCAAGTGACTTTTCCCACTGAGCCATTCAATACTAGGAGGCTTCTTATATTATCAGTAAACCAAATTCTTTAAGATTTTTTAAAATGAATTTTTATTTACCCATTTTATATATATATATATATATACATATACATATACATATACATATACATATATATATATAGTGTGTGTGTGTGTATGTGTGTGTGTGTGTGTGTGTGTGTGTGTGTATGCACGTGCATGCTCTGACTTTATGTACACCAGAAAAGGACATCAGATCAAAGATGGTTTTGAGCCACTATGTGATTGCTGGGATTTGAACTCTGGACCTCTGGAAGAGCAGTCAAGTGCTCTTAACCACTGAGCCATCTCTCCAACTCCAGCAAACCAAATTAATACATATAGAAACATGAGGACTGTAAATGTTCTCATCAGTAAAGACCATTGTATCAATTAAAAAGAGACTTCCAGAAACATTTGCAAAACCCCCGACTTAACTTTGTTTGTAGATGTGCATTGGGTACCTAAACCGCTACTCAGGATATAGTTTATAAGTAAATAGTTGACAAATGAGTTAATTGGTTTTATTTTTCTCAAAACAAAACACGCAGCAGTGTAGAGGAATTTTATAGCATGGGGGCCTTACCCTAAGGTGAGTGATGAATCAACTGATCACTTGAAAACTGTCTAGCAACTGTGTAATATGATTAAATTCCTAACCGAAGTCATTCTTGTGAGGAACAAGAGGCTTATTGTTCAGACTTCCTTGTCACTCATTGTAGAATGTGTATTCAACATTATAATCAGTTTACTGCATGCATAGTAACGCACATCTAAGTCACCCAGGGTTTTCCTATGAGGCTGCTCTTGCTCACACATCTGCTCAGAATCACTATACAAAGGAAGAAGTTGGGATTCTCTGTGAATCATCAAAGAGCTGGCAATGCCTGTGAGTATCCTTAGCGTCTTTGAAGACAATTCTAATTTCACTGTAGAGGATTACAAACGTTTAAACAATTGAGACTTGCATAAATAAAGAATTCCACATTATGTATAGTGTAAAATACTAGCATTACACATAATCACCATGTCTTTGTGGATTTGTGTCCTTATCATTCTTTTTAGCAGCTGTTTTACATATTTCCCCATATACATCCATTGTCAAAGAATAGATAGAAAAAACACATATCTGAAAAATCAAGAGAAGGAGCAAGACAAATGTTGAAAGGGAGGCCTGGAGTAACTGATCACAACACTATGTTAGAGATTCAGCCCTGAACAGTGTAGTGGGCACTATGCTCTTTGCAGCTGTCCATCCCTCACCCCCAGAACACCAGCATGTAGCCACATATAGCGCATCAGGTCTAGCTCAGCCTTGGCAGTCGTCTGGCATTCTACAATTATTCTGGAGGGGTGGGGAGAAAAAGAAAAAAGAAAAAAAAACTAGCCAACCTCAAGTAGAAAGAAAATATCCTCCAGTAGTACTGTATTATTGTACTCAAATTTTTAGTCCTCAAAAAAAAATTAAAAGCATTAAAAACAAACACTAGTGGTCCCAGAGACCCCCACAAATATCACAGGCTACTGTCAAGGCTCTTGGTTGCTCTCCATAGCATTATGTCCAGACCCTGTTCCTGAAGACAGCGCATACTTATGTCATTGAACATGGAGAAGTTGAGCTGTGTTCCACTGGAAGCCTCTCCTCTACTGGCTAGCATTCAGGGTTCTTGACAGTACTCTGCATGCTACTAGAGGGAAAGAATAATCACCAATGACACCAAGCTACACAACTGTGACCTATAATAGTGACCTGCCTACAAGACATCTTAGTGTACTAGTGGCACTTTTTGATTGGAATTAAGGCCAATACTACAAGATGGAATCTATACCTCACACTGATGAAGTGTCACGAACCTGAGACTAGATAGCTCATGGGCCCTAGGGGAAAATCTACGACTGCAATGACATATCACTATGCCCATATATCCATGTCTTGTTTAACCCATATAAAAGGTACTTGCCTTGCAGTAAATGGAAACTAATCTAGAGACCACAATTAGACAATATGCAGAGAATCAGCAATTTTAGGGCATTCAGTCCTAAATGGGAGGTCTTTATCAAACCTTTCCTCTCAAGGTTCATGGATCTAGACAGAAGAGAAGGTGGAAAGATTGTAAGAGATATAGGTGGTGAATGATTTCAAGGCAACAGTGTTTTCCAGAAACAACAGGACTGATGCACGTATGGACTCACAGAGGCGGTGACCCCATACAAAAGCCAAACCAGTTCCAAGTGCCAGCAGTGAGAAGGGAGGGGAACACAAAGCCCTACCCTGAAACAGAAAGCTATGTGTAATTGATACCTGATAGAAAAGGGCAAGTGAATTTTCTCCAATGGAGTGTTACTGGGAATATCGACCACATACTCCAGGTCAAGCCTCATGCTCAGGATAGTAGTTGGCAAACAAAAATGGATTCCAGGGTTTTTGTGTGTGCTTTTTGTTTTGTGTTGATTTTTTTTTGTCTTATTGGTTTTTGTTTGTTTTGAATTTTAGTTTTTGTTTTGTTTTAGTTTGGGGGAGATATATGGGCAAAACAAAAACATCAAGTATGGTAGGTAGGGATGTAGGCAAGATCTGGGAGAAATTGGTAAAGGGTATAGAATATGATCAAAATGCATTAAAAATATTTTAAATAAAAAACAAATAAGCAAGAACACACAGCCCATCTAGAGAGAAACATAAAATTTGAGGATGAGTGTCTTGATAATTATGATACAACTGTCCTTTAGAACTTGCTTACAGTACTAAAAGGAAGTATGGAGAAAGTCAAGAAAAATGTGCAAACAAAAGACAGATATCCACAGAGACAGAAAACATGTAGACAACAGGAAATCCTTGCTTCTAAGAAGTACAACTGTGTAAAAAGAATTCTGGAATTGTGGTTTCTTAAAAAAAAAAAAAAAGCACAGACATATAAGAATATGTCTTCATTTTAAACCCATGTGTGGTGATATGGGGCTGCTTCCTACTGACTGCATCAACTATGATTGTCCTTGTGCTCTAGTAAATACATGTATACATATATAGATGTATACACATACACATGTATACGTGTATACATGTATACATGTATACACATATGCATGTATACACACACACACACACACACACACATATTCCCTAGAGACAGTGTTGGTGGTTGGTGGTCATTCAGGAGAATTACTTGTGGTTTGTTAGTAGTGGTGCTCAAGAAGAAACAAGAAGGAAAGAAATTAGATTCAGGGATTACTCTCTCTCTCTCTCTCTCTCTCTCTCTCTCTCTCTCTCTCTCTCTCTCTTCCTCCTTAATCCTTCTTTCTCCCCTATCTAGAGATAGGATGTAAAACTAAGGGGAGGAAGATAAAGGGTAGGAAAAAAGAACCCACAAAGAAGCAAACTCTAGCTATACAACTGCCATGACAGTTTCAGCATAAAGGCTAGGAAATGAACATAGATCATTTTTACAGTGCAGAAGGGATCTTGTTATCATATTTTCAACGGTGAGGGATGCCAAGGAAGCTGTGCATGTAGAATAAAAGAAAATAGCATGGTGAATGTGTGGACAATTACTAAAGCTGGTGTTGTTGGAAGTGCTTTATAAATCAATCGACACTACTTTCTATATAATTTAAGAGACTAATGTATTCTTACATTTTGTATGTTTTGGACACACAATGTAAAAACCTATTACTTGGGGACATCAGTTGAACAATGCAGGGTAGAAATGTAAAGCAGAGAAGTGTTATAAAGCTTAGTGGCTATAAATATAAACTCCACTGTCAGCTGGTTTCCTCTTTGTGGAAGCCTTTTAGTAGTTTGTAGAAATCAAAATTCGATTTTAAGGATTATTTCTTTGGTTAAAGTATGAAACATATTCAAGTATTTGCAAAACACATAGATCAACAGAAATAAGCTTATAATCGTATCCGAGATATGAATGCAAAAAATATAAAGGCTTAAGTAAATATGACGACTATTCACTGTATCACTTCTGTCATGCAGGTGGTCCATCATCTCACACCTAGAGCTGTGCTGGGGAGTTGCCTTCATTATTTCATTTAAGATGAATCAAAATGCTTGATGATCCATAACTATCAAGCACACTTTGTAACATTACTGAATTGTTTAAAATTTCATGAAAAAATGAAATTATATATATATATATATATATATATATATATATATATATATAAACAATTTTAAGCTAGATCCTATTCTTGTTCATCTAAAACACACATGTCAAAGATTATCCGTTTTTATGGATTGCATCTTAATATCCTCAAAAATGCCCATATGATAAAGGCTTGGTTCTGAGCGAGTGACTTACTTGGGATGTAGCTGACCTTGAAGAGGTAAGGGTTGTTTGATCATTGAGAAATTTCTGGGAACATCAGCACCCAGAACTTTTCCCCACTCTGAGCTTCCAAGCCACTATGAGGAAAGGATACCTCTCTGGTACACACCCCCATCATAATATTCTGTCTTCCTAGAAACCCAGAAACACTGGACCAACTGGCTATAGTCCCACACTTCTTGAAGGGCAAGCCAAAATGCACATTTCCTCCTCTTGATTATCTTGGCTATTTTATCACAGCCATGGAAAGCTAATGGATTTTTTTTTTTTTTTAACCAGAGTGCTTGTTAAAGTGCAAGGTTGCCATGGGAGGTAAAATAGAAACTGAATTTTGAGACTCATTTTGATTCTGTCAAAGCTGTGTTCCAATCCACAGGGAAATGAGTCTCGAAACACTTCAAACATCACTGCAATCCTCAAAAGCAGTCTTTTAATATTTTATGCAACCAAATTAACAGCTGGATTGGACATATTTTGAAATATCCTTGGGACAGAAGGGTAAAATATGACAAGTAGTATTGTGTGAAGTCTAAATTTATCCAGCTGAAGAGTATCACAGAGACATCTGGACAGGTTACCACAGGTGACTAGAATATTGTGCTAATGAAGATGGCATCAAAGCTTAATAATCAAATAGGCTGTTAGTTTCTCAAGCAGAAACATGTCCGTCGACCAGAGCTTGCTCTCCCAACCTCAGCCAGCCCTCAAGTGCATGCAATTAACCTTAGGAAGAAAACACTAGAGGCAGCCGAATTGACTCATCAAAACTCATCACTACCACAGGCAAACAACAGAACAGATGTACCAACTAACACTGAGCGAGCATTTACAAAATTTAAATGCCAACATAAAGCTTTTCAACATGTTTTATGGAAAATTCAAATCTATAGAGAGAGAATGAATTGTTAAAGCAAATATTTATCACACTGCTCAAGCGATAATGAGACATTTTTCACATTGTTAATGTATCTGCCCACCTCTTCTTGCCAAGACTGATGTCAGACATGTCAAAGCAAATTTCAGGCATATAATTTTATCCCTAACTATTCTGGTACATATCTCTAAAAATGAAAAGGTCTTTAAAAGTATAATTGGAACATACTTTAGATTTTTAGTTTTAATAACATCTGATAGTCAGGATGCTTATCTTTCTAAACTCACAGTAAGATCCATATTTTAACAGAAATTAAGGCTTTTACTCATTTTATCTAAGATTATTTTATTCATTTGGGTTTTTTTTGTTGTTTGTTTTGTTTTGTTTTGTTTTGCTCCTTCATTTCCATATAAGTGAAAACTGGCTATATTTTGTTCAGCTTACCAAGGCTTAAATCCTGATGACTGAATCCCTCATCTCCCAACACCGCTATTTTCATTATGTTATATGAAAAACTGGTAGGTTCAGAGAACTGATTTTATCTGCATAAAATTTATCAATAAAATATTTTTGTGTTTTTTATACTTCTATGTAAGTACTAAATATACTAGATATATATTATACCTTTTTATACTAAAAAATACTATAAATATATACTAACTATATCCTTTTAAGTAGAAGGTATATAATGTCTATCTTGTCCCCTCTCCAAGCAATGGAATTGCCCATTGCTTATCATTTATTCTTTTATTAGGATAAATAGTATTCCCCAAATTCATGTGTTGAAGCCTTAACCCCTCTCACCTCAAAATGTTCTGTATTTGATAATAAGGTATTTAAGGACATAGTTCTTGGTCAGTTAGGTCATTTGGGTTGTTAAAAATGCAATCAGACACCACAATTATTAAAAGAGGAGATTATGTCACACATAGTTACCACTATGTTAAAGAAAGATGATATAAAGATATAGAGAAAGGGTAACCAAGGAGAGGGTCCTCAAGGAAAATGCCTGGTGGCCCATTAGAATTTGGCTGTTGTCCTTCAAGTGTCAGAAATAGATAATGTATGTTCATTTACAAAGCCGGTGCAGTTTCGTTATAGTAACCTTCACAAACTAACATAACTAATTATGTTATAAGCTTTTCTGTGTTTTAGACAAGGTCTCATGTAGCCCAGGAAGCCTACAAGATGACTTTGACCTTTTAACCTGTCTCCAAGTCTCATTTGGAAATGTTACTGCTTTAATTCTATCCTTTCTTCTTTGTATGAAAGCTGCATTATTTCAATAAAGTAAAAAGATTTTCGTCATTATTTGCTTAACCTCAGATTAATTTTTTCATATCAAAACAAAAAGAATTATCATTGTGGTATGATATACCTGCAATCCTTTTGTGAAAGCATTATACTTTGTTTTTAAATATGATAGAAGGGCAAGTGTTCTGACTGCCTTTTAAATTGACCCTGTAAAAACAAAGAAAAATAAATTCCAGAAGCCTCTAGAATGTTGGCGTGGAAACTCTGGTTGTGGTGGCTCATGCCTGGAAATTCCACCCTTTGGAGGCTGAGACTGTGAGATTGCTGTAAGTGTAGATGGAGGCCTTTCTGTGAAAGCAAAATCTTGTCTACAACAAGTCCCACATAAAGCATGGGCTGAAGAAGCCCAGGCACAGTGGCACTGGAAGATTTTGTCCTACGAGCACAAGGGAAGTAATTCAGCAGACACAGGCTGAAGCTGACCAACTATGTGCCTTTATGGCTCCATCTTTCCGCATTATAAACATCGAGGCTAGAGGGATGCAACCTTCGCATGCTCCTGTTCAGACTGCTATCTTTTTCAAAAGCATTTTACCAATTTACTTCTGACATAGAACAAGGAATAGGAGTGGAATTTTGGTGTGGAGAATTCTTCCTCAACTTCCTAGACTTCCTAGAGTCTAGGAACTAACTGAATGATTTCACCACCTAAATGATTACTCCATGTGCATTCTGAGATGAGTATGGTCTTCTGTGGATATGAGCAGAGGGGGCGGGGTCACAAGAAATACAGCCGAGGCTTTAGATGAAAATACAACAAATGCTAACAAAAGATGGACAAAAAATGCTAGCAAAAGATGGAACATTTCCAGTTTTAGATTGTGAGCAGAAGGCTTGAGACAGGAGGATCACAGAAGAGTGCCTCTACTTCCCAGCTGATTCAGAGTCTGCACTGACTTTGTTTCCCTAAGACCCAATGACTAAACAATGCTAGAGCAAGATAAGATAGTCTGCACAGGCCCATGCTGCACTGTGGGAATGGAACTTAACTGAAGGTATTCATACTTTTTATAATGGACAATAACCCATTATAAAAAGTACATCTACAGGAGATTGTACTTTTACTGTGCTGAAAATCCCCTAACTCTGTCTTTCATGCGGGAGACAAATATCGTATCCACATTCTAAGGTGTTCAATGTATGAACATCTTTTGAAAGGTTAATTTTAAATAAAGGCAACCATTACCACTGCCCATCAGGCAATTGTCTCTCAACACATGGTGATAGTAAAGATTTAACTAGAACAAAAATGATAAAAGAGTCATGAGGGATAATTTAAGAGCTAAAAAACTATTAAGTTATTATGTAAAAAATGAAAAGTGTTCTAAAAATAGAAATATTATATAGAACACAGTGTATGGGATATGTGCATATAGTTCCTGTAGTGTGTGTGTGTGTGTGTGTGTGTGTGTGTGTGTCTGGTGTATGCATGTAGGATATGTATGAATGTGTTTATGTGGGGGGCTTGTGTGTGTTTATGTGGGGGGCTTGTATGTGTTGTGGATAGCCCTGGGGCTGTTTGTATTTTGATGCTATTTCTGCTTTCCTGGAAGGAGTTGTGGACAAGGAGTTAGTCACATACTCAGGTGACTTCTTGTGAACCAATCCCCTAATGAATAAAGGAACCAATCACTGGGCGACTAGGCAGAACTTACAGGTTGGACAGAGGAAGAGAGGCAGGAGAGAGGTAGGTCCTTTTTGGACCGGGACTGCATGAGGACAAGATGTAGTTACTGGTGTCTCCAGGTTTCAGTGGCGGAGCTGTCAGGATTCACCTCTGGAGGATTTAGATTTATTAAGACTTACAAGATTAGGATTTGAGTTGCTGCTCCCAGAGATTTGAGTTACCATTGTTTCTGAACTAAGTTTGTGTGGTGTTTTTCTTCTTGCGGCAACTCGGCTGGGTTCGACAGAGAAAGGTACGGCAGCAAAGTATGGGTTTGCCAGATGTGCTCCACAGAGGCTGTGGGAGTATTGAAGCATGGGGTTGGTGTGGTAGCGACCTGCCAGTGGGAACCTAGAGAGCTGGGTGGGGAGATCTTGGAGCTCTGAGTGAGAATCTCCACGAGATAAAATAGGTCGGCCATTATCCACCATTGCATAGCCAGCCAGGCCCCCACAGGGCAAAGAGAAACAGAGTGTAGCATGGGAACGTGCCAGTTCGTTTTTTAATATTTCCCGCAACATGTATGCATGTGGTATGTGTACTTAGTGGTAAGTATGGTGTACTGTGTGCAATTTTTGTGTGTGTGCGCTATATGGTGTGTGGTGTATGCATGTGGTGTGTGTGTGTCGTATGTGTGTGATATGTATAATTTGTTTACGTTTGTGGTCTGGATACTGTGTTGGTGTGTGTGCTATGCTGTGGTGTGGATTTGTAGTGCATATGCTTGTCTGTTTTGTGTGTATGATATGTGTGTATACAGTATATGTGATTATGTGGTTTATGCATGTGGTATGTGTGGCTGTGTGGGGTGTGTGGGATGTTAGTACATGTGTGTAGTAGGATTATATACTCTGTATGTGTGAATGAGTGCTCTGTGTGTATGTGTGTACGTGCATGCAGGCGTGTGTACATTAGCACACTGTGTAGACTCTAGTTTTCTATGTGATCACATGTTCCTTGTATTGTATTCATTACATAGTACTATGTCAGGTTTGAAGATAGAGTGAAAAGTAAATTAGCAACTAGATATTTTGTGGTTTCATGCTGGAGGTATGATTACCTATGAGAATTTTAACTCAAATAAATGTTTCCTTTCAGGCTCTTCCTAGTGGCAGGCTTGGCTTATGACATATATTATATATCTACTTTATATGATGCTACAATGATGCATTCCTCAGCTTAGAGAAGACTTTCTGAGCATGTTTAGATAAAAATACAACTGCTCTTCAGCTTGCAGCCAGTAAAATGCACTCATTTTAACTAATGAGAAAAAACTTGCGAAAGAATTGAAAAATGAAACTAAAGAAGCATGTGATATGCATATTTGAGGTGAAAGTTACCTCCTCTATTCAGTCTTCACTTTCCATACAGTCATTAATCCCTGTCACAAATATTCACAATATGCTTTTATTTAGGAATTTATTCGTGAAACAGGTTGAAGCAAATAGTTTCTGGTTAGAAGATTTTTTAGACTGTACAGGGACAGGGGTGAATTTGAGGAGAGCTTTGTGAAATGCTCCAACTTAATCCTAGTCAAAACAGGATGCCAGGTGGTAGCATTGGTGACATGACTCTGTGATAAGGTACTTGCTGTCAAGCCTGATGATCAGAAAACAAATAGAATCTCATGGTTTCTCACAGTACTATTGCGCGCGCACATACACACACACACACACACACACACACACACACACACACACACACACAATTTAAATAATATATTAGATGGCCAAACTGAAGTCATTGGTTATACAATACTAATGGAATAAGTATTGATCCAATGACATTTGCACCCAATAATTCAGGAGAAGTGCAGTTTCTTACTGTATTACTTACTATGTCTGGCCAATTATTTCTCCATAACTGAATGATAACATGAAATATTATAAATTTTGAAATGAGGTCACTGTGGTATATCCTTGCTGTTACTGTGTACTCATATATGGTCACCATTTCCATACTTTGACTCTGAAATGGTCACATGTCTTAGTCATATCTGATACTCTGAGTAGAATCTGAATCTGAAGAGCTGATGTGATACACAATTGCCTCCCCAAGGCACAGTGAAAGCATGTGCTAAAATGTAATAACTTAAAGTGAATGTTTTCCTTGTCTACATGACAACTGTTAGAATTACAATGACCCAATTTGGCAGTACAATCTACCTGTTGTTAGGCAAGTTGAGCATGCCACCAGACAGAAGAACCGCTAAGGTTAAGCCAGCCCAAACCCTGGGGAATCTCAGAAATGAGAATGGTAGGCACGGGCCAGCTCCCTGCCAAGCTCTACTTGATCTGTAACACATAACCATGACACTCCACTGAAAAGAACAAGATAGTCGGTCACATAGCATTAAAAACTTTGAGTTCTCCATGCTAATGAGGTGTCTAGACGTTTTAGCCCTGAGTGTTTAGCCCTTCCAGGTCATTCTTCCCTCCAAAAATCTATTTAATCCCTGGTTCACCCTGAGTAAGATGCATTCATTTACATCTACCATCAAATAAAGCAGTTTGGAGAAGCAAGGACCTTTGCTTTAGGAGGAGACCTTCATCCTAGAAAGCCTCTCCTAAATCTCTTGGAGAAGGTCTTCTCTATTACAGTTCCTCCAGATTCTCAGTGCTCACTAGGAACCAAACCAGATTCTACCCCAGGCCCTGGGCTCAGCCATCTCCATCCTGCCTAGCACATAGGGGAATCTCGGGCCCACAGACCCCGATTCTCAGCTCCCAGTGATACCCCAGTGGCATCTTGGTACACAGAAAATGGCGAATCACAGCATCCATCCCAGACACCACTGTTTCGCACCCAGGAAATCAGTCTGGAACCCCTATTATGGACTGTGTTCTGCCATCCCTGAGTAGCAGCGAGGCAGAAATGCACCTGACAACCTGTCTTAAGTATTTAAATAAAAGCTGGCATAAAGCAGATGCATGGTGGATTTTAAATGACAAGTTGATTTGGGACAAATAATTTGCTACTTAAGGTACTACATAATCATATTAAATGCCCTAATATGCATTTTGTAACATATTAGATACACATAAATTTTGGACCCTCTACTTCTTGTTTCAATCAATGCTATGTCTATTTCCTTGTAAATACTTATATTATTTAAAGCAAATTAACTGACAACATATGCCAGCAGTTTAACAAAAGTCACAGAACAACAAAAATGACTGTAGTGAGCATTTTTTCAATCCCACCAAGAATAGCAAACAAGACCACATGAGGGAAGAGGATAATTGATTTTATTTCTTTTTCTGGCATCAAGGCTTGGTTCCTCATCATTAGCAAGGATGCTAGAACAGAGGGGCAGAGCAATGGGTCACTTCCGGAAGATCCATGGAATATGGCAACTCCCAAGCTAGAGGAATAAACAGGAACTCTATTAGAAGAAAGCATTTCCATATAAAGAAAAGGGAGATCTCAAGAGCAAGAACAAAAAAGCTGTGTGGACCCAGCTGTACCACTCCTGGGCATATACGCAAAAGATGCTCCAACATGTAATAAAGACACATGCTCCACTATGTTCATAGCAGCCATATTTATAATAGCCAGAAGCTGGAAATAACCCAGATGTCCATTATCAGAGGAATGGATACAGAAAATGTGGTACATTTACCCAATGGAGTACTACTCAGCTATTAAAAACAATGACTTAATGAAATTTGCAGGCAAATGGATGGAACTTGAAAATATCATCCTGAGCGAGGTAACTCAGTCACAAAATAACAAACATGGTATGTACTCACTGATAAGTGGATATTAGCCCAAAAGTTCGGAATACCCAAGTTTCACTTTACAGTAACCGCTGGACTGAGAGTGAGGTCCCCGATGGAGGAGCTGGAGAAGGGACTGAAGGAGCTGAGGGAGTCTGCAGCCCCGTGGAGGGAGCAACAGTGTCAACTGGCCTGATCCCCCACCCCAGTCCTCCTGGAGGCTGGACCACCAACCAAAGAATACACATCGAGGGACCCATGGTTCGGACCACATATGTGACAGAGGAGGGCCTTGTTGGCCATCAGGGGGAGGAGAGGCCCTTGGGCCTGAGGGTGTTAGAGGCCTCAGTAAAGGGGAATGTCAAGGAATATGGGAGAGGTGGGCAGGTTGGTGGGAGGTGGAATAACCTCATAGGGAGCATGAGGGGATAGGGAGTTTCCAAAGAGGAGACCTAGAAAGGGGGAAACATTGGAAATGTAAATAAAGTATTAAAAAAAAAAAAAAAAAGCTGTGCGTGGTGGCACACGCCTTTAATCCCAGCACTTGGGTGGCTGAGGCAGGCAGATTTCTGAGCTCAAGGCCATATTGGTCTACAGAGAGAGTGGGAGGATAGCCAGGGCTACACATACACACACACACACACACACACACACACACCTACTTTGAAAGCAAACACACACACACACACACACACACACACACGTGAGAGAGAGAGAGAGAGAGAGAGAGAGAGAGAGCACTTCTACCATTACACAAAACCTAGCATCACTGTTAGCTAGAATTTATAGTTTCTTTTCTCCCTGGCAAGAATAGAATCCTAGGTTAATCATTTAAAGTATACTAAGACTATTGAGTATTCCCCAGAGCTCTGTCTCAGATCCTTGACCACAATGGGGGATGTACCGTCTTACCTCCCTAAAGTGTGATTATGAAAAAGAACTGTGTCAAATATCTGAGAAGTATGGACTCTTGCTTCTGCATTTGGACTTTGTATTTGCTAGACCTCCCAAGGCCAAACTGTAGCTCCTTTACTTTCTCAGTCTCAATATTTGACACATGAATTTGATCTTGAAAGATCAGACAAGGTCCTTTTTGTTAGGATTGCTAGCTATGAATGCCCTGCCTAGGGATATTGCTTTTTTAACATATAGGAAGAATATCTAAGAAAGAGAAATAGCCAACCCAAATTAGGAATAAAAATTGCCTCCTATCAGCTTTGTTAGAGTCTACCAATTCAACTGTATCTGGTACCTGCTGGCCTTTGCCTTCCCAGTTATATAGTAGGCCCGGGTTGTGAAGTAAACTTTGAATTTGTTTACTTTAGATAACTTTAATAACATTGACAAACATGATAATTTTTCTTTTAATAAAATAACATAATTTTAATTCTATTTTTAGATTCTTAGCCTCAATATAGTACCTGTTGTGAAAAGAAATATTTTCTGAATCAATAATTCAATAATTCTTTTTGCCTTCTTATATGACATTTCAATATTTATCTTAGAGTTCTAGATGTGTTTTTACTTAACTCATTAATCATATTTATGAATATAAAACAATTTTAAGAAATGAACATGGTATGTATTCACTGATAAGTGGATATTAGCCGAAACGTTTGGAATACCCAAGTTTCATTTTACAGTAACTGCTGGACTGAGAGTGAGGTCCCAGATGGAGGAGTTGGAGAAAGGACTGAAGGAGCTGAGGGAGTCTGCAGCCCCATGGAAGGAGCAACAGTGTCAACTGGCCTGACCCCCTCTTCCCCCAGGTCCTCCTGGAGGCTGGACCACCAACCAAAGAATACACATGGATGTACCCATGGTTCGGACCACATATGTGGCAGAGGATGGCCTTGTTGGCCATCAGGGGGAGGAGAGGCCCCAGTAAAGGGGAATGCCAAGGTGGGAATATGGGAGTGGGCGGGTGGGTAGGAGGTGGAATCCCCTCATAGAGGTGGGGGAGGGGGGGATAGGTGGTCTCCAAAGAGGAGACCTAGAAAGGGGAAACACTGGAAATGTAAATAAAGTATCAAAAACAAAAAAAACAAAAAAACTATCCCAGTGCAACTTAAATGAAAAAAGACTTCTTTAAAAAACAGCCAGTAGGGGGGAGGGCAAAGGGGGTTTCCAAAGTGGAGACCTGGAAAGGGGGAAACATTTGAAATGTAAATAAAGTATCAAAAAAGAAAGAAAAGAAAATATCATGGTTTAAATATATTAGAATCCTCAATTATCTAAATTCATCAGAAAGTCAGGACCTTCTTGTAGAGCTGCCAGCGCTACAAAACAACTGGGAATACAAAGACAGACAGTAGCCACTGCAGATCCTAGGTAAGATGTGGTGGCAACAGAAAGGAAAACACACATAGAAATCTGAATGTGATAAAATGACACAGGAATAAAATTACATCCTGTGCATCAGAGCCTCGAGAGAGGTGAGCAGGAAGTCTTCAGGAAACTGTAATAGTTGACTTGGATTAGTTGCTATGCACACAATTTTAATATGTAGAGAGTGCAAGGAGCCATCAGGTCTCAACAGAATTAGCAAATGGAGACAAACAGTTTAAGATACAGAGGACAGTGACACAGTGAATGTCACTGTAGTGTGTGTGTGTGTGTGTGTGTGTGTGTGTGTGTGTGTCTATGAGAGAGAGAAAGAGAGAGAGAGAGAGAGAGAGAGAGAGAGAGAGAGAGAGAGACCAGCAGTTTAGAAGGAGTATATATCCTTGTCAAGAATCATCTCCATTTAGGTTTCTGAAACCTAGAAAGATTATTAAGTAAAAACTTCAACAAGATGTGTTTTTTATAAGAAGATGTAACTGGTGTTTGCATAGAAGATGAATTCTAAGGTCAGGGATTACCAATAGAACGTAGGGAAGCAATTTGATGTCGTAGTATAAAGTCTTCGAGTTTAAGAGAATTTCCTTGAAAATTAACAAAGAGCAGATATATGAGGCTTTTCTCAGAGAGTCAGAGACTCTGCCTCAAGCTAGAGAGCAGTCTGAAAGTATCTTAAAGAAGGCATGGACATGCCAGTGCAGTGACAGAAACAGATGGGAAACTCCTTAACAGTGCTGCAGGTCGAATCATATCTGACAAAATACATCAAATCCTACTGCCAGGAATTCCTAGATGGTTCCTTTTTGAAAAAAAAAAAAAAAAAGGCTTCATTCATCTCATTAGCCCATTTATTTTATTTGACTGTTTGATTTCTCATTTAATTTTTAAAGTCTTGTGTATTCTATTAATCCTCTATCAGATACATAGCTGGCAAAGCTTTTTCTTTCCACTATGTTGGCTGTCTCATCATTCAATTAACTATTTTCTTTTCTATGTAGAAGCTTTTTCATTTCATGAAGTCCCATTTGTCAGTTGTTGGCAGGATTTCCCGAGAGAATGGAGTCCTATTCAGAAAGACTCCACCTAGATCCGTTCCTTGAAGTATTTTTCAGACTTTTTCAAAGATTTAAGCCATGCATTAAGGTCTTTGAAACAAAAGGTCATAATGATGGTTTGAGATGGATGAGTATGAACAGATTTATAGATTATGGGGGAGAAAATATGCTCTAATACATTCTTGTCTGAAAAGCCCCTACGTAGCAGAGCATGTGAGTAATTTATATATAAACTAAAAGGTTTCTTTTTAAGAAAAACGCTTTTTTTGCAGATATAATTAAATTGAAGATCTCAAGATGAGAGAATTATGCTGGATTACTTGAATGCACATAAATCCTAATGATAAAATTTCTCACAACTATACAGAGTGGGGGGATCTGATGAGAGAAGAGGGTCCATGTGAGTACAGAGGTGAAGACGGGAGAGCTGTTACCATATCAGTGACTGCTGATAGCTGCTGCAGGGGAAAGGAGCCAAAATTAAGCTTTCCTGAGAGCCTTCAATGCTGTGTAGGCTAGGATTTCTTGTGGGAGTTATCTATATCAGAAACTTCAATTAATTTAGCTCATCAGAATGTTAGAGGCATCTTGCATATGGCCAGAAGCTGTGCAAGCAACTGGGAATACAAAGATAGTACCCATTAAAGATCATAAGTAAGATGTGATCATGACAGAAAGGGAAACTCACACAGCAAAAGCTGAGCATGATAAAATGACACAGGGGTAAAGTTATATATAAAAACTACAGCTGATTTCTAGCTTCCCAGCCTTTAAAGAATGTGAGAGATTTAAGTATGTAATTTGTTAAACCAGCCAAAGAAAATTAATGCACTCAATATTAATCATGTTTAGTACCTTCTACACAGTCCCAAAGGAGGCAAACACACAGCATTCAGTAAATAGATATCAGATGAACAGAAACACTCCACCCTCAACGGAACCAGCCTTCTCCACAAAGTTGTTAGAACTTTTTCATCTTTCTCAGGAAGAATATTTCTAATTTATCTCTATCCTTTTGTAAGCTTTAGTTCTAGCATGTTTGACCCCTCCTGCATATTTTTAAACATTTATGCCGTTTTCACTCTTTCTCTAGCTGAATATCTAGTTTATTAATATCTAGCTGGATTTTTATTAGTATTAAAATATCAGTTATGAAATGTTTATTGCTATGTGTTATAGATAATATTATTTACCACCTTGTCTGAATCTAGAAACACCCAGGAGACAAGATTCTATGTGTTACCTGTGAGGAATTTGCTTTATTAGTTTGGTTGGATTAAGAACCCACTTGTCCTGCCATTCACTGGGTTGGATTCTAAGCTGCACGAAAAGGAAGAGTTCACTGAGCACCAGCATTCATTCATTCTCTCTCTCTCTCTCTCTCTCTCTCTCTCTCTCTCTCTCTCTCCCTCCCTCCCTCCCTCCCTCTCTCCCTCCCTTTCCCCCTCTGACTTTTGGCTATGGATGCTGTGTGACCTCTCCCTTCAACTTCCTTCAGCCTTGACGTCTTGCCAGGATGAACTGTTCCAAAACACTGTACCCAAATAAACCCTCTTTCCTTAAGTTGTTTTCTCAGTTCTTATTACAGAAACAGAAAAGATACTAGAGAATATTTTAACTGTATTTTAATTGTACTTTAACTGAATTTTATCTGCATATACTAGAACAACCTTTTAAAACAGTAATTTTCATCAGGCAGTAATGGTGAATGCCTTTAGACTCAGCACTGAGGTGGCAGAGACATGTGAATCTCTGAGTTCTAAGCTAGCCTGATCTATAGAGCAAGTTCCCGGACAGCCAAGGCTACCCAGAGAGATCCTGTCTTTAAAAATAAATAATTAAATAAGTAATAAAATAATTTTCTCTCATCTACACCATATCATTGTAATTGCTTCTCCTTCTGTGATTTTTTTCTTTAGTCCAGTTCTGTCTGGTAGTTTCTAGAGATTGGCAGGTTTCCAATTGCATTTCATATTTCTGGTAACAGTTATGAACCTAACTGTACTATCTGGCTAAGAATTCCTCATCACTTTATCCTTTTGATAAACTGTTTTGGAATGGCATTCCTGATTCACTGAGGCAATCCCTGGATAACTTTGTTTTCTAACTCATTCTTCATAGGTTATTTCTCTGCTGCCAGTGAAATGAGCCAGTTCAAGCCAGATTAGAATATTTTAAAGGTAGGTTTATTAGGGAGCTGTTCTTTGGTGAGTTCACTGGTCTCAAGGATAGAGGCCAGGGGCGGTGGCAGGAAGAGAGAAAAGAGAGAAAGGGCATGCACAGAGACAGAAAAAAAGAGGAGGAGGAGGAGAGAGAGAGAGAGAGAGAGAGAGAGAGAGAGAGAGAGAGAGAGAGAGAGAGAGAGAGAAAGCGCCAAATGTTTGGATTAGGTAGGGAAAAGCCTCTTCAAGAAGGGTAGCCCAGCCTCTGTGCTGGAAAGTTCAAGGTTGAGGGACTGAGGGATACTGGGAGAACATGGAGGCCTGGTTTGCTTTGGTATGTAACATCTGTACCTCAGTCCTTTGCACTCAGTCTGAAACCAAAAATTCTGAGCAACTGTGATTCAAGTTCTTAAAGTGTTGACATGGGTATCTTGTATATGTGTTGAAAAGACAATCTCTTCAGGTAAAATTAAACCATTTCCTATTTCTTTCTCTGAATAAAGTCCCCTTCTTCATATAGTTTTTCTATAGCACCAGGTATCTCCTAATAAAGCATCTACTCTAATTGAATCGATGTGATATTATTATTATTATTATTATTATTATTATTATTATGTTATTCTCTTACTAGGAGATGATATAATCACTAAATGCTACCTCAACCTAAGACAAAACTTATGAGCTGTAACAGAAGGCCTTGAAACATTCCTCAGGATTTTGGCATTAATCAACTCTCCTCTTTGTGTATCCCTTCAACCAGCTCACTGTTCATAACACTGTTTTTCAAGCCCACTATCTTGGTTAGAGTTATCATTAGTGTAATGAAATAGAATCACCAAAAGCAACTGAAGTTGATGAAGAAAGGGTTTATTTGGCTTATATATCCTGATTCATAGCCCAAGGTCAAAAGCAAAGGCAAGAACTCAAACTGGACAGCAACATGGAGACAGGAGCTGACAGAGTCCTTGGAGGAGTGCTGCTTACTGGCTTGCTCTTGATGGCCCAACCTGGCTATTTTCTAGCAAACAGAGTCACCAGCCCAATAATGGTACCACCTGAAATGGGCTAGGCCCTCTCCCATCAATCAATAATTAAGAAAGTTCCCTACAGTCTTGCCTACAGCCCCAGTTTTCTCAATCCAGGATCCTTCCTCTCAGATGAGTCTTGCTTGTCTCTAGTTGACATAGAACTAGCCAGCACACCCACTCCAATTAGTTTTGCAAAATTGCACATGGCACCGTGCCTGGTAGTTCGGAGAAGCTGAAGTTCATTGCACACAGTGCATTCTGCTCATCTGCCAGATCTGGAAGCACTCAAAGCAGCCAAGGAGGTGCCAAGCACTTGCTCTGTGGTCAATTGTTTGTTCTCCTTCTCAAGGCTGTGCTGAACAGTCAGGCACTTTACACTAAGGATATGGTTGTACTTTCAGAAGTACTTTCCAATTTCTGCTTCTTCCTAATTTCAATTAACAAGATTAATTAAATTTAAGAAGTATTTATTTGCATTAGAAAAAGTGCTGGAGCTTCTATAACAGCCAAAAACTTAAAGCAACTGAAGTCTCTTTTTTAAAATTGATTCTTTGTGAGTTTCTCATCATGTACCCCAGTCCCACACATCTCCCCATCCCTTTGTGTCTTCCCTCTGCCACTGCAACCACCCCCACAAAAGAACATAAAGAACATAAAAGCATCTCATAGTGGAAGCTGTAGTGGGTCACAGTGTGGCTCACAGTATACTGTTTTGTCCACACATCTTTACTTGAAAAATGTTCATTGCAATGAATCATTGGTCTGGTTCAAGGCCTCTGGTGTCTACTACAACTGTCAATACTGGATCCTCACTGGGAGTCCTCTGAGACTCACCAGTACTCTACTGAAGCCAGCTCCACAGTGCTGCCCACTTGAGGTTCAGGGTTGGCTCTCCAGACTGCTGCAGATGGCAAGGGGCAGGGCCAGAACTCTGGCCTGCCTGCAGGTAGTGAAAGTTGAGTGAACAGGAGAATCTCTCTGTCTTTCCTCCCTCCTCCCCCTGTGTCACTTGGAAGACAAATGGTGGAACCAGCTCTCTTACCCTCTTGTCCTTGGGGTCAACTCAACTGAACTTTCAAGGTGAGGTAACTGGTGGAAGTATTTTAGGAGTGCCTGGCATTGAGACTTCCCTCTAGTTTTTTATCATCTCTTGCTAAATATCTACTTAAAAATTTCTCAAGTGAGATATATATATATATATATATATATATATATATATATATTCAGATATAGGGTGGATTTATATAGTTTTTTAAATGACCAATTGATAGTAGAGGTGAATTCAAAGTTTTTACTTCATATATACACTTTATAGCCAACACTGAGAAGCAGACAGTATAGGTTAGTTCAAGAAATCTCAAATATACTTAAATTTCTTTGTAGTTCCACCAATCACGTCTAATGCTGGGATATAGTAATTACTCTATGTGTACATCTTTATCACCATAAACATTTTTTTTATATTAGCACAAAGAGTGTATGATCATACGACCCTGAACATATCTGACCTGGAAGGTGGAACATATTTGTACAAGGAAGGTGGAAATATACTTTGTATATGATATATTACCTCTTATTATTGACAATTTAAACCATATATGTGCTTTTTGTCTGAGGAAAGATAGAAGCAGAAGCCATCATAATAATATATAGAGACGTTAAAAGTTAACCTTATTACTGTCTAAAGCGCCTGCCTTGTCGTTACTGCTACTGGCGGTCCTCTCTCTGTGTCTGTGTATAAGTATTCAGAGACTACTGCTCAAAGCAGGATACACAGCAGCATTGTGAAAGGCGAGAAGATTGGATGATAATGAGGTTTTAAAGACTTTGTCATTGAATGATAAAAGGTCCAAACAAAGTGAAATATGCTACTCATTCCTCCCCCATAGTTGGAGCAATTAAGCTTAGTAAATCTTAATTCAAAAATCCTCTACATGTAATGTCTACTACAAATAATAAAGGTAATGAAATGTTAAACTTACCAATTTGATATTTAACACCATAGACCTAAGGAAATAAATCTGAGCTTAACTAAATGGACCATAGAGGAAGCTAAAAGTGCTGTTATTTCTTCAACTGTTGACCGAAAGGAAGAAAATCCTCCATGGTTTAAAGAAACAAAACTGCCTCCATTACCCTGCTGTCCCAAAATGAGTGAAATTCTGGGCTTAGTCCATACCTGCATACCGAATTGCATTGATGAAAACATTAAAATAAGCTAATGATGTCTTCAGACAAGTCAAACATGAATTTCTTTGTGGTTCCACCAATCATGTTTAATACTGGGGTATATAGTAATTACTCTACATGTATTTTATCACCATGAACATTTTGCATATTAGCACAAGGAGTGTATGGTCATGCTACCCTGAACATACATGATCTTGTCATATTAACACAAGGAATATATGCACGTGGAATGGGCTGATAGAGAAGATGAGCTGAAAGTAAAGACAGAAAAGATGAGTGAAAAGGAAGGCAAAAAGAAAAGAAAGCCTAATGCATCAGAAACAGTTAAAGAGTGTAAAGGGCATGGGGGTTATTGAAGCAGTTACACAAATATATTTTAAATACTCTCAGGATGCAAGGAAAAGACCAATAAAATAAAATAATGAGAAAAATGACCTTAAAAATGCAATGTAAGACTTTTAGATCTTCTAGAAGAAACTAGGTCAATAAAAACTAATTTAATATTCAAATGCCAGGAGAAAACTTTTGCAAGCCAAAAACCATACAAATACAAAAGGTTGAGTCACAGGCAGAATGGAATTGAGAACTTTAAAAGCCCATTACTAAACTGGAAATTCTTAATTCTCGATTTATAAAAGAGCACACACACACGCACAAATAAACAATGTTTCCTCCTTTTTTTTTTTTTTTTGCAACTTATGGTGGTAGGTGGTATTCACCTTTAACTCTAGCACTCAGGAGGCAGAGGAAGATGGATCTCTGTGAGTTCAAGACCAGTAAAGTCTACAGAGTGAATTCTAGGACAGCCAGGGCTACACAGAGAAACCCTATCTTGGGAAAATAAAAAAGTCAAGACTAGAAAATAATGAAGAGTAATAATTGGTATGGGAATTACTTCTTTGAAGTCAGAGTCCCTAAATATTGTTGATACTCCTGTAACATAGATGCATAGGAAAAGTTCTTGAGAAAAATGTGCTTGATGCTTTTATCAAATATACATACATAGATACCAGGAACAGCAGCACATCATGAGAAAGATATCCCCTTCCCAAGAGAGTGTGAGGCTACAGCCTGAAGCAACAGTGATCATCCCAAAAGCAGGAAACTATTCCCCTCATCAAAGACAGCACTAAGGACTTCTTTGAATGACTTGAGGAGCAAAAAATTTGACACCTTGGCCAGGATTGCTTAAGTATTCAACATATGCTTGATTTCTCTTTTAATTAAACCCAAACCTCACTGAAAAATACCTAGATAATGGATAGGTTCCCAAATGCCTTCATTTGTTTCTCTTCTCAATGTAGCCATGTTGGATACATCTCTCTGCTTTTTACTCTTACTTTTCTCTTAATTATGCTGAGCATGGGTGGAAGAACCAAGCTAATGGAGCTGCAGGAGCACAGTGTATTGCCCTCTAGTTAAAAAATGGCATCTTAATTTCCATGCATGAAGGGAGATATGAAATCATTATTTCAATATTGATTTTTGTAATTAAAGTATATTCAGTTAAGTACATGTTTTAAAAGCTCAAGTAAATTTGCTAAATTAAAAATAGAATCAGACCTTCTAAATTATGCAAAAGGTAAGTACATATGTTTCAACAAGATCCAAAGGAGGCAAGCACACACAAACAGTAACAACAAATTCGAGCTAAGAATTGAGAAAAACATGGTGCTGATAGAACTATTATTTTCTTAATTAGATTTCTCAAGATGTAGAAAGCTGAAGGGACATTACACCCTTCTTTATAATAAAAACTTAACAGCTCAACAATCTGCATAATAATAACTACTTCAGCTTTATCAGAGAGCTAAGATTTCAAGACTTCTTCCCAGTGATATAGCAGCAGGAAAGTTCCATTAAAAGAAAACTGTTTCCTTTTGGTCTAGAGGATGAAATTTTTAGCCTGAATGGAGACCTAACACTCCCATTGGGCAGGACCAATGACTTGGCTAAAGACCATCCCTACAGAGGCAGAGTCACTTTATGTCTTGCTGAAGAGGTAGGAGGAATAGCTACTCCTTGAATGACATTTTCCTTCTGGGAAGTCCAGTCCCTGGTTCAGTCTCTACAAGTTGACATGAGGCTTGTTCGTTCTGCCAGGCAACTTTTCCATTTTTTTCTGTCTCCTTTGGATGCAAATCATAATTAAAGTATCTTTTTTCTTCTGGTACTTTGGCATCCTTACTTTTTATTTAAAGTCCTGCTCTCTAGCATGTGCTGACTCTCATTCAGGCTTAGGTAACTCAGCACAGCTTTCTGTCTTCCTTGTCTCCATTCTCCTTTTTTGGCAGCTTTGGGGATTTACACCTTGCCTGCCTTGGAATTTTTCTTTTAAACTCTATTAAAATTGTTCTCGAGTTTCTGTTTGAGTTTACTCTTGAATTCTTTTATAAATGAGACTAAGAACTTCAAGAACTATCCCCAATGCCCCTGGTCTCACTAACCTCAAATATAGGAAAATAAACTGGTGTTTCAGGAGAAAAAAGTGAAGAGAAGAGAAAGTTACTCTACAAGGATTGTGTTCATTGTTAACGTAAATTCCTATAAAAGCCCATGCTTACATGAGGATATCAGACTCGCATGAGAGTGTGAAGTAAAGGTGTTCTCTGGAGAAAACTGTAATGAGCCACAACTGTTATTAGAGGAACTTATGGTTTCCGTTCATGTGTTCTTAGTCTCTTTATTAAAATAATTCAAAAGTGGAATAAAAGGAAGCTCAAAGATCATTTCATTAGAATTTAAGAGAAAAACAATAGAACAGGCAAGCCATAAGTTTTAACAGCAATTAGGAGGAGAAAAATGAGTATAAGGAAGACAGGAGAACTCAGGAAAAGAATCAAGAGAAAAAGAAGACAAGTCGCCAGATAGCGGAGATCTGAAAAGTGGGAGCACCATAGGGAGCAGGAAGGAGGTAAATAAGATGGGAGGTAGGTGTAATAACTACATGGATGGTTCAAAAGCAACAATGAATTATACTGACAATTATTTACACACACACAGCAAACTGTAACACATGTAATTCAATGTACAAATTTACATATATAGTTTTAATGAACATTTCTCAGATGAGCTGATGGCACTTCCTCCACGAGCCAAAACCACCTAGCAAAAAGTGCAATACAAGGCATTAAAAGCCCTGTTTTGTGTTTTTGCCTAGGGCTATCTAAGAGACTCTCAACACATAAAGTCCATTTTTGTTACTCCCCAGAGGTAGAAGGTAAGGCCCTATTGCTGAAAAGACCGAGCACTTCAGAAACTGGGCTCAGAGGTCCATGAGCTGGAACTAATATGAATGCCTCCTCTGTGAGGACTAGCTTTTATGTACCAGAAGGCATCATGCAAGCTTCCAACTGAGGGAGCCAACCAACAGTCCTACCCAGCTATGGTGCCTTTGAATCACATCAATGACCAGCAGGCAGGATAACCCTACAGGTGCAGTAGTGGCACCCATACCTTGGTGGTAACCAACAGCTCTCTAATCCTTTTAAAAAAGAGCAATACCATTCCTGGCACTAGAAGTCTAGTTAACTACTCAGTAATAATGAAGTCATGGTTACTGGAGAAGAATCTACAATCACTAATTTACTAAACTGTAATAATCCTTAACAAGATGTGGATCTCCCCAGAGAAGAATATATTATTTGGTGTCAAATGACCAGCCCCGAAAAATATTTATATGTAACATCATATGAACTCAGTCAGTAAGCTACATTCCAGAACACACACACACACACACACACACACATATATGCATGCATACATGCAATAACAATTTATTTAAAATTCCATAAATTTGAAGAAGAGCAGGAAGGGTTATATGGGAGGGTTTGGAAGGAGGAAAGGAACGTGAGAAATGGTGTAATGAAAATATAATCACAAGGCTGAGCAGTGGTTTTGTACACCTTGAATCTAAGCCCTTGGCAGGTAGAAGCAGGCAGATCTCTGAATTTGAGGCCAGCCTGATATACGGAGCAAATTCGAGGACAGCCAGGGCTATACAGAGAAAACCTGTCTCAAAAAAACAAATAACAACAACAACAACAATATCATCTCAAAATGAAACAACAACGAAAAGGAAGTTATAGCCTTTGATTTTAGGGTCCAAGAAAGCAGACAGATTAAGCAGAAGTGGACAAGCAGCTGCATGGTGATGTGGTGGTGTGTTTAGAAAAATCGTGGAACTTTTTGGAGAGTCATGGAAGGAGTCAGTGTGTTAAGAAAATGTAAGCATATCCTAGAATAGGACTGGGCTAATAAAAGGAGAGGAGAAACTCAAAAGCAGTGCTCCTGGTCTCATCCTTTCTGGGATTTTCACATCTGCGTGACACCTCTGGGCATTTCTTGGCACACGCTGTGCCCTGTTCATTAGATGAAACTCGGGTGAAAAAGGACTTCCAGGCTTTCTCTGAGAACTGGCCTCTTTCATGTGATAATCTTGACGATTCACTCTGCAGTCTCTACCCTCCTGTCTCAGGGGCTCAAAGAGAGTTTGCACTCAGTTTTGCTGGGCCTTTGCATCCTCTATCATGGGCTTACAAGAAAGATGAGAGACGAATAGGGCACAGTGCTGCATGCTTTTAATCATAGCACTTGGCAGGCTAAGTGTGGAGGGATGGAACGTCTAAGCCACCCTGACTACATGAGAGCACCCTGTAATATGAATGAAGAAAAGAAAAGACGAAAAGGAAGGGGGAACAGAAAGAGATAGAGTAGACCAGGGAAAATGTCTGCCAGCCCTTCAGGCCGGGCGACAGAGGCAGCTTCAGCTCACTTGTCCTTACCTTCCTGAAGGTCCATAAGCTGCCAAATGAAGAGAGGTATTGTTTGTAAGCTGTTGTTTCACAGCCCAGGTTAAAAAAAAAATCCACAGAAATGAGCCAAAAAGCGAAGAAGTTCCAATATCTCAGAGTAGGTAACTGTTTCCTTAGTAATAGTTAAGACAACTTGTGACTGGCAGGAGGCTGAGCTTTAGGAAGCCTTGCTTGCTGCCAAGAAAGGCATTGTTTACTTAAGCCTACAGTAGTCACACCCCTTTAGACACTACCAAGAATTAAATAACAAGTCACCTAGGTGTTGAGGGAGTCATCAGTGTGATGGCCCACTGGAGGAGGCCCACAGGAAACTTAACTTGTAGGAAGAAAGAAAGAATTCCCTACTGTTGATCCAACTCCACTCTCCATAGCATTTCAGTCATATGAAATGAGCAGCGTCAGAGTGGACCTTGAGCTTACCTCTCTGGACAGATAGTCTAGAGAAGACGACCAAGGTCAAATGGGGTAAGCTCAACCTGATCCACTTCAGTGAGCCCAACCAACCAACCACAGACTTGTGAGTCATAATATAAGCTTATAGTTTAAAACCTTTAAACTACCAATGCCAAGGTGTTCTCCTGCACAGAATTATCACAGCATAACTAGTCAAACTTTTTCAATCTTGTTGTTCCCAATATAAACCTGATTAAAAAATGTATAAAGCAGAATATTATTTCTATTATTTAAAATAGCCATATTGATGCTATTTTATTGCTACTATATTGAATCCAACATTATTTTTTTAATTACATGTAGTATGTGTGTGTGTGTGTGTGTGTGTGTGTGTGTGTGTGTGTGTGTGTGTGTGTGTATACAAGGGAACATATATTCCTGCATGAATGTGGAGGTAAAGGGCAACTGGCTGGAATTGATTTTTTTTTGACTTTGTAGGTACCAGGGATTGAACTCAGTTCATCAGGCTTGATGGCAAATGTCTTTACCTAAGACATGTTGCCATCCCAAATCAACTTTATTTTTACAAGTAATATAGTGAACAAATCTAACTTAGTCCAAAGATCTCTTCATTACAAGATCAAAGGGACAAACTTAACTGAGGGGATCCTAGAGTAGAATTCCATATAATTTGATCTTATCTCAAGTTGTAAACCTAGGCTATTTTTCTGCTATTATATTGAGAGGCCAAATCTTTTAAGTTCAGACTCCATTTTAGAGAACCTAACTTAAGTCTGAACTCAAGGTAAACTAACAGGCTGGTACCTAACAGTAGTTTCCAAGTTGCCCACCAACAAAACCCGAGTCTAGCTCCAGTCTCTAGGCTAATCCACAACAAAACCAGTGTCTCCAGGTTACACCCTTAACAGCATCTCCAGGTTATTCTCCCAATAAACCTACACCCCCCAGGTTACAAGCCTAATAACCACCAATGCAGAGAGGAGCAGAAATTAAGTTTATCATATGACTCCCAGCACCAGCCAATTATGTTAAAGGCCACAATAACTTCCCACATAGATGCTTGCACACTTACCCCTGCTTGCTATTTACTATAAAGCCTTGCCCTGTAGATATTCTATGCTCCTCTCCATCAAATGAATCCTGCGTGTCAGCCAGCTAGCTCAAATAGAATAAAGACACTGCTGTGAGTAGCATCAGATCGGCTCCTGTCTGTTTTTTGTGGGGATCACTACACTTTCTTGGCACTACAATATAATATTTGTAAGCAATAGCAATAATTTTTATCACAAAATATGGAAAAATATTTCAAATTGGAAGTATTGAAAAAATTTCTGGCACTTTATATGATAAACAAAGAAACACTTGGAAGACAACACAGTTCTTCAGAATAGTTCATCATCATAATAAAGCTACCCTCCAGATTTAATGGATTGTGGTGATATTTCTCATCTATATGGATGGATGGATGGATGGATGGATGGATGGATGGATGGATGGATGAATGGATGGACGGACGGACAGGACCAATGGATTGGTTTGCAATGGTGCTTTAGACATTATGTGTAAACTGAAGTACTCAAAAGAAAAGATAGAAAAAGAGAGAGAAAAGGGAAGAAAGTCTAAAACTTAATTATTTCTGTTGTTAATATTGTTAAATAATTCTCTCATCTCTATAATAAATATTAATAATTATAAATAACATTAAAAAATAAAAGATATATTGGATTTATTCTATTGCCATGATTAAAATATATCATTGTTCTTATAATAAGAACCTTAGAATATTAATATTAAGTTATATTAATAAAACACGAGAGGAAGCACAGACAGTCTGAAATTTTTAGTGTGTTTAACGTTGTGATTAGTTACTTGTGTCATTGCTGTGACAAACACCTGACAAAAGCAATTCAAGGTAGAGCTTGCTTTGGCTCACAGTTTGAGGCGATAAAGTCTCTCTTCAGGGAGGAATAGCAACCTAAGCACATAGTGGCTGGTCACATTGCAGTGGCACTCAGGAAATAGAGAATATTGAATACTTGCTCTCAGCTCACTTTCTCCTTTTCATTAAGTCTCAGCCCTCAGCCCATGTAATAGTTCCACATACACTTAAATAACATTTAATCCAAATATTATATATAGCACCCTATAACAACCACTTCAAATATGAATCATATTTCATTATTTTAATGTACAGAAAAGTTAGAATCAAGTTTAGGATTTTAGAATCAGACCTTCAAGTAAAACATGGATTGTCCTTGTAATTATATTGGCATTCTTTTAATGTGAAAAGCTACACAGAAAGCTCATTTTATTAGGAAAAAGAAATGCTAATAAAAACATTGTCAAGTAAAAAACACTAGTAAAATGAATAAATAATTACAGTGACTTTTCACTGAAAAATATGAACAAAAGTAGAAAAGGAAGAACATGTGTCAAAGCTTGAGAAATGGAATTTCAGTTTTTCTATTTATCCCACTTCTTCCGAGTTTTATAGATATTTTAATGCAATGTAATTATAAGCTATTTTGCTCATCATTAATATGATTTCTAATATGTAAAAAGTACAAGACAGCCATGTGTTATACAATGGTTAAATCATCCCCTTAAGTGCTTTTGTGAGTTGAAGAGCCAGAATAAATGAGCTCAGATTCAATTTAATAATTTAAGGAAAAGGACCATAAAAAGTGTTCCCCAAAAGAAGCTAACAATAATAAAAGTGGAGATTTACACTTTAGTTGTTTGTAAAGTAGAAAAAATAATTAAAACCAAAATGTATCCTTTGAGAAAACATGTGCACATAAAAACAGCCAAAATAACAAGAAATAAAGCTTATATTCTACACTGGAGCCTGAGAACTGGGTCCAGGCATAGGGTTTTACATATCCTACAAATAATATTGAGAAATTAATACTTGATAAGAATGGCAAAGGGACAACATTGAAGATGTAGCATTTATGTTACGCAGAAGTGATACAACAGCCAGCCAAAGAAAGAGTCAACAATCACAACAAGCTGTGCTAAGGACGGAAAGTCAGGCTACCTTTGCAAGTTAAACGAGGTGCTTTAGTCTTACAATTTTTTTTTATGAGTAATTCATTTTCAACAGTATTTTTATTTTCAATGGAATTTATTTCTACAAACTCAGCAGGCTTAAGAATTGATTAGGCATATCTGTCATCCTGTCTGGTCACTAATGATTTGATTATTTGTTGGGATTTTATTCAATTTTTAAACACTTCTAGATGATGGGTTTTGCAGTAGAGTAACGTTACTCAAGATCACCCGCTGGCCATACTGCGAGTTCCTCGTTACCCGCCCTAGTGTTCTGGATTCCCGAATGAAGGAAAGACACACACACACACACACACACACACACACACACACACACACACACACACACACACAGCCTTACACTTATTATGCCTTAAACAGTCCAATGGCTGGGCACCTCCAAACCTCTCCGCAGCTAACACTCTCTCCCCTCTGATGTTCCTGAATTATTACCTTTATTCCATCCTGGCCACCCCGGACCCAGGTCTGCAGCTCTCCTGGATCAGGATCCCTGACTTTTACATGTTGACAGTCTCTCTGTCCTGCACGTCTCAGGCCTGATCTTTCTGTTTTCCCCTGCATGGCATTTCAATCCTCCTTCTCTCAGTCCCCTTGCCTGCAAATCCTAAAGTCCTGCCTCTGTGTCCCTGCCCAGCCATTGGCCACCGGCAACTTTATTTACCAATCAAAATCAACTGGGGCTGGGAATTTTATGTGATTTTCAAATACATCAGTTGAGATCTTATAAATATTTTCTCATGTCTGTTTTTTAAAATCCAACCACTAGGAAAGGAGTCTTTTTACAGGAAAGAAATTTCTGCTGATGTCAGAGCCAAGTGGTTGGTTGATGGAGACAGCAGCAGCTTTTGAGAAAAGGAAACAAATTGGAAGTGTGGGCAGGGGGCAATCGGTGCAAAGGCTGACCTGGCAGTCTTGAGGAATGATCTACAGAGGCACTGCTGGTGGTGTGCTGGGATGTATGGTGATGAGTCCACCAACCACTGAGCACTGACCTGCGCTATAGTTGTGGCTTCCTAACCAGCTCAGTGTCTGCCTTCTCAAGATTGGAATTCTGTTGCCAGGTGCTGTCATTTAACCCACTAGAACATACCACATTCAGAGTTGTAGAGGATGTCACATTTTATTTTATTTTTTGGTAACATATTTATTTTAAATTATGTATGTCTCTGTGTGAGTATGTACGTATGAGTTTGGGTCCTCATAGAGGCCAGAGGCAGGATTTCCCTGGAGCTAGAGTTATATACAAGTAGCTCTGAGCTGCCTGATGTGGGAGCTGGGAATGGAACTTGAAACCTCTGGCAGAGCAGCAAGCTTTCTTAATCACTGAGCCATTTCTCCAATTCTGATATGTCACTTTTAGATGAAAATCCCTTTGATGATACAGAATGGAGAGTGTATATATATATATATATATATATATATATATATGTGTGTGTGTGTGTGTGTGTGTGTGTGTGTGTGTGTGTGTGTTTGTGTGTATTCTAAAACTGTCAAATTGCAAGCAAAAAGTTCTTCAGCCTATGAACTAAAGATGTCTACAAATCTTTCTATCTCTCCTCTGTTTAGAAGTAGAGTGTATTTCACCCCGTGAGCCACAGATTGTCCTCTTAACTCAGAGAATAAAGCTAAAAGGAGGCTAAGGCAACTTTTCTAGGGCAGTCTTAGAGGAAATCAGTATTTCCAGTCCTCCTCTTTGCACCTCTATTCCTTGGGCTTTGACCTCTAGGAATCACACCTCTATGGTATGAGACCCTAAGCAAATAACTTGTCGGCTGTCTAGGGACACAGCCTCATTGAGACCTCAGGCAATCAATGTTCAGCATCAACTACTAGTCACAAAACTGAGCCATCTTGTACAATCAACACAATCAAGAAGAAAGTGACTCCAATGGACATCAGTCATCTGGAATGGAGAACCTCAGGAGCGAGCTCACATAACCCAACAGACCATAAAGTTGAGACACTAGGCAGTTGCCTCTGGACACTAGGTATAGGGATGTTTTGCTACATGGCAATATGTAAAGGAATCAGTCTGGAGCCATGGTGGGGAGATTGATGAGAAGGAGCAGAATGCTTGCCCCACAGTATTTTGATAAAGAAAGGATACTTTCATGATACACCACTGAGATTTTTTTTGGTGTTGTTAACAATAGAATAACTTCATTTACAGTAATTGAGAAATGAAGATTATAGAGGGAAATTCCTAGGTCTTTTATGACTAAAAGATCACTCTCCAATTCACAGACAATGATAGCCAGAAGATAATGGATTTGGTTACTGTATGTGTGTACAGTGAAAAATATATATGTCTAGAGTTCAATTAATCTGTTATCCACAGATCTGCCCATTTCTTTTTCCTTCCTTTGATCTATTTATCCATTTATAGAATCCATCCTAGTAGAGGAAGTGATCTGAACCTTATACATATTATACATATTATAAATAAATTCTTTAGAAGTCTTTGATGTTTGATCTATAAATTATTGTAACTTTGAAAGACAATTATGGCAGATATTGGTAATGTATAATCTTTATCCCTAAGGGGGATAATCATCTTCTAATTTACAGATATTTTTTGTGTAACTTTTCCTCTTAATTTTTGTTTCTCTTTCTTCTTTACATCATTCCCCAAATCCCATAGAGTCTATCAACACAATATAGTCTCTGTGGTCAGTTTATGTCTAAATAACATAAGATTCTTTAACTAATTAGCATACATAATATTATAAATGAATTATGAACAATAAACTAGAACTAGAACTCCAAGATCAACAAGAACAAGATATGTTAAATAACCTCATTTAAAAGAACAGTGACACCGGGCAGTGGTGGCACACGCCTTTAATCCCAGCACTTGGGAGGGCAGGGGCAGGCGGATTTCTGAGTTTGAGGCCAGCTTGGTCTACAGAGTGAGTTCCAGGATAGCCAGGGCTATACAGAGAAACCCTGTTTCGAAAAAAGGAAAAAAAATAGAAAAAAAAAAAAAAAAAGAACAGTGACACTGGGCAGGTAGGTGTTGAAGTAGAAGGTCCTCTCAAATATGTAACATATATTTTCTATTCTCTACAAATCTGGGATGATTTTAAGTATGGTAGAATTAACGCAAAGAGGAAGTATGCTGGTCTTCATAGATTACATAATAGAGATTGGTATATATTTTTAAATAATGGGTATATGTTAGCATTTGTTCAATGCCAGTTTCAAATTCCCATAGCAGTGCAGGCTATAATCAAATATGCAGCATATACTCACACTTGGGGCTCATTTTCAACCTAGAGGAAAATATACCTTCTTTTCCTGTCTAAAGAAGAAGTGGAAGGAATAAAATAATGTTACTTGCTGTCTCTTGGTCATCTTTCATCCTCAGCTCCAAAGAGCAGAGTTTCCTTTTATTATCCTTTGTGACACTGTGAAAAATGTCTTTAGATTTTTTTTTCTCAATTCCATGTTACTTCATAGACTCTGGCACTGTTCTTCGGCATCTAAATTATACTTGACCCTCATTCTTATGTACACATTGTGACTTCGATCATTTGGGTGTTCTCCTTAGAGACCTGTACCAACCCCTCCAGCCTTCCAGCCACTGTCTTCTTCAGTGGCACCATCTGTGACCGTGTGGTCCCAGGCCAATTTTGACAGCTTCCTTTTCCTTTAACTGCATCTTCACCTTATTAATGTCAGAACTTCTAATGATATTTCTGTAAAGCTTTCTGACATGGACACCTGACATGATATAACACCATGCAGTTTCTAATTCAGCTTCTTTTTCTGGCTTGTCCCAACTTCAGGATGACATGCAAAATTCTTTTTCCAGAGTTCTTGGTATTTTTCCTTCTTTAACAAGTTCCTCTGCATCAGCAGTATTAACTCTAGGGACAGTTCTCCTTGTTAGGTTGAGAATTGATCAAAATTTTTTCCACAGAATGCTCTTATGAATGGTGGAAGATGACTCTAAACCAGTTTTACAAGCAGATTGGATTGGCTTCAGGTCACCTTCTCCTGAAGCACATTCTATTGTGTACTGTCACCTCCTAAATGTCACTGGGACATTCACATTTCTGATTTCTCAATACAGCTTTCAGAAGGTGGGTTGATCTCTGCCTTCTTGTCTGCTTCATTGATGACAGGCACCATTAGTACGAACATAGAAGTTCTATCAAAGCAGGTGGCTGTGTCTCAGGAGACAAGACTGAAATTAGATGAGCGAGTGAAGCTTTATTGGAAACACCTGTCACCTTCCTGCATAGGCTATGCGTATTTAAACAATAGCAACAGAGGTGACAACACAGATGATCTTGTCCTTTGAGGAATACATCTCCTTTGCATCATTTTTATGAGTTTTCTATGGGGCAAATATTCAGCTGCCTGCAGCTCAAATATTGCAAAAGTGAAATTGAATGCATCGGGCTATAAAGCCTGTTGTCATTTGCTATTAAGATCATGCAGCAGGCGGCAGCGTGAGGAGCTCTGTCTCTGTCTGCCTCTCTGGGTTATATTACTGATGTACGACAGGCTCATTTCAAAACTCCGTAAAATCGAGGGACTTGTCTTCTTGTTAAGTTTAGAATTGGTCAAACTAGTTTCCACAAATGTTCTTATGAACATCCCAACTAACTTCTATCTGATTAACCTTGCTTATCAATTAAAAAATGATATATATAGCCTCATAGTAGTGCTGGGAAGATTCGCTAAGTAGTGCATACACATGCAAGATCAGGCCTGACATATAAGAAGAGGTGTCAGTACCACCTGATGCATGTGCCTGGTTTGGAAAGAAGACTTCAGCAAGATAACAGCTGCATAAGTCAAATCCAGGGAATAAGCCCACCCTCAATAATGCTACTCCTTAGCTTTATGGCTTTAGAGTTTATTTTAGAGCCTCAGTTTTCTGCAAAATGATAAGAGTACCTACACCATAACATTGACACGATAGTTCCAGTGCACAGTGGAAATAAATTTAAACCATGGGAAACCAATTGGTAACATTCTTTGGTGAGTCACTGATGTTTTCAAGATTCTTCTCAACTCCGGTGATATTGTGTCAGGTTTGGGAGGTAGCTTTGATCACTGGGATCTTTTGCCTGCACTTGGTGAATTTCCTTTCAAACTTTGGTTCTGGTTCTTGCAAACTTTTTACGAATGAACACGTTCCTTAAACTCTCTGAGTCTTTTATTCCTCCATGACAGCTATTCTTGAAGGAATGTTGTGAAAACAAAATGAGGTAATCTAAATAAAGACCTTGTCAAAGTACAGCTCAGCATGGTGAGTAGAAGACTGGGTTTCTTTATTTCCTATTATCATTGACTAGACCTAATTATCCCGAGACAAATTTCTAATTGTAGTTTGTAAATTTGCCTATGATGGAGAAATGCACTGAATAATAAGCATCCCATTTCTAGTCAGTTTTATAGTTGTATTTCTGATTATAATTAAGCAATTCAAGATTGCACTGTATACACCACCTGGTTGTGAATCCCAATAGCCTCCACTGATCTCTGAAGGCTGACCAGCCTGGCCTTTTGTAGCATTTCCAGCATCGGACATTCCAAGATATAGATACTGAGCTTTGGCAAAGATATAAGATACTGAGCTTTGGCAACAACTTGGGCATGTTTTCACTCTACAAGGGACATTGTCAAAGAAAGCATGGTTTCAGAGGAATCTCTGCTCACTAGAGAAAACTTGCCAGTGAAAGGAAGTAAATATAAACAGAAATTCATCCCCCATTCTCTGTACAGGTAATAAATATTTACCCATTTTTAACGTTATGACTTTTATTTCCATATGCCCAGCTTTACATTTATTTTATACAGCTGGTACCAAAGAGAAATGATGAGGAATATGACTATGCATATGTGTCACTGTTCACATAGGTAGAGGACACCTTGCAAGTGGATAGGGAAGGCTATGTGGACAATGCTAATGAGTTTGCTCTTTGTCCTGCAGGCAGCGTAGTGGGATGCATGCTTTCCACTGGAAAATAACACATTTTTGGAAAATGTACATTTCTGTGAACGTCTCAGAGTACCACATTTGTTAATTTTTAGATAATTTATTAAAGTCTCTTGGATTTTTCTTTAAAGAAAATGCTCTGCCTTCTTCTGTATAGAATATAAGCTGTTCTGAGCCTTGGAGGTAGACCATTACCTTAGGTCAAATTTATTTATCCTATTACAATTAGTGTGTAACATTAGCTTACTTACCTAGCTTACAGCATATAGAAGTGAAGCAGGAATTTAAGGGACCTTTGTAATGTCAGTTGTATTGGATGACGTTTTGCTGGGATAAACACCTGAAGCAACGTTTCACTGAAGTGGACACAGGTGAAAGGCTAAGGCAGACTCGTGAAGGACTGTTTAGCTAAAGCGGACACAGGTGAAAGGATATTCTGTTAAAGAAAACACATGAAAGCACACATGCTGAAGGATTCTTCACTAATGACACACATGTATTGGTCTGCCTTTCTTTGCTTAGTTGAGCTCCATTTGTCAAGACTCCATAGAGAAATATGCCAAAAAACTTCTGGTGCCATGCAACTTCTAGTTGCTTCTGTAGACATGGGTTAGTTGGCAGAGTGATGTCAGCTGAGACAGATGCATGTACTGAGGCAATGCACAGCGGTGAGGCAAGACCCATGGAGGAAGTGTGAAGTTTGGAGGAAGTATAAATAGAATGATGGACAGTGATAGAGGCAGAGCTTGAGGCTTGCTTATAGAACTAGCTGTACAAAGCTTCTTGGTCTCATGTCTTCATTGATTTTTGCTTCCCTGAATGAGGCACAGCCAAGACCATTTCCTGGTCCCTCCTGCTGACTCCAGCCAAGACTGAGGCCTGGCTGACTCTGCTAAGTAGTGTCGCCACTGCTGCTTCGTGTTTACAGTCCCATCTCTATCAAAGTGGATTGCTGGTATATCCGTGAATTGTTTGTGAATGGATTGAGCTGGTGTTGCCGACTCCTGTGAACTGAACTGCGTATTTCCCAATAAAGCAGATAGGATTTGCTGGAAAGAATCCTTTCTAAAACAGGTCCACTTCTTTTGACTACCTCTGGTGAGTGGTGGGCTAAAAGGGAGGTTAAAGCATTTAAGAACTTTCACTAAAAATAAGCTTTGAAAAAAATGGTATTATATGGAAGTCTTTTGCTGTTACTTGATTAAGACTTTTAACTTCATTACTTTTTGTTTTGAATAAAAATACTGTGAAGAAGTGCATTGAAAAGAACACAGTGGAAGAAGTCAGGGGACCAGATGTCCATGCTGATCCAAGTTCATGTCACCTGGCATTTGACAAACATGTGTAAAATAAATATATATCCCCTGCTTAAAATGAAGGACTAAGATAAAAGGATCAACTTTGGACTGCCCCATCATGTTAGTATGTGCAAAACTTTGATATATTCTGTGGGGCTAAATGAAGGTCTATTTTCATACAATTTACTCAGTGTGATCCTTATTTCAGAGTATATTTATCATTTTCATAAATAGGAAAGGAACTAAAAGTTCGGAAAACTTCCAAATATGCAGAGGGGCTAAGAATTTCACCCAACCATAAATGTAGACAGTAAGAGAAAGAATACGTGTTTTCTGGGGTGAATTATTAAGAGCGTTGAGGCTCAGGGCCACATAGTGATGGAGTAGAGGGCAGCTGTACATTCACATTCCGTTTCTATTCTTTGGCCCATAAAACATTGTGTTTACATGGGAAAGTGTCCATATGTACACACAACATGTAACACCATCATGTCAGTTTTCTCATAACAAGTGCAGTGTGAAAATGTTTTTTGTATACTTAGAGATGCATTCAAATTCTACTGGTGCACTGACAATTTTTTCTCTCTTGCACCTCTGTCTGCATCAATTACCTGAAGGTGTGAAGGAACTCTTCTCTTAGCAAAAGTTTCACTGGCAAAAAAAGCTAAATGAAAAAAAAAAGTTACCCAAGAACTCAGAACCTATACACATCTGCTGATTGCCATTATGCCTTCTAAAACTCTTTATACAGTGGGTTTTATTCTTTTTGTTGTTTTGTTTTAACACCTACTACAAGGAATTAAAATAAAAAGACAAATAAATTGACTCTTGTAATTAACAACCCAGATCTCCTTGCCCAAAGCTGAAGCAGAATGAGAACACTAACTCTGCATCAGGGAGGTCTATGAGAGCCAATGTCTTAGCATTCCAGGGGTCTTGCTGACAACAGTCTAGGCCAGACAATATCTAGGAAGGACATTTCAGACATGGTGATTTTTGCTTTCTAAGCCCTGGGTAATGTCCATGAGTTGAGGGTTGTTAGTTATTTACACATAACTTCAGACATTTTCATTAACTGTGTTGACACAAACTGTACATCATTCAGTTTTTTGTACTTAATCATACTTTTAATAGGTACTGCAACTTACAAACTTTCATACAAATTGGAGAATTTGTATGAAATTAGATACACACTCCTCTGCTCAGAGGACTGTGGTTCTTCATTTTGTTTAACATTGAGTGTATCAAATAGATTCAACAAGATTTAATTCTCAACAGCATGTTATTTAAGGCATCATGATATTTTGTGATTTGTATTGATTTTGTATTGATTCAAATAATGTTTCAGAGTTTAACTTGCACAAGATAAGCAATACAGTCTAGGGATGCCCTATATTCTAACTCTTTGATCACTGATCACCAAAAAAAGTAGCAGTACTCTGTGACATATTTCTTAGGAATATTGTCACTTCCTTTATTTGTATGATTACAATTGAAAATATTTTCATAGCTATTCACTTGCCTAGTGCATTTCTCAGAACATATCGCTGTCATTAAAGAAACTCATTATTGTGTCTATATGAAGAATTATTCATGTGTAACTACAAATCAGTATGCTGACCCTCAAAAATGTTTCTTAGCAAATATTGCTGCTTTAACAAAAATTATAATCAGCCAAGTATTCATTTCTCAGCTTTATGTATATAAAGAAACATTCTTCTACTATGCAGTGACTCTGATTTATCATGACATGTCAAATAAACAATTCTCCCCAAGAAGGTGGATGAGTTATGTTTTAGAAACAAATTATAAAATTTACATAGAAATTAGAAATTCCTTTACATTATAAATTTGAAATACTGTCAAAGGAGAGATTAGCTGTTATTTCTTTAGAGAAATAAGTAGAAAGCAGTGTGTCTATGGCAGGAATGACAGCGGGTGCCTCTTAGTCACACAGAGTAGTGGTTGTCAGTTTCATCACCTGAAAAGTGAAAATAATAAACACCAACTCTTCCTACCTATGGTAATTAGTAATAACAGTGAATATACCAAAAGTGCCTATATCAATGTCTAGCATATACCAACCAAGCTCGATGTCCTATTTGCTAGATTTACTACCATTACTATTTTAGGAAAATGTCTGAGGTAACGGCTAAACAGTATAATGAAATTTACTCTTAAATGAATATTCTTAGTTTGTTAGGCAATACTTGGTGGCATGAGGATAACCTGAGCTTTTATGGTGAATCTGTGAAGTAAAATATGTTACAAACTATCCACTACTGTAGATATTATTTTTTGCAAGAGCTATTTCTTTCACAAAAATAATGACATGAAAATATTAACATGTGATAAATAATATTTCATAATGGGCATGGTGGTTTATACCTGTAATCCCAATACTATTATAGCAGATGTAGAAGGATCTCTGTGAGATCAGAGACAGTCTAGTCTAAATACCTAGTTCCACACTAGCCCCAGCCACATAGTCAAACCACGTGTAAAATTTTATTCAATAAATTTACAGAATAACTATATTTTAAAAGAAAAGGACTATCAGAACGTGAATCTTTTGGATGATTACTGAGTATCAATGTTAGGAAAAATGCTTAATGCTATAAATCAGCCAATACATAAAAACTGATTTTTAAAAGTATTTGGAAATTTCTTGAGATAATGTGAAATATATTCTATTTTTACATGTAATATCAAAGCAAGATTATATTTCTGGTGTGGCTGCATGTGGATGGCTACTGTGAGAACTGGGAGGCTAGACAGCACCTGAAAAGATATTGTCCACAGTGAATGTGATGATAGACTGAAGACTGGCTGGAGCCACACCACTGAAATGATGCTTCAGAGCTGAGGGCAGGGGTACTAGAGGGCAGGGGTGAGAGCATCTTAGTAAGCATACTTCTGGGAGGTAATTTACCAAAACTTAGTAGTAATCCTCTTTTTGAATTCTTAACTAGAACTGTAAGTGGTGTAACAGGTATGTGGCATTCTGATTTGGACCCAGAGTGAATCCTAATCTTTGAAAGTCTCTGATGCTGCTATCATACACATTGATCACCTCTGGGCTGTAAAACAGAATAAAATTAAAAAGATGGAAGGGGGTGGGAAAAGAGATTTGACTGCATGAAAATTTAGAGGAGTATCTCGGAGGGAATATTGCCCTGAAGCTCTGAGTTGAAAAAGGGCAAAGGGAAATACAAATTAAAATGGTAATATTGTGTCTCCTCACACAGCAGAATGGCTATTGTCAGATCAGCAATCTGTAACAAGGCTTGTTAAGCATGTGGAGAAAAGAGTGCCCTGTAGACTGTTGGGGACAACGTTCAATTAATACATCCATTATGGAAAATCTATATGGAGGCCTCTCAAATCACATATGAATCCTACATTTCCCAAAGGAAACACAAATCAACACACTCTAGACTTCCTATCCTGATCAGTGAAGCCTTCATGTGACTTCAACCTCAGCATCCACTAATGGGTAACAGAAGAATAACGTGCATATGTGGGATTTAGTATATTCAACTTATACATGCGGAGAGCAGAACAGAGCTCACCAAAAGCAGGGCCAGGGCCTAGAAAGGTGGAAATGGGAAATTGGCCAACAGCAGAGAGAGCTTAATGCTTATGCTGAGAGCTCTACTCTGCAACATGGATTGTGCAATAAAAGCCACAGTACAGTTTAAACATTGATAAAATACCTTAAATGTCATCACTGAACATAGTGTGTAAGGCAGTACATATGCATGTATGAATTGATAGCTTACATTATCATTAATAATCAAAAATTTTATCAGTATTTGAAAATAATTATTATTGCACAGTTATATTAATTATTATATTATTGTATTAATAGTGTGATAAAATGAAATTAAATACTAAATTAATTAGTAATACAAATAGCTTATTAATGTACATATTTACTTTAGACACACTTTAAGCTATGTAATATGTGTACATGTTTTAAATACCACATTGTATATTGTAGTAATATACTACTTTTATATTATATTTTAATAAAGATTTAGGATAGGGAGAAGCCACCTATCAACATAGTTGAGGATTAAAAATTAATTAAGAATCTTAGAAATTAGAAAATTAGTTTAAGATAATGTAATCTTTTCTACCTCCTAAAAATCATCATAATTTATATATTCTATTCAGTTTTACCTTGATAAAATTTTATTTTATTTAATGTTTGAGGTAGGACCTGACAGTGTAGCTCAGGTTTGCCTTGTACTTTAGAATGACCAGCTTCAAATTCTCAAGTGCTCTCTTTGTGACAATCTTTGGTTATATAACAAAATTAAGTTTATACATAATCTGGCTATTCATACAGCTCTACCACATGCTGAGAGTGAGTTGAGTACAGGATGTGAGGTAAATATTTTCTGAGTTGATCACATGTGATTTATACTTAAATGAACAGGCTTTTCTAATGCAAGACAGAACCTCAATCTTCACCTGTTGTTATTGGTTTAAATGGGCCTTTATCTCAAACTTCAAACAATGTTAAAAACTGCAATCCACCCATTTCAAGAATAATAATGAAGAGACTGATTTCTCAGTGGGTAATATTCTTGAGTCTGAAGTCTGAGTTCAGACCCCCAATAACTACATGAAAAGTCAAGAGTTGTGTTAGCCACTCTAGTGCTAATCTTCATTGTGAGTGACTGTGTCTCAAGAGAAAATAATATAAAATGGAGAGTAAGAAAGGAAGACATCCAACATTGCCTTCTGACCTCAACACATGCAAGCACAGATGTGAATACCTACACATACATGTATACATACAGCACACAGACACAAGAGTGACAGTAAATGTTCAAGAATAGCACACAATTAAAACTACTGTATGTTCAAACATCCTGCTTGCTTTAGGCTCTATACTCTGAGTGTTGACTACAGGTAGAATGAGAACTGGATTCAAAATGATATCCTACGTCCAAGTCCTGCCAAACATTTCAAAATCTTTTAAATAAAAAATTAGAACAAAAATTATCAAACAGAAAAGATGAAGCCTAGGGATAGATCATATGAAAAAGTCTCTTATCATGTTAGGGTCCTCTTAACTCTTACCTTGCTTTTAGCTTTAAGGATTCTACAAGATGATTGCTGTTTGGATTATGTTAATTTGGGTCCCCAAAATTGCTTGCATAAGAATCCACATGTCCACAAGTAAGACAATGAGAGACCCTACCTCAGTTGGTCCTGGTTCCTAAGTAAAGTTGCCAGCAGCTAATGGTTGGCAGGGCAGACAGAGGCAGGACCTTTAGGGTTCCTGGGCTAGGGATGGAGGGAGAAGAAGGAGGTATGCCATGCCAGGAGAAAAAGAAGAAAGATGCCATGCCTGAGAAGGTGCAGGACAGAGCCCATATAGAAACTAGGTGTGTGTGTGTGTGTGTGTGTGTGTGTGTGTGTGTGTGTGTGTGTGTTTCATTCAGGACCCCAGAACATTGGGGCAGGTAGCAAGGAATGCAGCTGCCACCAGGATTGATTTAAATATTTAATTTGGTACTACTACATGTATCAACTATTTCCTGATGCCCTATTCATCATGTGTCTTCTAGCACATTTCAGAGTGTCTGAGAATTGTAGCTCTGAATGAGAAAGAGAAGCAAAGCTTGTAGTTGGAGGAACTGAAGTCTCACAAAAATCCATGATGAAATTAAGACTTACTATCCTACCTTTTCTTTGTTATACAAATAATTGAAGAAATGACATTCAGTTCATTTGTCCAGACATGAATTAAAGTTAGATTAACACACATAAGGTTATCCAAAATTATATAGGTTCTTAATACCAATTTTATAGTGATTATGGAAGAACTTTTATAACCAAATATGAACCTATTTATACATTCATGAGTGCAGTACTTCAAAAATAGAGTGGAAAGAATTCATCTTGAGGGTCTGTCTCATTCATTGTCTTAACTGTTTGGATTTTCTCATATCCTGGCTTTTTACAATTCTCCTGTCCTGGAACACACTGTTGAAACACCACAGAAACGCTGATGGTTTTTGTACTTAAGCTTCATGAATATTTTACTTTTAAAACTCTACCCTCAGGGTCTTGCATCACCAGAGCATTATATTTTTTTCTTGATGCATGAATTATCCTAAAAATGCTTCCAATTTCAAGCAAGGTCAGCCTGAAAAGAGTCAGAAAAATCAACAAGACTGATTTAATGCATTTTGAATATAGAAATACAAAAGATGGAAAAGTGACACTATGTGTATTATGTTGCTTTGTATTACCACTTACTAGTGCTTGGAATTCAGTCAAATAAAAAATAACTAATTTTTGTCCTTCTCCCTTACATAAATTATTTGTATACTTTATTATGTCCCTGACATGAGGTCAACACAAGGCACAGTGATTGGCAGGCAGAAGCTTGCTTTCTGCCTTCACCAAACAGACATCACTGAAACCTCTACTGTGGCTGGGTAAAGCATAGAAGGTGGAAGAGGCTGATTAGAAGTCTTTGATAATGAAATGTCTTTGAAGCTAAGTTCAGAGCTATCTAGTCCTGAGATATGTATAAGAGAGAAAATGACAGGAAGGGCCATGTGTATTTGAAGCATGAGAGTGGCCATCCTAATTTTAGCAAACTCAGTGTAGTAGAAACATCTGCGATGAGGGCAGAACTCAAGCATGGTAAAAGTCCTGGGAGTATTCGGAAGCTTTGGTACAGAAATAGACTTTGGGAACACTGAGCATCCTGAGGAGTTTTACAGGGCGGCAGATAGTATGGTTTTTGGTACAAGATGCTGTTTCTGTGTCTGTATGAAGGGAGCATGTCACACTTTGTGACTAGGATCATGTAATAGTACAAAACTAGATTCAGATAATAATAATGATGATAGAAAACTACACCCAATAAAACTTTCCTTTCTGCTCAATGGCAACAGGAAATCTACTTACATTTTCACAATAATATATTTTAAAACAATAATATTTGTTACTTAAACTACAGAATCATAAAACTTGAAGGCAGCATTTCACATCATGATGAAGGGACCTGATATTCTTTTCTCTTAATATTAATTTTAAAGCTCAAATATTTTACTTTATTATCCACAAGTCAATGTTTACAGTAAATGTCCAGAAGTACTGATGCTTCCATTATCCCATCACCAGCTAGAACATGTCTCATCCTTTGGTAACTTCCATTCTACTCTTACCTTTATATAAAATTTTTGCATTTCCTCAAAGGATGGAGATCATACTGCTGTTAATTGACATAAAGATAACAGTCTCCTTTTCTGTCATATTTGTATGAGGAACTGGTTTCCATACACTGAGAATCACCTCAAACAGACAAAAAAAAAAAAAAAAAAAAAAAAAAAGAAAGAAAAGGTAGATGCCAATCCTTTAAATAGAAAACAACTTTAAAAATAAGCAAACTGGTGAAACAAATTTTCATATTTAGGGTAAAGTTGTTATCTGCTAAAATTTAGACTCTTTTAATTGTATTCACTTTGAAAAATAAATTACATGAATGTTTGTCCTTATATATATCCCTTTTATTATCCAAATATGGTTACTTAAGGAGTAATTTAATAAAAGAAAGACTTCTATTTCAGGGCTTTAAACTTTAAAGGAAACTGTTTCTTCTGAGACTTTTTTTTTTTTGATACTTAATTTACATTTTCAATGTTTCCCCCTTTCTAGGCCTCCTCTTTGGAAACCCCTATCCCCTCCCCTTCCCCCACCTCTATGAGGGAATTCCACCTCCCACCCACCCGCCCACCCACTCCCATATTCCCACCTTGACATTCCCCTTTACTGGGGCCTCACCTCCCCCTGATGGCCAACAAGGCCCTCCTCTGCCACATATGTGGTCCAAATCATGGATCCCTCCATGTGTATTCTTTGGTTGGTGGTCCAGCCTCCAGGAGGACCTGGGGGGAGGGGGTCAGGCCAGTTGACACTGTTGCTCCCTCCATGGGCCTGCAGACTCCCTCAGCTCCTTCAGTGCCTTCTCGAACTCCTCCATCTGGGACCTCACTCTCAGTCCAGCAGTTACTGTAAAGTGAAACTTGGGTATTCCAAACGTTTCAGCTAATATCCACTTATCAGTGAGTACATACCATGTTCGTTCTTTTGTGACTGAGTTACCTCACTCAGGATGATATTTTCAAGTTCCATCCATTTGCCTGCAAATTTCATGAAGTCATTGTTTTTAATAGCTGAGTAGTACTCCATTGTATAAATGTACCACATTTTCTGTATCCATTCCTCTGATGAGGGACATCTGGGTTGTTTTCAGCTTCTGGCTATTATAAATATGGCTGCTATGAACATAGTGGAGCATGTGTCTTTATTTTATTTTTTTTCTTGCTGCAATCACACGAGGTTTATTGGGGTACCAGTGCACTGGGGTCGAGCTCCTAACCCACACAGGGGCAGAGAAGTTCCACCCCGAGCAGCTGAAGTCAGGGGTATTTAAAGGAAAAAACCACAAAGCAAGGGGTGAGGAACGGAAAGAATTTGCATTATGGGGAAGTACAGAATGTTCTAAGTTAGTCACAAGGCAGTTGCACAAACATTTTTGTTGTTAGCTAGTTCCTGAAACATTGTGCCTCTGGCCCTGGGGCTAGGCCAAGGTCACCCGTTTCTCAGGGGAAAGAATGCAGTCCGGTAGGGTTTTGCCCAGGCATGTAGTTTCTCTAAGTTTGCTAGGGGTCTAACCTTCCTCATAAGGGGGTCAGGTCTTTCATTCCCCACTTCTTCTAGTACCTCTAATCTTAGAACTATATTTCTGTATCGTGGTAGACCTGTTTGTCATGTTCCCCCAGAGTCTGGTATTGCTGTCTTATCATTAGAATCTGTACAGCACTTACTCATTCCCTGACAAAAGATATTAATCCATTAACTAAATAGGGTCCAATAGTGAGCAAAATGAATAAAATCAGCAGGGGTCCTGCTAAGGCAGAAAACAGAGTCGTCATCCAAGGCGTCTTGCTGAACAATCCTTTGAACTTGTGTCTTTATTACATGTTGGAGCATCTTCTGGGTATATGCCCAGGAGTGGTATAGCTGGGTCCTCAGGTAATATTATGCCCATTTTTCTGAGGGTCCACCAAACTGATTTCCAGAGTGGTTGTACCAGCTTGCAATCCCAACAACAATGGAGGATTGTTCCTCTTTCTCCACATCCTCGCCAGCATCTGCTGTCACCCGAGTTTTTGATTTTAGCCATTCTGACTGGTGTGAAGTAGAATCTCAGACTTATTTTGATTTGCATTTCCCTGATGACTAAGGATGTTGAGCATTTCTTTAGGTGCTTTTTAGCCCTGTGAATTTCCTCCATTGAGAGTTCTCTGTTTAGCTCTGTTCCCATTTTTTGATGGGGTTATTCTGAGACTTTTAAAGGAATTTTAATCCAGTAATGTGATTGCTCTGACTGTAATACAGGCATGCCCTTAGTACAGACCTTTAATCCCAAACAATGTAGTTAATGTTTGTAGAAATAAGCAACCATGTTTGAAATTGATGTCTAATCGAGTAGCACACAAAGTGACGAATCAGAGAAAGATTTGACAGAATAAGTCAGATGTAGGATACGCCCAACACTCAGAGGACAGGAAAGGGGTTCTACTTGTGAGCAGTGCAGGAATTGGGGGAGTTAAGAGGGTCAGTTCTGTTCAGTCAGTTGAGGTCTGTCAGTGCAGATTGGGGCATTTCAGAGTTGAATTGAGGCAGTTGGGAGTCATTGCAGTGAGTGCGATCAGTGGAGTTTAGTTTGGTTTTGATTCATGCAGTTCAGTGCAGGTCAGCTGATGCAGTTTAAGCTAGAGAATAAGAATGAGCCAAAAGATTAGAACATATTGCTGGGCCACAAGGCTCGATAGCCAAATAGCACCAGGAGAAAGCTAGCCACCTAGGAGTGAGGACAAGCCTGTGAGTGGAGGTAAGACAGCACCACTGCTCAGCAGGACCCGCCCAGAATCCTCAGGACACAGGGACAAGAGCCTTCCAGTTTCCATCTGTGGCTGGGAACCTCAGCCTGGGCCACAGGGCTCCATAGCCAAATAGTGCCAGGAAAAAGTTAGCCTCCAAGGAATGTGGAACAAGCCTGTGAGCAGGGGTAAGACCAGCACCTCTGCTGAGAGGGACCCACCCAGAACCCCTCAGGATACAGGGACTGAGGAGTGGCCCTCCGGTCTCCTTCTGCAGCCAGGGAGCTGATCCTGTGACACGGGCCTCCATACTCAAATAGTGCCAGGAGAGAGCTGGTCTCACAGAAGTACCAACACACCTTTGGGCACAGGCAAGACCACTACTTCTGTTCAAATTCCTAGATCAAGAGGGACCCTTGCAGAGCCATCCGGACACAGGAACCCAGGAACAGCTGGGGACAGAATCATTCTGGTTTTTGTCTGCACCCCAGAGCTGACCCTGTACCACAGCTCTCCAAACCCAAATTCCTCTCAGAGAGAGCTGGTCTCCAAAGAGTACTGACACAGACACTTGCTTTCCACAGTCAGAGAGAGCAAGGCCAGCTAACAACAGAGATAACCAGATGGCAAAAGTCAAGGGCAAGAACATAAGGAACAGAAACCAAGGCAACTTGGCATCATCAGAACCCAATTCTCCCACCACAGCGAGCCCTGGATACCCCAACACACCAGGAAAGCAAGATTCAGATTTAAAATCATTTCTCATGATGATGATAGAAGAATTTAAGAAGGAAATAAATAACTCCTTTAAAGAAATACAAGAGAACACAGATAAACAGCTAGAAGCCCTTAAAGAGGAAACACAAAAATCCCTTAAAGAATTATTGGAAAACACAATCAAACAGGTGGAATTACAGGAAAACACTAGCAAACAGGTGAAGGAAATGAACAAAACCATCTAGGATCTAAAAATGGAAATAGAAACAATAAAGAAACCACAAAGGGAGACAATCCTGGAGTTAGAAAACCTAGGAAAGAAATCAGGAGTCATAGATGCAAGCATCACCAACAGAATACAAGAGATAGAAGAGAGAATCTCAGGTTCAAACAATACGATAGAAAACATTGACACAACAAAGTAAATGCAAAATGCAAAAAGCTCCAAACCCAAAACATCCAGGAAATTCAGGACACAATGAGAAGACTAAACCTAAGGATAATAGTTATAGAAGAGAGTGAAGATTCCCAACTTAAAGGGCCAGTAAATATCTTCAACAAAATTATAGAAGAAAACTTCCCTAACCTAAAGAAAGAGATGAACATAAACATTCAAGAAGCCTACAGAACTTCAAATAGATTGGACCAGAAAGAAATTCCTCCCGTTACATAATAGTAAAAACATCAAATGCACCGAACAAGGAAAGAATATTAAAAGCAGTAAGGGAAAAAGGTCAAGTAATATATAAAGGCAGACCTATCAGAATTATACTAGACTTCTCACCAGAGACTATGAAAGCTAGAAGATCCTGGGAAGAACTCATACAGACCCTAAGAGAACACAAGTGCCAGCCCAGGCTGCTATACCCAGTCAAACTCTCAATTACCATAGATGGTGAAACCAAGATATTCTATGACAAAACCAAATTTACACAATATGTTTCCACAAACCCAGCCCTACAAAGGATAATAGATGGAAAACACCAACACAAAGAGGGAAACTATACCATAGAAAAAGCAAGAAAGTAATCTTTCAACAAACTCAAAAGATAGCCACACAAACATAAAAATAACATCTAAAATCTCAGGAAACAACAATCACTATTCCTTAATTTCTCTTAACATCAATGGATTCAATTTCCCAATAAAAAGACATAGACTACCAGACTAGATGCAAAAACAAGACCCAGCATTTTGCTCCATTCAGGAAACACACCTCAGAGTTAAAGACAAACACTGCCTCAGAGTAACGGGCAAATGGTCCAAGAAACAGCTTGGAGAGGCCTTTCAATTACCAGATAAAATAAACTTTCAACCAAAGTCATAAAAAAGATAAGGAAGGACACTTCATTCTCATCAAAGGAAAAATCTACCAAGAAGAACTCACACTTCTGTACATCTATGCTTCAAATGCAAGGGTAACCACATTCATAAATGAAACTTTACTAAAGCTCAAAGCACACATTGCATCTCACACAATAACAGTGGAGACTGCAACATCCCACTCTCACCAATGGACAGATCTTCGAAACACAAACTACACAGAGACTATAGTGAGACTAACAGATGTTATGGACCAAATGGATTTAACAGATATCTTTAGAACTTTTCATCCTAAATCAAAAGAATATACCTTCTTCTCAACACCTCATGGTATTTTCTCCAAAATTGACCATATAATCTGTCACAAAACAAACCTCAACAGATATAAAAAGATTGAAATAATCCCAGGCCTCCTATCAGATTACTATGGATTAAGGCTGGTCTTCAATGGCAACAACAACAACAACAGAAAGCCGACATTCACATGGAAGCTGAACAATGGTCTACTCAATGATAACTTGGTCAAGGAAGAAATAAAGAAAGAAATTAAAGAGTTCCTAAAATTTAATGAAAAAGAAAGTACAATGTACCCAAACTTATGGGACACAATGAAAGCAGTGTTAAGAGGAAAACTCATAGCTTTGATTGCCTCCAAAAAGAAACTGGAGCAAGCATACACTAGCAGCTTAACAGCACACCTGAAAGCTCTAGAACAAATAGAAGCTAGTAAACCCAAGATGAGTAGAAGGCAGGAAATAATCAAACTCAGGGCTGAAATCAATTAAGTAGAAACAAAAAAAACTATACAAAGAATCAACAAAAACAGAAGCTGGTTCTTTGAGAAAATCAAGAAAATAGATAAACCCTTAGCCAGACTAAGGAGAGGGCACAGAGACAGTATCCAAATTAACAAAATCAGAAATGAAAAGGGAGATATAACAACAGATTCTGAGGAAATTCAAAAAGTTATCAGAACCTACTACAAAAGCCTATATATACTCAACAAAATTGGAAAATCTGGATGAAATGGACAATTTTCTAGACAGATACAAAACAACAAAGTTAAGTCAGGATCAGATAAACCATCTAAACAGTCACATAACCCCTAAAGAAACAAAAGTGGTCATTAAAAGTCTCCCAAGCAAAAAAAGCCCAGCACCAGAGGGGGTTTAGTGCAGAATTCTATCAGATCTACAAAGAAGACCTAATACCAAAGAAGACAAAGAGAAGGAACACTAGGCAATTCATTCTATGAGGCCACAGTTAAACTGATACCAAAACCTAAAAAAGACCCAACAAAGAAAAAAAACTTCAGACCAATTTCCCTTATGAATATTGATGCAAAAATACTCAATAAAATTCTTACAAACCAAATCCAAGAACACATCAAAGTGATAATTCTCTACAATCAAGTAGGCTTCATCCTAAGGATGCAGGGATGGTTCAATACCCAGAAATCTATCAATGTAACCTACTACATAAACAAACTCAAAGAAAAAAAACACATGATCATTTCATTAGAGGCTGAAAAAGCATTTGACAAAGGTCAACATCCCTTCATGATAAAAGTCTTGGAAAGATCCGGAATTCAAGGACTATACCTGTCTTAGTCAGGGTTTCTATTCCTACACAAACATCATGACCAAGATGCAAGCTGGGGAGGAAAGGGTTTATTGAGCTTATACTTCCATGCTGCTAGTCATTACCAAAGGAATTCAGGACTGGAACTCAAGCAAGTCAAGGAGCAGGAGCTGATGCAGAGGCCATGTAGGAATGCTGCTTACTGGCTTGCTTCTCCTGGCTTGCTCAGACTGCTTTCTTATAGAACCCAAGACTACCAGCCCACAGATGGTACCACTCACAAAGGGGCCCTCCCCCCTTGATCACTAATTAAGAAAATGCCTTACACCTGAATTTCATGGAGGCATTTTCTCAACTGAAACTCCTTTTTCTGTGATAACTTCAGCTTGTGTCAAGTTGACACACAAAACTAGCCAGTACATTATCTAAACATAGTAAAAGCAATATACAGCAAACCAGTAGCCAACATCAAACTAAATGGAGAGAAATTTGAGAATTCCAACTAAAATCAAAGGACTGGATAAGGCTGCCCTCTTTCTCCCTATCTAGTCAATATAGTACTTGAAGTTCTAGCTAGAGCAATTAGACAACAAAAGGAGGTCAAAGGGGATACAAATTGGAAAGGTATAAATCAAAATATCACTATTGGCAGATGATAGGATCCTACACTTAAGTGACCCGAAAAACTCCACCAGAGAACTGCTACAGCTGATAAACAACTTCAGCAAAGTGGCTGGATATAAAATTAACTCATAGAAATCAATAGCCTTCCTATACTCGAAGGATAAACAGGCTGAGAAAGAAATTAGGGAAATGACACCCTTCACAATTGTCACAAACAATATAAAGCATCTTGGTGTGACTCTAACCAAACAAGTGAAAGATCTGTATGACAAGAACTTCAAGTCTCTGAAGAAAGAAATCGAAGAAGACCTCAGAAGATGGAAAGATCACCCATGCTCATGTATTGGCAGGATTAACATAGTAAAAATGGCCATCTTGCTGAAAGTAATCTACAGATTCAAATGCAATCCCCATCAAAATTCCAACTCATTTCTTCATAGACTTATAAAGAGCATTTCTCAAATTCATTTGGAATAACAAAAAAACCCAGGATAGCAAAAACTATTCTCAACAATAACAGAACTTCTGGAGGAATCCGCATCCCTGACCACAAGCTGTACTACAGAGCAGTAGTGATAAAAACTGCATGGTATTGGTACAGTGACAGGCAAGTAGATCACTGGAATAGAATTGAAGACCCAGAAATGAACCCACACACTTACTGTCACTTGATCTTTGACAAAGGAGCTAAAACCATCCAGTGGAAAAAAGACAGCATTTTCAACAAATGGTACTGGTTCAACTGACGG
>CM052700.1:75330614-75380647 GCA_028551405.1 Uromys caudimaculatus
CAAGCTGTACTACAGAGCAGTAGTGATAAAAACTGCATGGTATTGGTACAGTGACAGGCAAGTAGATCACTGGAATAGAATTGAAGACCCAGAAATGAACCCACACACTTACTGTCACTTGATCTTTGACAAAGGAGCTAAAACCATCCAGTGGAAAAAAGACAGCATTTTCAACAAATGGTACTGGTTCAACTGACGGTCTACATTTAGAAGAATGTGAATTGATCCATTCCTATCTCCCTGTACAAAGCTCAAGTCCAAATGTATCAAGGATCTCCACATAAAACCAGAAATCAAATTATCACTATTTGCAGATGATATGATCGTATACTTAAGTGACCCAAAAAACTCCACCAGAGAACTGCACCTGATAAACAACTTCAGCAAAGTGGCCGGATATAAAATTAACTCAAAGAAATCACTAGCCTTCCTATACTCAAAGGATAAACAGGCTGAGAAAGAAATTAGGGAAATGACACCCTTCACAATTGTCACAAACAATATAAAGTATCTTGGTGTGACTCTAACCAAACAAGTGAAAGATCTGTATGACAAGAACTTCAAGTCTCTGAAGAAAGAAATCGAAGAAGATCCCAGAAGATGGAAAGCTCTCCCGTACTCATGGATTGGCAGGATTAATATAGTTAAAATGGCCATCCTGCCAAAAGCCATCTACAGATTCAATTCAATCCCCATCAAAATTCCAACTCAATTCTTCATAGACTTAAAAAGAGCAGTTCTCAAATTCATTTGGAATAACAAAAAACCCAAGTGAGCAAAAACTATTCTCAAAAATGAAAGGAATTCTGGAAGAATCAGCATCCCTGACCTCAAGCTGTACTACAGAGCAGTAGTGATAAAAACTGCATGGTATTGGTACAGTGACAGGCAGGTAGATCAATGGAATCGAATTGAAGACCCAGAAATGAACCCACACACTTATGGTCACTTGATCTTTGACAAAGGAACTAAAACCATCCAGTGGAAAAAAGACAGCATTTTCAACAAATGGTGCTGGCTCAACTGGAGGTCAACATGTAGAAGAATGCAAATTGATCCATTCCTATCTCCCTGTACAAAGCTCAAGTCTAAGTGGATCAAGGACCTCCACATAAAACCAGATACACTGAATCTAATAGAAGAGAAAGTGGGGAAAAGTCTCGAACACATGGGCACAGAGGAAAAGTTCCTGAACAGGACACCAATGGCTTATGCTCTAAGATCAAGAATCCACAAATGGGACCTCTTGAAATTACAAAGCTTCTGTAAGGCCATCAACACTGTAAATAGGACAAAACGGCAACCAACAGATGGTAAAAGATCTTTACCAATCCTACATCTGAAAGAGGGCTAAAATCCAATATATACAAGGAACTCAAGAAGTTAGACTCCAGAGAACCAAATAACCCTATCAAAAAATGGGGAAAAGAGCTAAACAGAGAATTCTCAACTGAGGAAACTCGAAGGGCTGAGAAGCACCTAAAGAAATGCTCAACATCCTAAGTCATCAGGGAAATGCAAATCAAAACAACCCTGAGATTCCACCTCATATCAGTCAGAATGGCTAAGATCAAGAACTCAGGTGACAGCAGATGCTAGTGGGGATGTGGAGAAAGATGAACACTCCTCCACTGTTGGTGGGATTGCAAGCTGGTACAACCACTCTGGAAATCAGTTTGGTGGACACTCAGAAAAATGGACATAATACTACCTGAGGACCCAGCTATTCCACTCGTGGGCATATACCCAGAAGATGCTCCAACATGTAATAAAGACACATGCTCCACTATGTTCAAAGGAGCCATATTTATAATAGCCAGAAGCTGGAAACAACCCAGATGTCCCTCAACAGAAGAATGGATACAGAAAATGTTGTACATTTTCACAATGGAATACTACTCAGCTATTAAAAACAATGCCTTCATGAAATTCACAGGCAAATGGATGGAACTTGAAAATATCATCCTGAGTGAGGTAACTCAGTCACAAAAGAACAAAATGGTATGTACTCACTGATAGTGGATATTAGCCCAAAAGTTCAGAACACCCATGATTCAATTCATAGCAACTGTTGGACTGAGAGTGGGGTCCCAGTTGGAGAAGTTGGAGAAGGGACTGAAGGAGCTCAGGGATTTGCAGCCCCATGGGGAGGAAGCAACAATGCCAACTCGTCAGGGCCCCAGGTGCTCCCAAAGACTGGACCACCAATCAAAGAATGCATATGGAGGGACCCATGGTGCTGGCCACACATGTGGCAGAGGAGGGCCTTGTTAGCTATCAGTGGGAGGAGAAGCCCTTGTGCCTAGGAGTGTTAGATGCCCCAGTACAAGGGAATGCCAGGGATGGAAGACAGGAGTGGGTGGGTGGGTAGGGGAGCACCCTAGTAGAGGCAGGGGGAGGAGGGAGGGGATAGGGGGTTTCCAAAGGGGAGACCTGGAAAGGCGAAAACATTTGAAATGTAAATAAAGTGTCAAAAAAAAAAAAAAAAAAGATTAGAACATATTGCCAAAATTAGTTTGAGACCAAGCAGAGAAATTCCTTGAGAAGTTGAGAGAAGGCATATTGAATCATCAGCTTGGAGAGAAGTTTGAGCTAGGACATCTGAGTTGAACCAGTTCAGAAAGGGCTAGAAAGAATAGGCTCATTTAGCAGTATGCTTCTGAGATGACAATTACATCTGGAGAATAAAAGTTACATTTACAGAGACGGTTAAAGTTATTAGTAAAGTCTAAAACCAAATTAATTTTACAACCCATACTCTATGGCACTAAAAAAGAGACTTGGGCCTTGTAAAACCTGGCATAGAGAAATGTACAAGCTAAAAGTGGAACAGAACAGTCTTGAATGGAAATCTCTAGTAGTCACAGCTCTACTTTTAGTCTCTGTTGCTGCCAGGATTTCCATTTATGTTTTCCCTCAAAGAGAAGCCTCTCCATGGTCTCTAGACACAAATGATCCTTTCTAAGAAAAACTTTCTACTTTCCAACAGAGCTAGGTGCATTCCAGCACTGGGGAGTTGGAGCGAGGGGGATCGGGATTTCAAGGTCATCCTCAGTTACGCAGAAAATGTTGGTTTATCCAGGACTGCATGAAACTTTTGGCATTAGGTGACCAGGGTAATAGGTAATCTCTGGAGTTTCTGGCAGCTGTTTAGCTGAATGCACAGTGTTTTATCACCTAATGTGTACTGGAACCGCCAGAAAGAAAGACACATTGAATGTGCATATAGAAACATCAAACATTTCTAACAGGATTTTTTAAAAACAAAGGAAAGGAAAAAGGGAAAAACAGGAAAGAAAGAAGATGAATTTATAGAATTATGTCAGAGTTGAGTCTTAGAAACTTCTAGTTATAGGCTAAAGGAACAAGAATATTGAAAAAACCGTTATCAAGGAAATTTTCTTTTAGACAAAATGTTTTTGGCAATTGTTTACATCTAAAAATAAATAGATGCCTTGTTCCCCCCTTTGCTCCACCTCTTTCTTTTCTTCAGAGGGAGTCAAAGTTACTGCCTAGCTTCTTGGGAAACTGTAATTGGGAAACTCCAATTTTGGAGCTACAGGACAGAAATAGCCATGAGTACAGGGTCAGCCTCTTTTGGGGTTTTAGGGAAATACGTTTTCACATCTTCCCAAGATTACTTGGTTGGCTAGAAATTTTGGAAAATTTTGTCTTGTGTCTCTATCTTCATCATCAAATAAAGTTCTCCTTATCTGTCTGTCCTTACTTGGTGGTTTTCTTTCTTATGAATATATATAAATTAATGCATTTTATTATAACATATCCTATCCTCCACTGTTCTTCTCTCTTCCTCCCTCTCTCTCTTTTTCTGCCTTCTTTGAACATACCTAGGCTGGCCTTGGGTTTATGTTCCAGGTGGCTTCAGTTTGATGATCCTATTTCCCTCACTGTTCCAAGTACTAAGATTTTGGATGTATGATTATTCCTAATCCAGTTTATTTCCCCATTGCCAAATTTGTTTAATTGTATATATATGTGTGTTTGCATGCAACTAAGTGTGTATGAGAGAGTAAGGTTATCAAGGGAGGCAGGTAGCTCTCCTAGAGCTATCATGGCAGGTGGTTTTAAGTCACCCTGTATGGCATTAGAAGCTCAATTCTGGTCCTCTGCAACAGCACTACAATCTTTTAACCAATGAGCCATCTCTACAACCCTGTAACCCATTTTCTTAAAGGGCACTAGTCATGTTGAATTGGTACCCTCTCCATTCAAGTTATATTTCATCTTAATGAAATTAGTCAAGGTTTAAGCCAAGCCTATTTCCATATAATATCATATTCTAAAGTTCTGAAGATTAGAACTTCAAAACAGATTTTGAGAGATATATTTGAATCTGTAATAGTCAGTGACAGAAAAAAATTAACAGAACACACAGAGGTTTCACAATAACCTAGAGAAGTCTGTTGAAGCTGAATAAAAGGAATGTCATCTAGTCACTATGGACACAATGCCATAGGTTGTATACATACATGAGGAATTTAGCAAGAACTAGTGTTCCCAAGAAACAGTAAATGATGATTGCATGATAATGGGGTTACTACTCTATAAATATTAATTTCTAGTTAAGAATTGTCTCATATTTAAATTAAATCTGACTACAGATGAACAAAATTATAGACTGCAAAAATGCAAAAGCAATAACATATTGATTAGATATTAGATCAGTGAATGAGTAAACGTGGAGGGCAGAGCTGGGGAAGTCTGTAACTTGAGCATCTTCATTTTATATAATATTGACCTAAAGTCTCTATCAAAACAAAGAACAATTGTTCTTATAAACAGTCTGCTTATAGGTGCAAAGGTGACCAAACAGCACTGAGGACCATTGAAACATACTGTCTCCATGCTCTCTCCCATGCCCACAGTCACTGGTCTCTCTGCTTAGAAATGTCTTCGATATAGTTTGTCTCTACTGTAAATTCTGATCCTGATCAGTCCCATATTTGCTTGAGGGAACCATGCAAAGAACTGAAACCTAAGGAGAGGTTTTGGGGGAAGAACATTGGAATCTGGATAAGACAGGGAGAGAACAAATAATACTGAGCTATACTTTCATCTCTCAAAGCAGAAAATTAGAACAGGTAGAATTAATACATCCAAAAATTTGTAGGTTGCATAGTGTTTCAAGACATACAGATAAGATGCAGTATGACAGAGTCCACTCATAGAAGATCACCAGTCAATTGTTAATTTTTCAGGCATTTTGTAAGCTGGTTAGTGAGCATTACCATTATTAAAAATAAAATTACGCCAGGCATTGGTGGTGCACGCCACCAATGCTAGCACTTGGAAGGCAGAAGCAGGTGGATTTCTGAGTTCGAGGCCAGTCTGGTCTACAGAGTGAGTTCCAGGTCAGCCAGGGCTACACAGAGAAACCCTGACTCGAAAAACAAACAAACAAACAAATAAATAAAATTACATAAAATTATAAATATAAAATTAATACTATAAGCAAAGATGGTATACACTTTAATCTGTCACTCCCAAATTATTTACTTACATTTTCCTGTCACCCCTACTTTCAGGTTATTCTCTGCATCTGTATGATGGAAGCTGTGCAATATTGTGCTGCTACACATCTCTTAACTGTGTGGACAGTAATGTCAGTCTGGTGCTTTGGGGAAAGGAGGAGACTATTTATTCCACAAAAATAGATAAATAAATAAATAAATAGATAAATTACAAGCACTACATACCACAGCTTGATCTATTATTTTGCATATTGTCTAGACTTAAGTAAGTAACAGAAGACATGCTGATAATGCTGATTAAATCTTAAAGAATGTCATTAGTGAGGTCACTATTATTATAAATAGCATGGACAATGGAGGGATGATTGATGTTTTTGAACCAGTATTTATTGTAGCAGTAAATGCAAACCATTGGTTAGCAATTTCATCTACAAACTATAAAATTTGGACATTTCTATATTTGATTTTTATTTTATTTATTGAAATACTGGTTTTAGATATCAACTAGTATTCATATCAATTGGATAAACTTGGAGAACTAATCTGTAATTTAACAAGTTTTAATCATGGACAAACACAATTTTGAATTGAATGTTTTATTTTAAAAAACTTTCTGAATGTTCTCCAAAATTCATGAAAAAGTTGAGATCTTTTGTTTTTGTTCTACCATTAATTTTGGGAGTTTATTCTACAAGAAAACAATCACTCCCTTTTATCCTTTTATCTGTTGTTGTATTAGTAGGGGCAATGACTACCCTTGGCTGAAGTAGCTCTACACAGCAAGTTACACAAAGAAAACAGCGTGGCAAGTCAAAGAAATTTCCCCTTGCAGACTATAGGAAGGTTTGCCTACTTCCCAACATCACAAAGAGGGTGTGATCCTTCAGGGAAAATAGTTAATTCAAACTGCTTCTCAGGAAAGCTATGAGTTGACTAAGCCTAGGATTATTCAGTTACACCTGAAGAGCTTCACCTTGCCCTCTGTGTGTTATTGCTGAAGGACCATCTGGGGAAAAAGAGCAGGCATCAACACCCTAGTGAACCTTGTCTTTGCAAAGGCTTCACAGAGATTGTTTCTTAGTCTGTCACCTGGGAATTTCATGTCTCTTGACAGTAAAGTTGAAATCATAATGCTAATTTCACAGTTTTTAATGAAAATTAAACTTTTCTAAGTCTTTAACATAAGCATCCCAAAAAATCAACATCATTTAAGAGGGGCTAAATAAAATACATCACTTCCTTTTCAAATATTACTCGAGACAGCATGAGGAAATCCTCTCCCCCTTCATTTATTCACAGCTTCATAGAAGCATGGAATTAGAACACCATTTTAGAATGCAATGCTAAGGTGGACAGAAGCATTAGTCGTAGAAACTAGTGACACGAACTGCCCTACAACAGCGGAAAAGTAAAGATTTGAATCAATTCAACATGTGTCTGATGCTACACATTTCAAAAAATATCCACACCACAGAAGCTATCATTCCCTGCATGTTGATATTAAAGAACAGAAATCATTGACTATAAACAGAAAGAATAACAACTAAGAAGACAAAAAAAATACAAATAAAAAGAAGCACTATCTACTATCTCATGACAATACGATGCACAGAACCTTCATTGGCATGATTCACAGGACCATCCAAGGAAGTGTAGTTAAAAGACGTGTGGCATAGGTCTAGAGAGACGGCTTAGTGCTTAAGAGCACTTGATGCTTTTGCAAAGGACCTGGATTCAATTCTCAGCCCCATGTGGCTGTTTACAACCATCTGTAACTCTAGTTCTTGGGGATCTGGTGCCCTTTCCTGGCCACAGTGTGCATGTAATACATAGACATACCTAAAGACAAACACGCGAACACATGAAATAAGAAAAGAAGTATGAATTTACAATTACAGAATTGTGAGAGGAGGCAGGTAGCATTGAGATTTCACTCTGAATGTAGCAAGATGGGATATGACAGCTACCCTTAGGAGTGACAACTGGAACAGTCACCTTGGAAGAATCGGCAGCCTTCACTGAATCTGAAAAATTCTAATCTCCTATTATCAACTGCTTGTAGGTGTCTGTCCCGGAGGACATTCCACAGAACTACCTGAAATGTGTGCTACAGTGTTCATGGAAGCAACAGGTTTTGTAGAGAAAGAGAGGAATAACCTAATTATCTCTCTGTAGAGCTACAAAAGCAAATAACTGTGACTCATGCAGCTTTTTCATGTAATGGAATGTTATATAATAGTACAGGTAAAAATACTACTTTATATAATGAAATAAAAATATTAAGAGAGGGACATTTTGAAAATACGGAATATCATTGTTCTGAATTTGAAGTATAAAATGTAATGCAGAAAACTTTTTAGCAATTATGCAAATGAAATACAGTTCCCTGTACAGAGATTTATTTATATCGACTTATTCAGAAAAAAATGAGGAAAGCCACCTGATATGGTCTTTCATCTATCTGCAAGTTTCTCTTTGACTAAAGTGAGGATGAAATATAATGACTGTTTAATCTTGTTAATAAAGCATGGATGGTAGATATGTTAACATTTTTCTGTTTTTAATGTTTTAGGGTAAAACACTTTGGTGAAAATGGTAAGAGGAAAATACAACTATTCAACACTTTGATGGTTGATGCTCATTGTCACTTCACTGCATTTAGAATCACCATGGAGACAAAACCTCTAGGGGAGAACCGAAAGTGTTTCAAACAGGTTTACTAAGAAGGGAAGACCCATTGCCAGTGTAGATGGCACCATTCTATGGGCTGAGGTCTCAGAGGAGCTGAGGACATTGCTTATCAGATAAAGTGCTTGCTGCAAAGGCGTAAGGACATGGATTTAGATCCCCAGAACTCCCATAAAAGGCAGGGACAGCCGTGCATGCCTGAGCTCAGGATGGAAAGGGATGGAGACAGAAGGACTGCAAAGGCTTGCTGGCCAGCCAGCCTCGCTGGAATGTCAAGTTAGAGGCTTGGCGAGAGACTCGCTGGTCTCAAACAAAACCAAGGTGGGTGCAATAGGACACCCAAAATTCACCTCTCATCTCTGCACATGCACACACACATACACACATGCAAACAGCACCACCTAAGTCATGTGGCTGGCGGCTGTAGAATTTACCATTATAGCCAGATCCACTTGCAAAGATAGTCCTTTTTTTTTTTTTTTTTTTTTTTTTTTTTTTTTTTTTTTTTTTTTAATTTGGGTGCCTAGATAAGTCAAAGACATCCTCCTTCCCCTCTCTATACCCAAAATAGAAATGGAGGGAGGCCATTACTCCTCTTTCTTCTTCCCGCTGTTAGAAAGCTCCTATTTCTGCCCAGGTGACCATAGATTCTGTTCATCATTTAACAAGGCTGTCATATCATAGTTATTGCTAATAAAATACTCTTTAAAATAATCACTGCATGACATCAATTATGTAATACAGACATAGATTGTTTGCAAACGTTAGCAATCAACACCTTGAGAGAAAATGATCCATGTATGTGCACATGTGTATTAGCATATAGCTATTCTTGAAAAGATGGACCTGGGAGGACAGGGAAGCGAGTATGATTGAGGTACATTATGTTTCCCAAGTCATCAGGAAAAATAACATGGAAAATAAGTGAAATTTCTCTTAAAAAGTCAATTAAGTGCCAGAAATTAGTAAATTTCCAAAATTTTGCTATAAATGATTTATCTTTTTCAAGGTGAGCACGGTCCTTTAGTTCCGAATGGAGATGGTGAAGACAGGTGTGGGGGAGGGTGGGGGGGGTCACTATAAGCCCCAGTGGTTCCTCCACCCAAGTAAACATTTATATGTGTAAAAGCAGAGAACTAATACTCTGTCATATTCATGATAGTTTATAGCCAGTTTAGTGGTGCACATAAATTGTCCTAGAGGTAAAATTAGATTACTTAGAGAGCAGATGCTTCATAGAGGTGAGGCACTTTCTTCCTTCTGGCAATCTTCCAATGAACTAACTAATGGTTTTGGGGCTTGTCTCATAACTGAAGGCTGGTATTTCCCTTTTAAAACCATTCAGCCTCCCAAAGCTGCCTTGGAGGGTACAAAAGATTGTAAGGATCTTCCAGTTGTGGGTATTTGTTGAGAAGGAATTGAGGCAAAACTAGTCTGCATTTCGCTTTAGTCATCGGACAGCTCTTGATAATAGAATTAACTACAGCCAGCTGGGGCAGACTTCAAAGTGATCTACCTCAGAAAGTCACCTCTCACACATTGCTTGAAAATCCTTAGACCACAGATAACATCCTGAGGAATCTACCTCAAGGGAGAGCCTGTCCTTTGATTATCCCTTATGTGTATAAGCTTGGAGTAAGACCTCTGATGACCCGCAGGGCTCAGTCTGATACTCTTAGCTAACACTGTCTGTAGATGGAACTCTGAAACAGCACATGGAGAATGCTGCTTCACAAAATAAAGCCATTATTACTGTTACCAGTACCAGTTAATTAATAGCGTCAAGGTTCTACTTGTGGAAGGCCTCAGTATCTCTTCAAACAAAAGAAAAAAGAAAATGTACTGATTTATAAGTAAATGCCTGATTTTAAAAAATGAAAAATTAAAGTGAAAAACATATACACAAGACAGAGATAAGTCTTCTTGTTTTTATTATGCACAATAAAAGGAAGTGTAGGAGCCCTTTTCTTCAGTAGTGGAGCCACTGGCAAGTTGCTCACAAACCAGTAAATAACTCTTAATTCATATTCGAGCAATATTTTCTAACTAAAATTACTATGAGTACCTCTCCCTCTCCCTCTGTCTCTCTCTCTGTCTCTGTCTCTCTCTGACTCTCTGTTTCTCTCTCCTTCTCTGTCTCTTTCTTTGTCTTCTCTCAGTCTCTCTCTCTGTGTCTCTCTTTCATACACACACACACACACACACACACACACACACACCTAAGAGACGGACTTGTTGGAGAGTAAGAATACAGTAGGAGTAGAGAAAATAAGAGAAGATAAGGAGAATGACTATAGCAGTCCATATTACATACACATATGATATTATCAATGAATACATTTCAAAACTGTCTTTTAAGCCCGGTGGTGGTGGCACATGCCTTTAATCCCAGCACTTGGGAGGCAGAGGCAGGAGGATTTCTGAGTTCGAGGCCAGCCTGGTCTACAGAGTGAGTTCCAGGACAGCCAGAGCTACACAAAGAAACCCTATCTCGAAAAACAAAAAACAAAAAAACAAACAAACAAACAAAAAACAAAACAAACAAAAACAAACAAACAAAAAAAAACCTGTCTTTTAAAGCTCAGAGTTAAACCTAGAAGGCATTGCATAATGGAACAGTTTTCACTGCACATGTAGCCACACCCATCTATGGTTTCCTCACTGACTATGAGATGGATAGTCTTTATACAGGATTAGCAGAATAAAAATAGAGCCTGGATAATAACAGTTTCTTTCTGTTTACAGAAAGGAAAAATCAGAAAACAATGTTTTAAATTTGACACTATCTTGTTGGTTGAAGGTCTGTGGCAGGGCTTCTGTCTGTATAAGAACAAGATGTTGAAGGATTTGTGGGGCTTTGACTAGAGCAGTAAATAAAAAATTCTCTAGGCCCTGCCAATCAAAAAGTACTCAGAAGTCCCAGCATCCCCCTCACCTGGCAGCTGGTTAGAGATTCAGAATCTGGACTCCAGCTCACAGCTGCTGAGTCAGAATGCACATTTTCTAAGACCCTGAAAAGATTCATCTGTGCATTAATGTTTAAAAGGCTGCTCTGGAATGAGCTAAAGAAAATTGCAGAAGACTTTCTAGAGACTTGTTTACTTCCCTGGAGGAACAGATGGCTGGGAGGCCTACTTGTCAGAATCTAAAAAGGCTTAGAACACCCAGGAGCTAACAGTCAACAGATCATTACCATTGTTATGATCACCAAATGCATGATGAGTGAGCTGACCAATTTTCTAGGAAGAAAGCATCTTTTATCAAAGTCAGTGTGGCTGGAGAAACTTCTATTGCATGTAGTCATGGCTGGTTGCAATAGCTTCACATCAAAAGGGACTGAGCTGAGCAAGGCTTCTGAGGAATTGTGATTAATTACCTGGGGAGAGGAAAGGCCCCATGAAGAAAGGATTCTCACTAGGAATTCCAGTCAGCTTCTAGACCCAAGAAAACAAGAAAGCTACAAGCTCCTTAACCTAGGGAGGCAGTTCCCAAATGACAGTGTGGAGGACCTATACATTCAAACATATTCCTTTCACTTCTTACGAATTTATATCTCATAATGTGTCTTATATGGCTGTGATAGGCTACTGAAGTATTTTTGTGAATATAACATCATAATGAATTTCTTTATGAACAGTGAGTGCTCTTGTAGATGCTATGAGGATGTGTATCTCTGTTTCTACTTTAATTTTAAAGCAAAACATACGGTTTGCATTAAAACAGCACTGGGTGTGAGTGGTTGGAGTCGTGATTTGCTATTCTTAAGAAAAGAGAAAAGCAATTTAATGACAAAGTAAGGCAGGATGCACTAAGATGACAGCCAGGCCGAACCAGGAAATCTTACATCTGGCAATGATGTGTGTCTCTCTGTGTCTCTGTGTGTCTGTCTCTCTGTCTCTCTCTGACTCTGTCTCTCTCTTTCCCTTTTCCTCCCCCTCTTCCTCCCTGCCCTGCTCTCTCCTTAACTTGTGTTATCAGAGAGTGGGCTTTATCTTCTTTGCCTAAAGATTTGTTTTTTGGTCAGGAGAAAGACAGTTGATGTCTCATAGTATGGCTTCCTATAGCCTCTATGGTTGAAATAGGACTGGCATCCTTTCTGTGGCTTAAGTTCAAGGGTTCAGGCAGGTCTTATATTTCACAGAGTAGACTCTCCTTGTGGGTTAAAAAGCTGCCATCCTGGAAGGGTTTTATGGAGACAGAGCTTTAAGTCTGACTGAAATAGGAAAAGACTAGAGAGTAAAAACATAGCAATTTCGTAGAAGCTAGTAGCGTGGAGGAAAAAGAAGATCAGATCTGTAAGAAGAGATGTTGAACTGATAAAATAATGTGTTTCTGTGAAATATATACATGCACTGGTTTTAAAATAGATTTAATGTGTACATTGTTTCTTCAGAGGAACAATTAAATGTTATCATTGAAATAAAATAAGGCATGACTTTAAAAGCCATGCCTCTATTTAATGTACACAAAAAAGCAGATTATAACACTAACACACTAAACTTCAACTTTGTTAGATTGTGCTCCAAGGGAAAATAATAAAAACAAGAAGTTATTAAAGTATTTATTAGTAAGCAAATGACTAAATGGTCGCATACAAGTTCTATATAATACAAGAAAATAACAGAAATAAAGAATAAATCATATGGGGATGTCTTAGTTACATAGAGTAAGTGTTTTAAGCAATTCATTGAGCATATGAATGAATGAATGAATTAATTAATTAATAGATGAGAACTGCCGTGCTACTTTGAGAAATTATATTAGTAATTGGTAATAATTATTACCTGGGAAGAAACTCACAATGACGCTTTGCCTTGATCAGGTTGGCTTGTAGGCATGTCAGTGGAGTGTTGCTTTGATTGTAAATAAATGTGGGAAGAACCATTTTGAAAGTGAGTGGAGGCAGATGCTCACAGCCAACCACTGGATTGAGCATGGGGTATCCAATGGAGGAGTTAGAGAAAGGACTGAAGGAACTGAAGGAGTTTGCAACCCCATAGGAAGAACAACAATATCAACCAACCAGACTGCTCACTGCTCCCAGGGCCTAAGCCACCAACTAAGGAGTACACATGGCTCTAGCTGAATATGCAGAGGATGGCCTTGTCAGGCATCAATGGGAAGAGAGGTCCTTGGTCCTATGAAGGCTCTATAGATGCCCCAGTGTATTGAGGGTAGGGAATCGGGAGTGGGTGGGTGGGTGGAGAAACACCCTCATAGAATCAGGGGGAAGGGGGATGGGATAGGAGGTTTCCAGGAGGGAGGAAACTGGGAAAGGGGATAACATATGAAATGTAAATAAAGAAAATATCCAAGAAAAAAGGAAAAAAAAAAAGAGAGAGAGAGAGAGAGAGAGAGTGAGTGGAGCCATTCTCTGGTTTGGGATTCTTAAGTGAGTGCTAAGCATAGATTATAATTTTATTCTTATTTATAAATTCTATGTGTATTGCAATGGTTAACATTAGCATGTAATATAGTTCAAGCATTGTTTTGTACTCTTTATGATAGCTAGCTGGTTGCTTCCACGATTCTCCTCCGAATACTATTGGGAAAGTTTCAGGTACTATTTATAAATTCATTTTACACACACACACACACACACACACACACACACACACACACACACACACACACACACATTCTTCAAATGGGTATTGAATAGCCATTGTTAGGTACTCTTCCAGACCCTGACACTGTGCTGATTAAAACCCTTTATATCTGTATCTACAGAGCATGTTCTGAGGAAGAGATAATATCACCTTATATGTAGGCAGTGCTACAAAAAAGGGACAAGGTTAAAAGATCAGAAATATCAAGTTGAAGACTGGTGTTTTAAATTGACTGGTGAATGTGGGCCCCATCAGGAATGGTAGAGTTGACCAAAGACTTGAAAAAAATAAGGGAAGACAAAGAGATGTCTAGGGGAGGAGTTCCTCAGGGATGCTGTGCAGTTAGTCTGGGCATCACATCGGTTTTATCTGTGAGGCAGAAAGCCAGGGGCTTGATTTGTTCTGGCACAGCTAAAGATGCTTGGTGTCATTGGAGCAGAGGTGTCAAGGAAGAAGCAGAAGGAACAATATTAAAAGTAAGGGTATGAGGTGCAAGATAGCTCACAGCATCGTTGAAGTCCCTAAAAGAACTTGAGTTTGCTCTCGAATGAAGACTGTTTGGACAGTTTTCAGCACAAGTTTGTAAAACATGTTATTGTGTAAGCGTTTGTGTCTGGCAGCAGGGTTATGGGGCATGAGTTTAATGATATGCATGTGGTATAGGGGACAAAGGACAATATTATGGAGTCCAGTCTCTTCTTCCACTTTTATGTAGATACTGAGGCCAGTACCCAGATTGCCAGCTAAGGTAAATTTTTCTGGCTGCTCAAACTGAAAGTAGTAGACTCTCAGCTGAGGCAGCTGTGAGAAGGGTGTGATACTTAACTTAGGAGAACAAAAAGCCATGGTCATAGATATTGTGTTCTAAAACCCATCCCCACTACCAAAACTCTTCTATTCAACACCTTGGGGTAGTAGAAGGAAGGAGGTGTGAGGGGTGAGATGTGGGCAGCCTCCAAAGAGCATTGCCCACATAAATGAAATACCCTTTAGACAGATTCCGTCTAAAAAACCAAACATAAGAAATATATATGACCTTAATGGAAGTGCGTCTGTATTTGGGTGTAAGCAGAAACATATATAGAAAAATATGAAAGCCAAGCCAAACCATTAACAGTGATACTGCAGGGAAAGTTTTGCTGAATAGAGAAGGGCACAGGCAGGATTCTCATTTATTGTTATGCAAATTACCCCCTAATTTCATTTATATAAGAAGCTTTCACTTCTTATACAACTAATAGATACATTAAAACAGAGAATATGTGGTTTAATGAGTAAGTGAAAATTTTTATTTTAGTAGTAGTATGTAACAAATAACCAAAGACAGAGTCAGTGGAGAAGTCAACTCAGTACTCTAAGAACACCATGGTAGCTCTCCTGGAATCACCAAGATAAAACATGGAGGAGTTTGAAGCAGAAAAGAAGTTTCTGATTCCCAACTCTGATCACTCCTTTGGGAGTGTAATTTCAGAAGGAAAGGAGAGAAGGAGAATGTAAATGTCCCTTGATTAAGAATCAAGGGGCTAATAGTGCACCTTGCTTAGGTGGTGCTGTTAGCCCAGGTACAAAAGGACACTGCCAGGAATCATGTGGCTCTGTCTTACTCTTGAAAAACCTCTGCCTTTATACAGATTACAGCTACTTGTGTTCTTTAGAGAACCAGAGAAGCACTCAGAGAAAACTGTGCTGAAATAGCTATTTGTAGCAATCAGTACTAAGCATCTAAATTCTCTTTCCTTGGATAAATATTTAGCAGTATTACTTGGTGTGGTCTTCTAGATTTCCAGCTCTTTTTTTAACTCTCGTCCTATTACTTCAGAAACGAATTGTTCTCTCATAACTAATTAGGTTTGGCAACTTCGTCTTAATACATTCTATCCATCCATCCACTCCCCCATCTCTCCTTCCACCCAAAAATTCATTCAACAAACATAGACTATGATAATGAACAAAAGGAGACATGGGACTAGGCATGGAAAGTGGAATAAATTAAAAGCAACAGTCAATCAAAAGTAAACATAAACAAGAACTCTAAATAAGAATTCTAAATAAATGCAAAAATTATACATATATTAGTGAATTGTCAAAAAGTCTTTCTTTGGTTTAGGACCAGAATAATGAGAAAATAAAAGGATTTGGAAAAGAGTATTCTGATAAAAATGTAGGTTCTTTGTCTTACCAAAAACAAAACAAACATACAAACAAACAAAAACAAAAAACAAAGCATAACAAAAATTTATCTATCCATCAGTGTGGCAATAACGAAAAGTACAAAGACTTTTGTATCAGGGAGGACTTACAGAGCACTCAGGACAGATAGAGTGATGTGCCAATAAACAATAGAACGGGAGATTTTCAGATCATTTCTGGACATTTTCATTATTAGTTCTATGGATTGTGATATTGTTTTTCTGAGTTTAAAAAAATTAAGCATAAATTAGATAAGTCTGAGTTCAAAAAAGATGTTTTGTGTTTTGACACTTTGATAGAAAGCAAAGTAGGCAACTGAACAGAAGAATCTATAGCCAGAAAGAACAGATATCTCTGAGGTCACTGTAATTCTTTTGAAGTCACCAACAGAGAGGTGACATGGAAAGGGTAATATTTAAAAAGCCCATGTAAACAAATAAGATATACTTAGGCAAGAAGGGCCTGAGGCTGACATTCAGAGAATGTCATCATTGAAAATTGGTGAAGAGGCACGACCAAGAAACGTCACAGAGAACTAGGTACCTGTTACATGTTAATTTCAGTCCTCGGTTATATTTCTCTATTTAACAAACAAATGTGACAGAAGTTCTGTTCAGATCTCAAAATGGAGCCCACCAAATGAAATGTCTTGAAATTTCTTCTAGATACAGATTTGAATTTAAGGAACCATAATGACAGTTTTAGAAACAAATGTTAGAAAGTCTACCGCACAAGGATAAATTTGTGCTGAAGCTTGTGTCTTTCTTGGGTCAATCTTGGAGATTTACAGGCTTTGCAAAAAGGGCATAGCATGCTTGGATCAAAAACAGGCAAAAAGGCAGGAAGTGCAGTTAAAACAGTGTGTAAGTTAATGAAGTAATCTCACATAAATTTCCATTATAGTAGGAATAATGTCCTGCCCATTTTATTGCTTGGTTTTATAGTATTCCTTTTTAATATTCTTTTTGCCATAAAAAAGACAGCAAAGCTACAATTCAGGTTAGGTTAACACAATTTATGGAACACAGCAGGGGTACAAAGGAAACTGCAGTTTAAATAACTCCCGATAATTCTGCAGGTGACATTTTGGTGGGAAAATTGCTCATAGCTCTGTCTATAAGACCATGTTTTCCGCTCAGAGGTATAGCTCCCAAGAGAACTCCTTAATAAATGTCTTGCATATTAATACTTGTCTGAAAGCTTGATATCAGTGAAATAAGACCTGGGATGCTATGCTAGTCAGTCTTGAATGCCAACGTGAATATAACCATGGCTGTATCTACACTGGCATGTCCTGAGACTAGTAGATAACAAAGGCTTTGACATACTTTAAAGATATCACCAAGAATGTTTTAGAGCTGAAAAACAATTTCAGCAAAGTGACAGATACAAATGAACATATATACACATAAATCAGTAACCATCCTATATACTGATGACATACATACACACACATACACACACAGACACACACACAATACAATAAAATAATTAACAATAAACCTAACCTAATAAAACAAAAGACCTCTAAGATACATTTTAATGCAGAAAGAAAGAAATTTAGAAAGACACTACAAGATAAAAAGACCTTATATGCTCATAAATGAGAAGATTATTATTGTGAAAGTGGTTACCTTACCACTATACAATCTCCATTAAAATTCCATGGCAGTTCTTCCCAACATAGAAAAAGTCTCAGGGCTTATTTTGGGAGCAATCTGCTCCCCAAAGTATAACAAATGAAATTTTTAGGAACAGCAGCAGCAGCAACAACAATAACAACAACAACAACAACAACAACAACAACAAAAACTATGAGAGTTGTTATACAATCTGATTTCAAACTAAACTACAAAGCCATAGTACTAGAAACAGTATGATTTTAGCAAAAATAATTCCAACTTATAGATCAACTAAATAGGATAGAGGACCTTGATACTAATCCTTATAAATTCAGCACCTGATTTTTAACAAAGACACCAAAAATACACACTGCACAAGAGTCAGTGTCTTGGGGGTTTGGATTTCAACATCCAAAAATAGAGACAACAAACACTTGTTTTTTTCACCCTGTACAAAAATCAACACGAATCAATACAAGACCTCTTTGTAAGACTCTAGGTACCGTTTCTTCAGGATGAAGTCGGGGTAGGTTATCGGAAGTCATTTGTATTAGATGGTGTTTTTCTAAGGCAAACGTGTGAAGGAACGTTTTGCTGAGGCAGACACAGGTGAAAGGATGTTCTGCTATTGCAAGCACGTGAAAGGACACATGATGAAGGTTTCTGTGCTAAGGACACCCATATATTGTTCCACCGTACATTGCGTAGTTGAACTCCTTTTGTCAGGACTGTATAGAAAGAAATGCACCAAAAACTTCTGGTGATGAGCCATGGCTTCTTACTGCTTCTAAGGACTCAGGTTGATTGACAGAGTGATGTCAGACCTGGGGGGGGGGGGCACCTGATGTTTGGAGGGAGTGTAAATAGGATTCCACAGACAGTGACAGAGGCTGGACTTGGCTTGCTTGTAGAGCTAGCTGTGCAATTCTTGTGGTCTCACATCTTTGCTGATCTTTGCTTCGCTGTGAGAGCCACAGCTGAGAACTGCTGCCAAGTCTGCTGGTCTGAATCCCTACTGCCTGCTAGGTTGTGAGACCTGCTGCTGCCCCGACTCTACTTAACTGCACTGCTGGTCTATCTGTGAAGTGTCTGTGAGTGGATCAAGCTGCTACTGCTGACCTGTGAACTGAACTTTGGATTTCCAGACAACACAGATGGCAGTTGCTCCAAAAAAAAACCATTTCTAAACAGGTCCACTTCCCTGAATCCTTTCTTTTTTACTACCTCTGATGGATAGTGGGATAGAAGGGAAGTTAAAGCATTTAACAACAATCATTAAAAATAGACATTGAAAAAAATAGTTATAGGTAGGTTTCACCTTATAGGCACAGATATGGACTTCTGACTAAGTCCTTTGTAGTGTAGAAAGTCCAACAATCAAAAATGTTATCTCCTGAAATTAAAAACTTCTGTACTGCACAAGAGCATGTCAACTGAGTGAAGAAGCAGCCTACAAATTGGGAGAGAAAAATACTATTTTCATGACTGCTAAAAGATTAGTGTGAGGAATATACAAAGCACTTTTAAAAAATAAAAAAAAAAAACTAACCAAATTAATTTATGGGCTATAAGTCTTTAGACTTCAGGGAAATGCTTTCAGATTAAAACTACTTCAAGATTTCATTTTACCTAGGTCAGAATGGGTAAGATGAAGAATATACACTTGACAATAGATGCTGACATGGACATGGGAGAATGGGAATACTCCGTTGGTGGGAATCCATTGTTGGTGGGAATTAGAAATAGAGCAATCTCTGTGAAAATCAGTTTAAAGTTTTCTCAAAAAACTAGTATTGTTGTTTGAATGAGAATGACTCCCATAAACTCATAAGTTTGATTGGTTCCCAGTTGGGAGAACTTTTTTGAAAGGATTAGAAAGTGTGGTTCCAATAGAGTGGTGTGTCTCCTGTTGAAAGACTTAAGGTTTCTAAAACACTACTTCATTCTCAGGTAGAGCTCTCTGCCTTGTGCTTGTGGATAAAAATAAAAGCTCCCGTTCACTGTTAGAGCACCAAGCCTTCCTTGCCTGACGTCATCCTTCCCATCAGACTGGGCTAACCATGGCCTCTGACACTGTGGAACTGTGGACTCCAAATTAACTGCTTCCTTTATAAAATCATCTTGGTTCTGATATGTTATTACAGCAACAAAGAATTAACTAAGACAACTAGAAATAGAACTAGCATAATTATCACTTCTTGGTATATACACAAAAAATATGACAGACTATTGTAGAGGTCATGTTCAGCGAAGCTTAATTCACAATGGCAAGAAAATGGAAACAGCTCAGATGTCCTTCAACCAAAGAATGGGTAGGGACAATGTGCTTCATATCATAATGGAATATTGGTCATAAAAAAAAGAAAGAAAAGAAAGAGAGAGGAGAGAGGGGGTGAGAGAGAGAGAGAGAGAGAGAGAGAGAGAGAGAGAGAGAGAGAGAGATCTGAAGGTAAATAAATGGAAATAGAAAAATTATACTGACTAAGTCCAAGTAAGATAAATGCTGCATTTTCTCTCTTATACGTGGATCCTAGACTCATTTTCCCCCCCTGTGGAGTAAACACAAAGGACAAGAAATATTAACAGGCCACTGTATATGGACACCTTAGGAAGAGTCCTGAATGAGAGGAGAAAGGAAAGTATAGTATAGCAAGGAGAGAGAGGGGGAGGGAGGGAGGGAGGGAGGGAGGGAGGGAGGGAGGGAGGGAGGGAGGGAGGGAGGAAAAGAGAGTTAATTTGGACAGAAGCTTCCTGCATGTGTGGGCAATACTGCTCTGGGATCATAAGAGGCTCTGGTGGGACCCAAACAAGAGAAGATATTGCCATTCCTCTTGGTTGTCCAGTATAGCAAGAGAGTAAGGCCCTATTGCTGAAGATACCACTAATGTTGGATACAGGTCCAGATAGAGGAAAGAGTGAAATCAAAGTCAAATTACCCTCCCTCCTTCTCTGTCTTCCATAGCTGACATTTATAGTAACAGAAGATGTTAACATTCTGTCTAAGTTCCACCCCAGTTACCTGGCAACAGCCACGTATGCCTGACTCACTATAAAATGGACTGTTTGCCCCCTCCTCTCTCTCTTGCTCTTGCTTTTGTCTTCTTGCTCCCTCTTTGTCCTCTCGCCCCTTTCCCCCCTCTCTTCCCATTCCCTTCCTCCACCTCTCTCCATATGTTCATGGCTGGCCTCTACTCCTCAACTTCTCTTCTCTTCTCTTCTCTTCTCTTCTCTTCTCTTCTCTTCTCTTCTCTTCTCTTCTCTTCTCTTCTCTTCTCTTCTCTTCTCTTCTCTTCTCTTCTCTCTTCTTCTTCTTCTTCTTCTTCTTCTTCTTCTTCTTCTTCTTCTTCTTCTTCTTCTTCTTCTTCTTTTCTCTCTCTCTCTCTCTCTCTCTCTCTCTCTCTCTCTCTCTCTCTCTCTCTCTCTTTATGCCTTTCTCTACTATCCTCTTTACTCCTGTCCCCATGCCCTGAATAATCTCTATTCTATACTATACCATCATGTGGCTGGTCCCTCAGGAGGATAGGATGCCTCAGCATGGGCCTGAGGCACCCCTCCCCCACCCCTCACCACACATCCACCAAACATATCCCCCTTCTCTTTATCTTTTTGTAAACACACCAGAAGGTGCTTTGCAGTGTGCTGTGGGAGGAAACACCTCAATTACTATACGTAGCAGTGGATCCTGGACACTTGTGTGGTGGCAATATTTTCCTGTTGATACAATACTAGCATTATTGTTTGGGTAATAACCAAGATATTTCTGATTGGATGATTGGTTGATCTACAGAAAGGACTTCATGCCTGGTACTATAACCCAGATCGAAAGATCATGACTGGGAGATGATAGGCTCTAAGGTGGAACTTACTATTTTTGTTTTGCTAAATGCTATGAAACTGCATTATAAATTTCTATATTTATACTCAGATTTCTGCTGCTCTCAGCTTTGGTCAGAGGATCTTCTTTGTGCATTTGGTAGTGGTTAATGAAGAGACTCATAACTAGTCCAAGTGTAGATTATAAATTCTCAAGTCCTAAGCTCTTGCACCATCCAAGGCTCAGTGAACTTTGTAGAAGGACTGGAAAGATCTGGATGTATTGGAATACAAGATCTCATAGATGAAGAGAAGAGCTGTAAATACTATCTTCTAGATATGACTGGATACACACATATAAACTTATGGCAACCGTAGTTGCCAACACAGAACCTGTACAAGATCAAGCCAGTTGAAATTCCAGCATGGATCTAGGTGGAGCCCCTGAAGTCTTGCCCTTATCCAAGGAGCTTGTGACACTGATTGAAGATGAAGAGGGGCAGTTATCTTTCTTTGGAGATAGGGCTGCTGGAAGGTTGCTCATTCCTTAATGGATGTCCATATTCCCATGTGCTTACAGCCAGTACTAATTGGAATAAAAAAGTTATTGATAACAAAAAAAAAAAAATGGGAGAAGGAAGCTGTTGCTTTTTGCTTGCTTGCCCTTACTCTCACTGGCAGTTCATCTATCCTGCTGCAAGGCATTTATTAACTGGTATTAGAACCTGATTCTTTGGGATCCCAACATGGACTAAAGACCAGCTAAGACATACAGCCTTGTGGACTAAACAACCATTGGCTTTGGGATCTTTTCATCGGAGACAGGTGTGGTTGGACTAGCTGGACCGCAGCCTGTAAACCTCTCTAATAAATTTCTCGTGTGTGTGTGTGTGTGTGTGTGTGTGTGTGTGTGTGTGTGTGTGTGTGTGTGTAATGTATATACATGCTAATACAAATGCAATGTGTTTAGAGGGAGTGGAGCTAATACATCTTGGACAAAAACTTTTGAAATCATAAAATAAATCTGTCCTTTAGATGATTTCTCTCAGGTATTTCTGTGGTAATAAAATGTCAGACACAGATACTATTCAAACACTGAAGATACATGATTTAAAACATTATATTAAGGATGGTAATAATCAAATTATTTCATATAAATTTCCACTATACCAGGGATAATGTTCAGTCAGCTTTTAGTGTTTCATTTTTATAGTGTTCCTTTCTTTATGTATATATTGCTATGAAAAGAGAGAAAACTTACAATTTACCTTTCTCTTATACTAGTAAGAGAAGAATGGAGAGAGGGGCGAGAACACTTAAAAGGTCTAGATATTTGTTGGGTTTTCAAGAATTCCAGAATCTTCCTGATGCCCCTCAGCCTTGAGCACTCCTAACATCATGACCTAGTCTCACATGTGCTTACTTTAAAAGAAATAAGATGTCGAGGCACATCCTAGAACTTCTAATTCTGTTGAACTTGAGCACTGTCCTGGAACCCACACGTATATAATTCCACAAGGGTTCACATTCTCAACATATTAAAGTGACTTTAGAGTTTTGGGCACTCAGTCTCACCTTCAGAACCATATTCTTCTGACTTTCTCGTGTAAGTCTGTACCCTTATGCCCAGCAGTAGTCTTCCTGCTTCATGCTTTTAATAACTATTTGTAGTTAAGGTTACTATTGATGTAATGAAATAGCAAGAGTACAAAAATATTGGGGAGAAAAGTGTTTCTTTGCCTTATGTTTGCACATTATTTTTTGTCACTGGAAGACGTCAGGACAGGAAGTTCAGCAAAGCAGGGACTGGAAGGCGGGAGCTGGAAAGGTCATGGAGGATCGCACCTTACGGGAGTGCTCCTCATAGCATTCTCAGCCTGCTTCCATAGAGAATGCAGACCACCAGCCCAGGAATGGCATCACCTGCAATGGCCTGTGCCTCTGAGTTTTGGGCAGTTTTATGGTCCATTCCATTGTGGCAGAGCAGGGTCAGCAGGAAGGCACAGAGCTGCGTTGGAATGCAAAGCGCTCCCATCATGAATTGCAAGCACCAAGCATAGACAAACTGGAATTGGTGTGAATGCTTGAACTTGCGAAGTCCACCTCTAGTCACATACCTCCTCCAACATGGTTACACTTCCTAAATGTCCCCAGTTTCACCAACCTAGGCATACATATTCAAATACATGAGCCTGTAGGAGACATTCTCCTTCAATCTACCACACCTAGTTATTGATTCACGTTCATTAAAAAGCAATCTTTTCCTGACATTTCTTTTGGGACAGTGCACATCAAGAACCCAACCTTTCTTTCTCTTTATTCTAACATAAACTTTTGATCATCCTAACACCAAACCCAGATGACTGAGGTTATAGATTTTTCTGTCCAGCTGACAATTTGCTTCTTAAAATAAATAATAAAAATTATCTAGTCCTGAAAATTTATAATGGAGCTTTGAATATCCATTGTTCCAATTATTGACTTAAGATTAACTCAAGAAGTAGACATAAACTTCTCCTTCCTCCCTACTTGAAGAAATAATGAGAAGGTGATTGTCACACTAATTGTAAATGTCACATAGCAGATATACTCCATATATGACAAAATAATTCACTAAACTAAAACTTTGCTTATTCTCAAAGAAAACAGAACTGAACATGGTAGAAAACATATATGATTCCTCATCACTAACCACTGCAATTTCTAAACAGCAACAAGAACAAAAACAGCCTGACAGTTTGTGGATGAAGTCCTAAAACTTTCCATTTGATGCATGGAGAAATTTTTCCAAATTTCAATATTATGGGGATTGAAGTAGACCACTCAAATTTTCTATGGTACAAAGCTGTGACATTCTTTCCTGTAAGCCATCCCTGGTCTGTTTGTTTGTTTTTAAAACAGCTGGAAACTGGTTCTGTGTCATCAGTTCCGGTGGTTCAGGATCAATTTTCACCATTACCATTGGCAGAAGATGATGGTACAATAAGCCAAGATGACTAAAACCATTGCACACCGAAAAAAACAAAGTAGAATGGGAGACAATCTCTCGATAAAGTCTAATCCCTCATGAACAGCATATTTAGAAGGTGTCTTCAGGTAATTACATTCAGGTAGCTCGATTTGAAAATGCTAAGTTCATAGAATGGTTCATTTAATTCCATCTGCTGTACAATAATGCACTCCTTAATGGATACATTGATTTAGAAGGAAAAAAAATCTCTGCTATCAAAAGCCCATTTTCCCTTAGTAATTATAAAATATTGCACCAAAGATGAGACGTTCAAAAAATGAAGCTGCAATGCTTAATCTATAGAAAAGGAAATTGAATCAATGAATTCAGATTTGTCACTACCTAAATCCCTTTTCAACCATGCTGTAGACACTCAGAATTTTCCTATTTTTCTGGTAAATAGTTCTCTCCCATGGCTCACTCCACTGCACATAGAATCCATGCTGAGCCCTCTTCTTTCTAATACACATGTCCTGTAAACCTCGATTCTTTTACTGTCCCCTCATTTTGTAGTATGAAATTTTCTTCTCCCATCTCTTCATCACAACGTATTTCCTTAGTTGTATTTTCTCAGATTATTGATTTCTATAATACCATCACTTTCCTAAACCAATACAATTCCTAGCAGTATTGGAAATATGTGTCATCATCCCCCACAGATAAGCATAGGCTTTATTTATCATCAAAGAAGCTTCCTCTTGCAGCACAAGACTACTATGCAGATCAACAACTGGTCAAAATGTAGAGAACAACTGAGTGATTGGTGCCCAGCCCAAAGTGATACATCTACAACACAACTCTTACAGCACAGGTTCAAGGAACATCATTGAAGAAGGAAGGGTAGAAAGGTTCTAAGGATTAGAGGACATGTGCTATGTGATTATCTCTTCTAGATATCACAGAAGCTACCCCCAGGAAATCTAATATGGCTGCCTAAACTAGAACCACACAGTTCCAACATAATTGACATCCCAGTGTGGACGGGGGAAATCTCATGAGGCTGCACCCTTAGATGAAGAGCTCCAGTAATTAACGACTGCTGAGAGAAGGAGGATTTTGTGAGGGATGATACCACAACTTGGTTATTCATTGCCAAGTGATCAGCATGGGAACTATATACATGCAAGCAACACTGAACATACTCAGCAGGTTGTACTTATATATTTATTAATATACACAGAGAGATACACACCACAATAGCATTTAGATAACTAATTTATCTAATTAGTTATTAGAAAAAAATAACTTAGAAGCCAAAGAATTGAGAGTCAGGGAGTTGGGAGGAGTTGGAGAAAGAAGAGCAAGGGGGAAATGATGCAATTATATTTTAAATAAATAAAATTAATAAATTAACTTATGTGGAAAGCACAATAGATAACTAGTTATAAGTGAAATTCTAATATGTTATTTCAATTCAGCCTTCAAAATGTATTAGTTTTAAAAGATCCTGGTGCTACAGGACAAATCCAAAAGCATGAATGCTATCATAAGAAGGAAATGAAGTTACTAAGTCTATTCCTTCTGAAATTTTCCGTAGCAGACTATAGTGTCTTGTAAGGTAATGAGGAAGATGGTTTAAGTTTTTGAGCCAAGCTAGATAGTGTGGGGAAGAAAGCCCTGCATAGCAGGTAAAGACCCATTAGCAGAGCAGTGACACAGTAGAATATCACGGGACCACTTAGTGAGCGGCAATACCTCCTCAAACCTGCTGGGAGACACACAGCTGACCCTCACTGCCCTAAGTGGTCTTTACTTCATTACTTATTCCTATACTAATTAGCATTGCGTCTTTCACAGCGACACTTCTGAAAATTCCATAGAAAGCTAGAAAAGAGAATAGACACTATCTCAGGATATGCCAACCCACTTTGAGACTTTCTTATCCTTCTCATCCTCAGCCCATGAATAACTATCTTCATTGGTAAACAGCTACCTCTCATAGGCACGATTCACTCTGAACGGCTGAACTTGCTCCCTGAGTACATTTTGCTTTGTAATGAAAGATTTCTCTCAATTCTTTTATTATAGGTTGTTCTTTTATTTAATTTTAATTTTTGTTGTGTGCATGATGTGAATGCATGTGTGTTTATGGTCTGTATTTGTGTGGTTTATGTGTTTGTGCTTGGCTACATGTATTTGTGTGTGTGTGTGTGTGTGTGTGTGTGTGTGTGTGTGTGTGTGTGTGAGTGAAAGCCAAATATTGGCTGTGAGTGTCTTCTTTGATAGCTTTTAACTTCATCTGGTAGCATATCCCAATTGAACGAAGAACTTGTGGATCTAGTAAACCAGCTTTCCCTAAATATTTTACACTTCTGCCTCCCATTTGTTAGATTATAGACACTTTCACTACTTGTCTGGCTTTTACCATAAAATATGGGGATCCAAATTCTGACCCTCATGCTAGCTGAGCCATCTCCCCATGTCCACAATTCTTTTCCTTGCAACAGAATAGAGGTCTTACACCTCTCTCTCTCTCTCTCTCTCTCTCTCTCTCTCTCTCTCTCTCTCTCATCACAGCCCTCTATCATATCAACAATTTCATTAATTCAATAATTATTTAAGAAGTGCCTATAATGGGTCAAGTAGTGTCCTCAATATATGAACAAAAACTAACAAAGACTCCACTCTTAGCTATTATATGGTGTGGGGGGGCAGGCATGTCATGAAGGGAACTACACAATTGACAATAAGCATGATTAATGTGAAAATTGTATATTTTTGCTAGATATAAAAAGTGATTGAAAATTTAGCACAAATTCTGGGAGTATTTTTAGAATGGGTGATTTTACAAAAAAGAATAGAGCAGTGTCCTCCAGTCTTGGGATAGGTAAATGAAGAGCTACTGGCCACTCAGTATAAACTATCCATAAAAGATGAGTAAGATCTGTGTGCCTAATATATAACATGGTCATTGTGGTTGTTGACAATCTGTTTTACTATATATGTCAATCAAGCTGTTATGCTAACCAAAATGCATGTATATAAAACTATTACTTCTTTTTTATTTTTGAGACTTTATTTACATTTCAAATGTTTTCCCCTTTCCAGGTCTTCCCTTTGGAAACCCCCTATCCCATCCCCCTCCCCTTGCCTCTATGAAGGTATTCCCTCACCTACCCACCTACTCCTGTCTTCCCTGCTTGGCATCCCCCTATACTGGGGCATATAACACTCTCAGACCCAAGGTCCTCTCCTCCCACTGATGGCCAACAAGGCCCTCCTTAGCCACATATGTGGCCAGCACCATGAGTCCCTCCATATGCATTCTTTGGTTGGTGGTCCAGTCTCTTGGAGCACTGGGGCCTAAACAGTTGACATGTTACTCCCTCCCCATGGGGCTGCAAACTCCCTTAGCTCCTTCAGTCCCTTCTCCAACTCCTTCATCTGGGACCCCACGCTCAGTCAAACAGTTGCTGTGAATTGAATCATGGGTGTTCCAAACTTTCAGACTAATATCTACTTATCAGTGAGCACATACCGTGTTTGTTCTTTTGTGACTGAGTTACCTCGCTCAGGATGATATTTTCAGGTGCCATTCATCTGCCTGTGAATTTCATGAAGTCATTGTTTTTAATAGCTTCATTGTGTAAATGTACCACATTTTCTGTATCCATTCCTCTGTTGAGGGACATCTGGGTTGTTTCCAGCTTCTGGCTATTATAAATATGGCTGCTATGAACATAGTGGAGCATGTGTCCTTATTGCATGTTGGAGCATCTTCTGGGTATACGCCCAGGAGAGGTATAGCTGTGTCCTCAGGTAGTATTATGTCCAATTTTCTGAGAGTCTGCCAAACTGATTTCCAGAGTGTTGTACCAGCTTGCAATTCCACCAGCAATGGAAGAATGTTCCTCTATTACTTCTTAAACACATAGCCTTTGAATGCTAGGAAAGTACTGTGCCAGTGAGCTAAATTGTAGTCTCCTTTTAATCATGGCTAAGTGGTTCAAGCTCCCCTTGAACTGGCTGTGCAGCTCAGTCAGGCCTCAAATTCCCCATTCTTCTACCTTCTTTGTACAAGTAGCAAGCAGCATGTCCATTTGGAATTTGCCAGTTATAATTCAATAAAGCAAAGTTAAAAGAAAAAATGTAAAGAAGTGGATGATCTATTGCACTGTTTAATAAGACAGAACCCACCCCACCAAGAAGACAAATCAAGTTACAGGGAAACAATGAAAGAGATTACAAAGTTAACTAACTTTTTTTTTTGAGAGGAAAGTCTTTAGATGAGAGAGTTAAATAAGTATTCATATGGTCAGTGAAGTGTGCCTGTAATAAAAAGACCCAAATGGAGCCAAATATATTGGAGAAAGATATGAAGAAAAAAAGGAGGCATTATCATGTGGCATTTTGTAAGGCATAAGAAAAAGGTGGGATCTTACTCTTTTGGACTATAACTAAAATTCCAGAGTTTTGTGATCTTAACAGCCTGCTCAGAGATGTAGATCGAGGCAGGCAGATTTAGTACAGAGAGTATGTACATATGATTGAGGGCTTTGCATCAACTCACAAGACCATTAGTAACAGTTCAGTCAACTACCTTTGGTAAGAATTCCAAACCACTTGCCTTTCTTACAATGTCCTGTTTCTGCTGGAGAAAGGGCTCAGTGGGTAAGTGTGTCTTCTGCTCTTGCATGGTCCTAAATTCAGTTCTTAGCACTTTTGACAGATTGTTTATAACTGCCCACAAGGTATCTCCTGGGATTTGATATCTCTGACCTCTACAGGCACCTGTACTAACATGCACACACACCACTGCTATTGACTTTCTTCAACCTGTGCAGATCTTATCTATGGGATCTAGGATCTGAGGACCTGAAAGAAATGGACAGACTATAGTCTAATGCTAGAGACAGCCTCATTTCAGTTTCCGTGCACTTTTATACATGAATGTAACAGAATGAAATGATCCAAAAAAGGTGGTTTGAGTTCAGAAAAACATGATCAGAAAAACATGTAAGCCAATGTCGGTAAACACATACTAAATATTTACAGAGCAGCCCTTTTCCAAAACTTTCTCAGGACGGAGCAATTCTAATACAATGTAGCCTGGCACATACTCTACATTATATCTGGGAAATCACAAAAGCAAGGTAGAAGACCATATCCAGACTCAGTATGCATTGATGACGGTGCTCAGCATATCCTTTCGCCAAACTGGTTTCTACAGCTGTGATCTGACATCCAACAAGAATAGATATGTCTTAGAAATGGAATGTAAATGTTCCACACAGGAGGCATGAAAACATGTTCAATAACAATCCAGGGAACAAAATGCCCCTGAGGTAAAAGGCCCTCTGCCTTTTCTCCTGGAGCCTCTCTCACAGTTCCTCAAGGCATTGTTCAGCATGGGTTGTCTTTCACCATGATCTGACCCTCTACAAACAAATATTAATAATTAAACAATAAAAATAAATCTTGAAAATAGTAACTCAAACTTCTATTAGTTTAACAGTTCCTCCTTTATCTGCATGTAAGCTTTGGGGATATTTTGTACATTTATAAGTGATTAACATATTGCTCCAAAAAAGTATTTCCTTTTTGTGAATTTGATGTGAAGGAATATTCCTCTCTAAACTTTATAGAATATACAATATTTAAGTCAGATTTCATCGTAAGAATTTGAGTCTGTTCTTTATATGTTAGAAATCTTTTTCTTTCCAACTTTTTTAATAAAAGTGTAAGTTAGACACAAGAAGAAGTCTTAAGAGTTGTTGGTAACAATGAACTATATCCTTCTCTTCAGAAGCCAGAAGATACTAGGCAAGTGTCCTTGTAGATGTATAGAAAAGACACACTGGGTCTTTCTAACAGCTTTTATTCTAGAATGTTCTGTTCTGTGGCAGACTGCTGTGAGTGAGGCATAGTGACTGTCACTTCAAGCCATTCTTCTGCAGAAGGACCATTTGAAGCATGACTGCTGAAGGAGAAAGTCACAGCTGAGAGTGACAGCTTTCCCTGCTCCATTATGTCTCTTTTGAAGGCCTCACAGCTTATAGATGTGCAGAATCTAAGGCGTTTCAGGAGATGTCAAATGTCTTTCCCCTGTGGACCATTTTCCTGTTCCAAATAGCATTATATAAACAAAGAGGGATATAGATAATAGAGTAGTACTTTAAGGTAAAATTCTTAACCTTCCCCAGAAAAAATATAAACCACTCTATATATTAATGATGAAATATAAGTTCCTTTAATATTACATTTTATATTTATAAGCTATGAATAAGTTTTATGAACTCCAATTAAAGTTTATATTTGAGCATTGGTCATTGACTTATATTCTTTTTTACAAATTACAGTTATTAAGGAAATGTTCATGATTTCCTATGCACTTGGACTTTCACTGCATATTTAAATATTAACATAATGGATTAAGATGCAGAAACAAGAATGGCTCTTGTCTTGTCTTGCTTTTGTATTATATCATCAAAATTCCAATTAGCAACCTGAGACTCGAACATGACTCTCTATGTATATTTTAGTTTATTTCCAGAACCTTCCGTGTAAGAGATTTGAGGAAATGGATACTTTTAGCATTAAAAAAATCAGAATTGGTTGAGTAATAATTTCCAGTGAATTTGTAAAGGGCATGTTGCCTACACTAATTCAAATTTTACTCCCCTTCTCTCAACTTAGGCATTTACAATTAATCAAAAAATTGATGTTCTTTTTTTGTTTCAGTCTTGTATCTGCTCGTTCACTTGATTGCTTCATCATGTTAATGAGCTCAAGGTCAAAAGTTTTTGTCTCTGTATGAGCCAGCTGTGCCTGAAGAAAATTTTGTTTTGAAGTTTCAAAACACAAGCCAATTTTCAGTCAAATACTTGCACCATGAGGCAGTGAAATGCACTACTTTGAGTATAACAAAAACAAAACAAAACAAAACAAAAAACCAAAAATAAAAAACTGAGATTCATCTGCATTCAGAGTAATGGCTGCAATAGCAAGAATGGGACAGTTAGTTCTGGATTCACATTTTCCCTTCAGTATACCAGTCTTCCATGAGACTGCAGATTGCTTAGGTTCGAGTCCTATGAATGCTCTGCGCGATAAAGTAGCGAATGAATCAGTACAGGGCAGGAAGCAAGGTCGGAGCATAGGAGGATGTATTGTTTCCTTCTGCGACTAGTGAGAGAGAGTGGAAGCATAGCAAATGAACATCTAAAAACAGCCCAACTCATTCAACTAAAGATAGTCAATTTCTCACATTCTTACAAGGCCTTCTCGTTCTCAGCCAGGATTCTGAGAGGACTCTAATTTCCTATTACTGACTTGCTTTAGCCTTCTCAAATAATGTTTTGTCCTCCATTAATTCTAAAAGTATCCACACTAACAATGGCTGTACCCTCACTAAGTGCTCCTAGTGCCCATGCAGGAGCATTCAGTACTGCTGATCACTCTTTCCTCCTCGCATTTCCTGTCATTAACTCACCTGTTCATTCCCACCCCTTTCTGAATGTATCTCAAGCTCCTTCCAATGCTCAGTTACCAAGCATCAGCTGTTTATTGTTGAACTATCCCAATATTTTGTCCTAGGTAATTCTTTTTATATGTTCTCTTCCTGAGTAATCTTCAACAAAACCTTCCATCAATATTGATCTAAACTATATCATGATTATACCTAAATTTTGTACTGGCCCTCTGAACTACAAGTTTTGGGTCACTCAGCATCTACCTTTGGATGCTTCAACAGTTGCTCTCTCAGTACTGAGTACATAGGAAGTTTAATGGCATTGTAGAAAATTCAGTAGTTACAATTCAACTTGTCTAGGACCAAAATAAGTGTTTGTGTTTCTCACACAAACCTGCTTATCTTTCAGCATTCTCTATTATAATAAACTTTTCATGTCTGACTTTGCAAACACAAGATTACAGGTCGCCTCCTTTAAGAACCTATTCCTGAAGCTCTATTTTGTATTGTTCCATCAATCTACAGTTAAAAGCTGCAAATATTGACAAGATAAAGTTGGCAGTGCATACATTGTCCTGGTATGTCATTCCCCAAAGAAATATCAGGGGGACAATGTGAGCTCAGGATTAAGGGGACTATGCATCTTCTGTAGAAAAATTATAAGGAATGAAATAACTGGATGCCCATAGCTTTCTATGACAACAAAATAAATATATAGTGATTTCAACAACATATTTTTCAGAGAGAGGGAAGCAGGTTTCATTACCTGTTCCCAGAGTTGCTTTGCTATTTTTCAACTTTATTCTAAGTAGTTTGCTTATTGTATATTTAAAGGCAATAATGCTGCCACAATGAGAGCTTCTACTTGAAAGATTAGGCTATGCAGATTGCGGAATCTGCCTGACTCCATTTTGAAGGCAGGAGGCATTATGCTATACTGTTAAAGAATAAGTTTCATTTACTGTAAGTGCTGAATTTTTCAACTGAAGTCTCTGTTTCTGTAATGTGACCAATGACCTTGACTTGTTTTTGAGACACACAAACCCTCCTAAAACCTCTATAACCCTCCCTTGTCAGCCTAACTCTTCCCAATCACATGATAATGTTTGTGGCTTTGTTTTGTTTTTTTGTTTGTTTTGAGATTTTTCTGTACTTTCTTCCATTGTCTCACTTCTGTGCATCTGCTTTGCAACAACTTGTGATTTTACTTCTTAAAAGGCCCTAAAGCACATCTCTCTGTCTCTCTGTCTCTCTCTCTCTCTCTCTCTCTCTGTCTCTGTCTCTGTCTCTCTGTCTCTCTGTCTCTCTCTGTCTCTCTCTCTCTCTCTCTCTCTCTCTCTCTCTCTCTCTCTCTCATTTTTCAAGACTGAGTTTCTCTGTGTAGCTTTGGCTGACCTGGAAATTGCTCTGTAGACCAGGCTGGTCTAGACTCATTGAGATCCTCTTGCCTCTGCCTCCAGAGTTCTGGGATTAAAGGTATGTGCTACCACTGGTTGACAGGGCTGCTTTCATTAAGCCAATTTAGGAGGCAGTAGCTGGCCAGCTCTTGGGTGCACCCCAATAAAAATTAATCTTGCTTCAAATTTGGCTTAAAATTGTGGTAGTGGTCTTATTCTCACTTGGTGAGATTAACTATATTTAATGTCTCCATTCAAATTCGGAAACTAACACTTGTATTGATGGGTACCTTCCATTGTTTCGAAGAGAAGTCTAGAAAATTTGGGCTTCTTTTGGAGCAAACTCTCTAGTCTCATTCACCAAATGTTTATTCAGCACAATTATATGCCAGATGCTGGAACTGAAGAAACCACAGCCAAAAAACCAAACAAACAAAAGATACACTGCCTTCAAAGAGTTTGCGACCCATAGGAGAGCAGTAAACAAACATGGTAAGTAAAGGGATAGATCTGTATGTGTGCACACAGCGAGCTTGGTAAATAGGACATACGGTATGCTAAGGCGAGGAAGTGAAGCAGAGAATGACGAAAGCTGACATGCTTCTGTGGCAGAGAGCTAGATATTTCAGATAGAGTGACCAGTTTTTAAAAATTTGTTTGGAGTTGATGAGTCAACCACTTTTTCTATTTTAAACATAATGTCATCACTCCAAAAACTCTTGAAGTTGTTTCTGTATCAAAATTCTTTAAATAAGGAATATTTTATAATGAAACTGTTTTTATTCCATGGTATAGGCAAGGAAGCTATGTATCAACTGCCTAAGTTATAAGAAGAATTTTTTTTTGCAAAAAAAAAAAATTATTTCATGGGTAACATTTGTTTTTATATACATTCCTGGGAAGTCTAGTTTTCAATGAGTTCTGCAAATTTTTCCCACACCTGCCATTTCTACTGTAGTCTTACTCTATCTCCTTCACATCACTCCCTTTTTCCACTATGTAAATATATTCAACTCTAGTTTTAGACTTTAGAAATTGTCTAGCAATATACAGGAAACACAGACTTCCCTGTTTTCATTAAATAAGGACTGTTGAAGCTGTCTGCTTCTTGAGAGTTTACAATTTGCATAAGAAGGAACAGTGGCCCATTCCTGGAAATGTTGCAATCAGCCAGGATCAACACCGAAAAAAGAAGGCAGTTCTGTCAAGCCCTTTATTTTCATGGAAATGAATGTGAACTCTGGAAACAAGAAGAGAATTGCCTTCCAACTCTAATAGGTTCACAAGTCATGCCAGCCAATTCCAGTGGCACAAAACTCAGTTACATACACACACACACACACACACACACACACACACAAATACACACATGCACAGTGCACACACATACACATGCGCACATGCACGCATGCATGCATGCTCATTCGGCATCATTAGAACAGTGTTCCGCATAATGGAAAAGGGCTTGCAGAATAGTTAATGGATCTTACTGGATCATTGTATTCTAGATAGTGAAGAATCAGCTCTGGTTATCATGTTTACAATATTCCTTCTGGTAAGTAACTTGTGAAATGGGAGTATGTTCAAGGTTTGGAGTCAAATGGAACAATTATCCTTGACATGGCAGAATGAAGCTTTAAGACTATGTTGAATGGCTAGTGACTTCTTTTTCACAGACTGGACATTACTTTGAAACACTAAAATCTCTAACAAGAAGAGCAAAGGTGTAATTTATCAGAAAGTAATTAGCACAATGCATTTGTGTATTTATATTTCCAAAACTAATTTGGAATAAAAATGACTTCTGCAGTGAGAATGGAGACTGAAAACCTCTTGTTCTGAGTGTTCTTCATTTCATAAGAGCAATACAAAGTGATCTGTGTTAATACTAAGATCCAAAATATTTAGAATGAAACTATTGACAACTGAAAAGAATTAGAGTTATCATTAAATTTAAGTTGTATTCAAAAGTAAGCAAAACATCCTGTTCTCAGGTTAAAATACAAAACTAAGGATTGTCGAGACTGTATCCAGATAGACAGAAGCAGCAATCACAAAGAAGAGCTTCAGGAGAGGCAGGAAACAGAATGTTGTAACTTGTGATTCACAAAGACAGTATGAGAATTTCAATAAACACAGTCAAAACTGTCACAAATCTATTGGTTTGGGTTTGCAAGGGATCTATATTGAAGCCAAGACGTAAGTGCGTTTATTCTAAAATGAGAGCCATTTAGAATTGATCTCTCCAAGAGGCTGACTTACATACTTATGGGATAGAGTGTTAGTCGCAACACTAAGATTCTGAGCCATGCCTCGTGGGCTATTCTAAGAATTTTTTTAAATGTAAATTTCATTATAAAAAATTCTAAACTTCTATAAACTTACCAAAAAATTTGGTTTGGGAAATAAATCATAACAGAAAATAATAACTGCTACTCTTGCCAAAACCAAAACAGCCTGAGTACATGGTATGCCGGTGCAGTAGTAGCACAAATGATGTAGAGATATCCATCTACTCTCTTATTCAATTTGAGCTCACTTCCCAAGATGTAATCCATGTCTGACTGCTCAGGTGGCCAAGAGCCTGAGGTTAGATAGGATTTGGGTGTATGAGAAAACCAAATATTTATTCTTCTGCTAAAGGGCCATGGCAAGAAAATGACTTCTAACATGATTATTCTATTTCCACAGATCAGTACCTTCCTCAGCTATCATCAGAGATGCTTCCTCTTGCAGTAGATGGGAACTAATATAGAGATCTAGAGCTGGACAGTTAGTAAGACACATTGGAGTACTACACTCTAAATGTCCTAAATGTGATGCAGTCCTTAAACCCCTCGCATCAGGCTCAGGATCTGATGCAGAAGAGGCCGAAAGATATTAAGAGCCAGAGGAGATAGATGACACCAAGAACTGTTTCCTTGGTGGTTTCCAGACACAACAGGACTGATGCACATATAATCTCAGAGGAACTCTGGGTGTATGCACAAGTTTTGTACAGATTCAAGAGGGATGGAGTCTCAGTGCCGAGAGGAAGAAATAGATACCATCTCCCATCCCTAACCAACACTCTATTTCCAATTGACATCTTCTTACAAAGGAAGCACTAGTTTTCTCCAGTGGAGTTTGACTTGAGGGCAGGCTTAATGCCCAGGGACCAACACAAAGTGACTTTTTGTAGACACTTTGTCTCATATTACTTTTTTTGTTTTTTTTTTTTCCTACATATTATGGTTCCTATCCTGTGTTTTTATGTGTTTTGTTTTAATATGTTTGTCTTTGTGTTTTTTGTGATTTTTCTTTGTGTTGTTTTTCAATTCTGGGGTTTTGTTTGCTTGTTTTTGAGAGAGAGAGAGAGAGAGAGAGAGAGAGAAAGAGAGAGATTTGAGTGGATAAGGAGGTGAGGTAGAAAGGATTGAAATAAGTTGGGGAGGAAAATCATGATCTGAATATATGGTATGATAAAATTACTTTCAGTAAAGAATACACATATATAGAGGAAAAACAAGACAAATTTATTGCCAAAATATTGTTTTTATTTATATAATGAACACAAGAATGAATTAATATAATTAATTGGTTTTCCTCTATCACACATGCTCATTTAAGCCCATCTGTGTCATTTTTAATCATAGTAGGTCATCTTCCACCACCACCAGGAAGTGCTCAGCAGGGATTTGAAAAGTCCCCCTTGAAAGTCCATGAAATAACTGGCCTCTGAGAGCATCTCTGCTTCTAGGGGCTGCTGCCACTGCAGCAAGCCTAGCCTGTTCCTCAGAACAGTTTCATTGAATTCAACTCGCTGTTACTTTTCCATGAGAATAGCATGTTACTGAAATATGTTAATTTCTCTGCCTTCTATTCTGCTCAGTCCATGTCTGAAAGTCAAACTTCAGTATAGAATGTGCTAATTCACAACATTGTTGGGGTGAAGGACATGCATAATCTGAACTGTCGATAAGTTATCTCTGGATAAGGAATCAAACGCTTCTTTTTAAGACCATCATCATGTCTTAGGTTCTCCATTCCCAGAGCTCACACTGTTATGAAGACAGTTCAAGCCTTGGTTCACCTTGACTCTCTCTTTGACAAAGTGTTTTGTATTTTCACTGTTGTGCTTTATTTAAGAAGGATAAGGATAACATAGTTGTAGGAAAAACTCTGATGCTCAAATCACTTCTAGCTTCATGCTGGAGACATGAAGCTAATCAGGTAGATGAGCTTATATTGATTTAAATTAATTACTGAAGGCACAATCCCAGCAGAGCTCTACAGGACAGTGCAGCAGCACTAATTCCGTGAGGACCTGGCCTTGAATGACATGACCTTTATATCATGAACCAATTATTAACTTGTGATTCTGACCTGTGACTTGGGGAAGCTGTCTTATACAAGAGTAAGATACAGAGTATATCAAGAGCAAACAATTTTGTGTGGAAGTTATTAAATTAATCCAATCAGGAAGCAATTAAGCCTCAATTTCCCATCAACAATACTAGGTAAATTATGCCGCTGGCTCTTATTAAGTCAGTCTGGTTTCTCTGGCTTTTGATTTGTCCTCAGTTTAAAATCTTACACCATGATTTTCAGTAATTTCTACATTATACTTTTCATAATTTTTTTCTTCCTCTATCTCCCAAGCCACATAAATATACCATCTCAGCCACTTTTTAGTTTGACTTTGTTTTTCTTCAATTAAACCTTTCTCATCATTAGAACAATCTCTGAAAACCTGCCCACATACTTGTAACTCTCCACTACTCTACAGAAATAGCACATATACTTCAGCATAGGATTCACTTGGGAATTATGGAAACTGACTCCGTGGGAAACTTAAGTTTATTTTCACATGTTAACTCAATTCTTTCCTGTCAGGAAACAGTACAGACATCTTCACCCTTTTCTTGCTAGAGCTGTCATTCCTATGGTTTTGCCCCAAGACTCTCTATTACAGTAAGAGACAGCTGTCCTATGTTGGGGAAATATTCTTATGCTGTCCAAATTGAAAGTGCTGGGAAAGCCCTTGAAGAAATGTACTAACAAATACCTTTACAGCATAGAACAATCCATCACATGAGTGTGGTCATTTCACAAAAGTTGTCTACTATTATATTCCATAATGCCTAGTTGAATTCAGAAGCCTCATCTACCTACTTAAACATGTTTGCTCATTTTAATAAAAGCACCAGGGAGTACACTCTGCCATTAAAATGATGCCCTTCTTTTACTAAGGCACTGCATAGCTGGAAATAGTATATGCCCTGTCTTGTTTAGTTTTCTTTCATTCACTAATCTCTTTTCCAACTTGAACACACACACACACACACACACACACACACACACACACACACACACACACACACACACACACACACACACTGGCTCCCTAGTCTAGACAAAGCAATTAGGATGTTATTTTGTTTTAATTTGATTATTTCCCTGTGTGTGTGTCCTATTTGCTTTCCAACAACAAACATTCCACTAATGTAATGGAAAGAGCTCTCTGCATTCTTGGCTGTGTGTGGTAAAGTACACAAGGCAATTCCAAGGCTTTTTTTGCTGAGACTGGTATTATTTTCTTGATTCTTTTTGTGAAAACATCTTTTTTCTTTCTTATTAAACATCAAAGTACTTATCAAAGGCTTATCTGAAGTGAGAGCAATCTGAATTTTCCCAAAGAGAAGCTATGATTTCCTAAGGAAAAGGGAAAGTACTGTGAAGATCACAGCCTTGTGGTGTTGTCTCATCTCTTTGAGTCGTGTTTAAAAGCTTTCTAGACTTCATTCTTTTCCAAAAATTTCTCTGATATATTAAATTCCCAGGCATTATGGAACAGGTATAAGATTTCTCTTTTGTGGACATATTTCAAAATACTATCTAAAATCATAAAATATTTCTAAATTTTAATTAAAATTTAGATAGTACTAAATGCACTTAACAGGTATATGCATTTTTATTTAAACAGGTAAGTATCAGTAATGGTCTTAAATTTATTCATTTGAACGATAATTGCAAAATGCTTTTAAGCTTACGTAATGATCCTTTTGAGGTTGCTCCTTGTGAATACAATGTGAACATTAGGAATAAGAATAAGTCAACTAACTACAGTATTTAATCTAGAGAAGTATTATTTAAAAACCTTCAAAGTAAATATTCATGATTAAAAACAATATTTGTTTTATGAAACCATAATACTATTTCATTGTTATAACTTAGATCTTGCTTAATAAAGCAAGCAGAGAATAAAGCAACATCAAGAGTCTAAACAGATGTCGGGTTGATAATGCTTCAATGGGAAGGGTCCCTGCAGGTGTCATACAGGGAAATGAACCATGTAAAAAGATAAACCTAAAAACCCAGTGCAGTTTGACTTAGTCAACCTGGATCAGACTTTGGGGAGTCTAATGCCAGGCACTTCATTGTCAGTATATTTAAAACACAATACGATTTGGGAAAGTTTTCCAGGCAACAATCAGTCCAATTTCAGGCACACAATAAAGCTTAAGGTGTAACTACATACAAACATTTTTACAAAGTACCTGTGACCCTGAAGGTGAGTTCTATAGTTAAAAGGCCTAGAATCTAGTATGGTCTCTGACTAAAACCATAGTGGTTAGTAGGCCACAAAGTACATTTGACATCTCCCCCTAAAGATGGGTAATGGTCTAAGGAGACAAAAGTCAAAGATAACTGCTTTAAGAAATTTGGATGAGGTCTACCTCCACAGATAACAAAGTGGTCATCAGGTCATTAACAATGTCCACACTTGGCTTTCTGGATGGAATGCAGGTATGTGATTGTTATCTCCTCCATTGAGGAGACAACTACATGATTAACATTCGTGTGCTTAACATTCCAGGTTCTCCTAGTTCTTCTCTGTGAGTACAGAACTTCTCTGGCCCCAAGAAGGATGGATGGGTAGATGATTATATAGATATCCTGACAGGAAACATAAGTGTATAGATCAAGGAATAACATCTTAACAATGACTTCTGTGCCCTGATCACGAGTGGGGAACATGGCCTGGCTATTATCACCCTGTTTGGGCAGTCATAGTGAATCACACACTTAATAGCAGAGAGTTCAAGAATAGAAGCCAATACACTGACCTATCTTGTCTAATGACCAATGAAAGTCTTTTCTCTGAAATGTAAATAAATCTCTGAAAAGTGGGTTTCAGTTCCCTCACTCCATCACATCTAACATAAAGAAAGGTACTGGGGAAGATGTTTGTAAATCTTAAATCCCTCTAATGAATCTATCTTCTCAGATGTGTTTGCAATTCAGTCATATTTCATGAAACTTTGTGTATAAGAAGTCCAGTATATGAAGAAAAATGAGAATATTCACATACAATCATCACCATATTATAGTGAGTATCACAATTTCTTCTTTGAAGGCTATTGTATAGCTAATTATTGGTACTATTAGAAATGCACAAAAGTATAGTATATAATGAAAATTAAATATTTAGATACATACATATATAAATATATATGCATGGAGAGAGAGAGAGAGAGAGAAAAGACCATGTAGGGTGTGCATGCCTTTAATCCCGGCACTTTGGAAGTAGAGTCAGATGGACCCCCACGAGTTTGAGAGCAGCCTGGTTCACATATTGAGTTCCAATACAGCCAGAGCTGCATAGTAAGATTCTGTCTCAAAATTACTAGATAAAAAAATAATAAGTATAGAAAATTACTGTATATGAACAGTCAAAGTACTTGAAAATACAGTTTTTGAAGTGTGTGTGTGTATGTGTGTGTGTGTGTGTGTGTGTGTGTGTTTGTGTGTGTGTGTGTGTAAATGGCAAACATGGCCATCATGTTTGCCCTGGTTAGTTTGAGCTACATTGTCATGTAGAGGCCAAGCATGAAGACAAGCCTTTCCTGGTACTTGAGTGTTGTACTCATAAAGACAGCAGGATAAACATTTACAATTTTATTCTCAGTGAAGAGGTCCGCTCAGGAACTTTGGAAAATTCTACTAGGGCCCCGAGCATGTGGGTACCCCTCCACTCCTGGAAGAAACAGGTTAGAGAGCATGTAGGCTGGAAGGTCACACTATTCTGCCAATCACATTGCACCTAATGGCTGCTGCTCTAAAAGCTATAAAAGCTCACTGAACGGGCTGCTTGTGGTCGTTCTCTCCCTCCTTGGTGTTCAGGGCGACCGCAGCATGCTAGAACAATAAATTCCTCTTTGCTTTTTGCATAAATCCCTGACTCCATGGTGTTCACTCGGGGGTCTCCAGTAAGTTAAAGCTCCCCAGAGCCTTACATCTGTACATGAGAGAAACTAAGGTTTAACTTGCCCAATTGCTTACATATACATCATATAAAGAAGAGAACATTTCTACCACTTCATTTGCTTCATTTCTGCTTTAGAGTATATTTGGAATCCTCTACTTTATTTCATAATTATATTGTTCCTTGAACAGTATATGTAAAATATAAACTTAATCATGCAGTATATGATAACCAAAGAATTCTGACAGTCTAATGTAGTAGAAAAGTAAAAGCATAAAAAGATTCATCTCAAAAGCATCTTTCTTCATGTACAAGAAGATTTTTCTTGTTTTGGACCCTCAGAAGGTTTCATCAATGTGCCTCAAGACTGGCTCTGCAGTTGTTCTTTTTAGATTGCAGGTTACTTACATAAGGGCTTCATTCTTACTTCATAGACTCTAATAGTGGACCTTTTGTAGATGGCTTCTAAGAAATACCCACTTAATTAGTGTTTTATTGAACTTGTTTTTGATTAATAATTGGTGATCTAATTTGGTGAAAAACATTTAAAAACAAAGAGATGTTGTAAGAATTTCTTCTAGGCTCCACCCCACAGTTACCTGGCAATAGCCAAGTATGCCTGGCTTACTCTAAAAGGGGCTGTTTGGCCCTTCTTCCCTCTCTTACTCTCTTGGTTTTTTTTTTTTTTTTTTTATTTTCTAATAAGACTAAATTTATTCGATACCCTAGTGTAAAGTTTTGATTATAAGTATCTAACAGTATAAAAAGTACAAAACAGATCTGTAGATTTCTAATATATTAATACAAAGTGCATGTCTACATACAGTACATCCTACAGGCAGAGAGTGAGGGAGAGAAGGCTGTGGTTGAGGTCTAGTAATAAATAAATAAATACAGACGTAGAGATGATCCATCAAAGTATATTCTACCACCAATACTGCAGTCAAAATGTACAAAAAAAAAATCCCATGTCAAAGTAACGCAGGAGAATGGTAATGGCTGGACTCTGTACTACACCAAGGTTGTGGAGAAATGACCCACTCATTGGTCAGTCTGTGCACGTGGTAGCTTATACTAGGTAGGTTTTTCCCAAAAGGAAGAAATATATAATGTAAAACTATAGGATGCTACAAACTCTGGCTTTTCCTTGTTGTGAAACTATAAAAGACTTTTAAAATTCAGTTTCTAAAATAATCATGACCAACAGAATACTAAGGCAGCCATGTATACCTCCTGTACGAGGTCTCAAGTGGCACTACTATTTGTGCTGAATTTTGAGAAGAGGCAATAGACAACTTCAGTTGGGTTCCACTGAGAAGCCAATCAAATTATTGAGATCTAGAGGTGTGGAGCTCGATTCAGCTATCTTGATGTTAAGAAGCCAACCTAACCAACCAACTTAGCCTCAACACACAACTCTTCTAGTCAACTTTAAATAGTGGGAGGAAAACAACAAAACAACAAAACCCCAAACCCTAATAAGGTCTATGACAAGGCAAATAACTACTCTATAGATAAAACCTCCACAAAGGTCAACTGAGGTAATCCAGAGCTAGAACTGAATCATGTAGATTTCAGTGAATCCCAGACAGTCGTGTTAACGCCAATGTCAATTATTTACATACTGTCTCTTACTCTCTTGTTCTCATATCTCCCTGACCCCTTTCTCCTTCTATCCCCTTCCTCTCCCCCCTCTCTCTATGTGTTTCTGGCTAGCAGTTCTTCTTCCCCCTCCCCCTTTCCCCCTCTCTACCTCTCCCTCCCCTTCTCTTCTCTCTGTCTCTACTTCCTTCCCATCTCCTCCTCCCATGCCCTAAATAAACTCTATTCCATTCTATATCTGTCTTATGTCTGTTACATCAGGGGGAAGTGATGCCTCAGCATAGGCCTGCAGAGGCACCCCATTCCCACCTCACCATACCTGGCACCTCTACCAAAACATATCCTGGCCACTTTGTCTTTTCTTATAAAACACAACAGATATGGTTCTCATATTCTACGTCAGAGGTTAATAGTTGGATGGTGTAAGGTATAGTGAGTCTTGGCACTTGGAGTCAACAGACACCATAAATGATGTGTGGATTGTGTAGAGAACAGTAAAACCACATTAGGAATGCTCTGATGGGCCGAACATGGGTTTATTTGATGTGTCCCTTCACTCCCCTTCTTCCACCTTACTTCTTTCTCTAGTGCTTTCTACGGAAGCAAAAGCCTTCCTCTGGTCATGAACCAGCCTAAGGACAGAGTTCTTTGTGAGGTTATCATCAGAGAAGAGGAAAGGCACAACTCTTGGTGACCAAAGCCTGACAAGCATATGGTGGGACTCCACCCAATGTCTCTCTATTGCTCCTTTTATTCTTTAATTAAAAGAGCCTGTAATTCCAAAATAGAGATTTGAGGTAGGAAAGTCATTCTATCAGCTTTCAATCAATCCATCTCCATCCACCCATTTCTGTAGCTTCAGTATTCATCAGAGCACAGTTGCTATAAATAGCAGCTCTTACCTGCAATACCAAAGACAGGACCTCCAAGATATATACTTTCTATTCTGTTATAAATCTAATAAAGAGGTCACACAAAATCCTGTTACTTCCTATGCTGCAATTATTTGCTAAGCATAGCACTAATTCCAAGATGCATTCCATGTGTATAGAATGTGATAACACATTGACTCTCCTTAATAATCCCCTTGAAAGTAGAAAAATGGCAGAAAAACTAAACCTATTAATTTAGATAGTTTCACAATGACTGAGCATTTAACTCCATAAATATTTGCAACATGTGAAAGTTTTCAGTTGAAGGAGAAAAAGTTCCTAAGAGAGGGGAAGGGAAGAAGACATGGTAATGGGGAAGAGATTGTTTTTCTCATATGTAGAATTTGGGTCTAAAGATTCATGTATGTATATATGTACATGTGGGTGTAGATATTCATATGTGACAGAAAACCCAAAGGGGGAATGAGCAGAGGGAAGGCATCATTACCTAGGGGTGACAGGGAGGTCGGAAAGTAAAATGGCAGGTATGAGCAAGGCACACATGTTTAAGTGGTCATGAGATACCTTACTGTGTAAGAATAACTCAAAAAGTTATACATTGAGCAAAAATAATAAAGAGTACATTGAAACATACTCATTTCAGATGTAAGGAAAATTTAGGGTTAAACATTTAATATTATCACATAAACATATTGTCTGTTATTATGAGATACTTCCTGTATAAGTTGGGACAATTTTTGTAACAGGCATGAGAAGTTGTCAAAGTGTGATTTGAAGAACTTTTGAAGAATTCTTCAAGGCCAAATTTATTCAGACAAAAGTAGCAGTGTATGCTTGCCATTTTGTCAGTGTTAGCATTTGTATTAATGGGATAATGCTACGGTGTATAGAGATGCTTTGAGCACACATCAGCTTGGCTCACAGGGTTTGCCTCTGCCCACCGAGCACTCAGTCTAATAGGAAAAGCCAGGCTAGTTCCATTATAGAACTTTAGGAACAATAGCATTATTACTCACATATGTAGTGGTCTTCAAAACTTATCATTTCACATTATGTAAATGTATAAAACATTTTTGAATGCCTTTAGATATTTGAAACTGAAACTGAAATTAACCAAGTGTTTATTCTGCTTTAAATTTCTAGACTTTCAGAGATGGTGCAACAGAGAGTACTAAAAGTTAATTTTAAATAAATTGGAAATAATTTAATGACTTAAGAATAAAGGGTGTCTTTCACATAGTTGGCCTGCCTTGTCTGGCCTCTGTGGGGTAGTATGGATTTAGTCCTGCTGCGACTTGATATACCAAGGTGTGTTGGTACCTATGGAGGGGCTCCATTTCTCTAAGGAAAAGGGTATAGGGGAATGGGGGAGGGGTGGGTAGGAGGGCTAGGAGGAAAGGAGGGAAGAGGGCTATCTATGATCAGGCTATAAAGTAAATAAATAAATCAACTAATGAGGAAAAAACAATAAAGGAGGGTATGAAGTTGAGGAGGTTGTGGAAGGTGGACGTGCAAGGGATTAAGGAAATGAATGGAAAGCTAATATGATCAAAATCCACTGTATGTATACATGAAATCATTAAAGAATTAATAAAAATGAATAAAGCATGTATGAGGGAAAAGCAGAATAAACACTTGGTTAATTTCAGTTTCAGTTTCAAATATCTAAAGGCATTTAATCAGTTTGAAGCTGACAGCATGAAACCTAAGACATGGCTAAGTCTCCCAGCCTCAGCTTTCTTGCATAATCATATGCAAATACAAGTAGAACTTGCATCTCCTGTCCTGACTTTCATACTCTGCAGGCAGGCCAACCAGCCCTTCAAAGTTAGTTTGCTTTGGATAGGTGATAGTTCAGGTAAATTCTCACTGCTTTCCAGAGTTCCCAATGGGATTAAGTCCAGCTTCCTATAGGGACAGTGATTTCCTTGCAAATAATTGGGAGGACTGCCCCGCCCCCACACACACACCTGATTTGCCTGAGACTGTTAGGTTTTTTTCCTGGGACCAAATCACCTCTTAGTAAATTGCATGCACTTGAATTTATATCTCAAAGTTATATCTATTGCTTCATCAATGTATTTTATTTATGCCATACTAAAGTTTCTAAGACATAATGAGTACTTAACAGATAATTCTCACATTAATTTCTTAGTTTTTAAGCATAAGTGCACATTAGAATTACCAAATTCACTTTTATAGCACAATCCTTGCATAAAATAGGCATGAAATTAATGTGTAGAGAATACATGAATGTACAATATTGCCAGCATTATTTTTATACAATAGTCTATCTAATACATTAGTGTTGATTTAGGCACCAGTGGGAATTGAACAAAATTTTATTATGACATTAAGAAAATTATTACTAACAAAGTTAAATTAAAATAATCATATTTTAACTCACTGGACTGGTATTACATTGAGATAGAGGCCTTGTGTTTTAGCAATGTAATCTTTTAAATGTACACATAGTTGTGGTACCACTGCTGTGAGTCCTTCCAACGAGTCTACACGCTAAATCACATAGTAACAGAAGGGAAACCAAAACATATTTGTTGACACCCAGTTAATGTTCAGTTACGCATCCTACAGCCATGCTTTTGCATGACTTTTGACTGTCTGACAGCTATTATAAGAAATGTACTTTACATCAAGAACTAAACACAAAATATATAATTATTAATAAAAACATGCTGAAAACTGATGCTTAGCTTTAAGGTATTATTATATAGTAGCAAACACACATATATATGAACCATTCACACACACACACACACACACACACACACACACACACACACATACAGAGCTAAATATATACTATATTTTATCTTCTCCTGAAAATATTATCACAACAGAAGGAAAAAATCATGCTGTTGTGTTTTAGCTGATTTGGGTACTCATTTTTGGGCCCTCCATGATGTCTTGCAAGACACCGAATCCTAAAAATAAAAAGGTGAGCTAAAACAAGAAGCTCTTAGAAAAGCATAAATAAAATTTAAAATCCTACACCATAATTACCTTCACAGTTGCTATAAAGTAATGTTCCTGGACTTAAAAGAGCAATAAGGCACAGAAAGTCTTCTTGGCATGTGTGCTAGGGTGTCTGGAGGCACGATGAGGATTTATTAAAACACAGTGATATCGTTCACAACTGAGGAAGGATTAGAGTGACTCTGAGGGTGGTTTATTTAGAAAGAATGTTACTATGAAATGCTCTAATAAATGTGTCCCTCCAGAACCCATGTGTGGAATCCTAACCTTGGATGGAGTAGCTTTTGGATGTGTCATATTGGGAGGTGACTATTTTATGAGGTTAGAACCCATAAGACATCAGACAGCTCTCCTGCCCTGTAACTGTCCTGTGATGACACACTGTGAAGGTGGCCGTCTACTTCTTCCTTAAGATCCTTGACTCAAATCTTAACCAATATAGATATCTTGACTTTACCACTCCAGTCCCCAACAATGAGAAACGAAGCTTACAACCCAGAAAATAAGACTTATTTGTTGACAGCCTGTTAGTTGACAGAAAAATTCCATGAGCAACTGACTCATGCTTTGCCCTTTTGAATAAATCATGATGACTACAGAGGACTCAAAGTGAGCAAATATGGGACAGAACGATCACAAGTTCATTACTGTACATGCCACTTTTGAAGTGGCATAAAAATTATGTGCAAAAACATAGTCACATAAAGGAAAATAATATTAATGTCAAATAAAGTTACAAAAGGTTGGTTCTTCTAGAAACCTGAGTAAAAGGCAGCTTCCAGTGATCATGGTTGTAATAAAGATCATGGTGATAAAACTATTAGCTAGTACTAGGTGTTTGTCACAGTAGCAGGGACTTTATTTGTATTTTCCCCATTAATTTTCTAAAGCAGAGTATTCAGGCTCAGGACCTGGCTCAGTGGCTAAGTGTACCTGCCATTAGGCCTGACAGTCTTTGTTCTATCCCCAGAACACCTATGATAGGAGAAGAAACCTGACTCCTGTATCCTCTGATGCCTATGCTCGCTCTCTCTCTCTCTCTCTCTCTCCACACACACACACACACACACACACACACACACACACTAAAATGTAAAAATATAAAATAAAAATAAAGATATATGAAGCAGATATCTCAGCTTTCCAGATAAAGAATTTAAGAGGCACAAGCATAAAATAATATCTCAATGTGACAAATCTAATAAATCACAAATCAAATGTAACTGCAATAAGCAGATCTATAGTACTTTAGAGTCTAAACATTTTCTTCAGTATATTGCTCTGATTTTTTGCCTAGTACTGGATTCAAATAATATCTTTGCTGAAATGCTTCTCTCAATAGAAATATCAAGTTGATATAAATCTCAGCAAATTTATTCTTGTCTTAGTTTTCTCATCTGACAAAATTAATTGATCTTCACAACAGTTAAAATTGTTTCTCATAATTGAGAATTTCCTTCCTGGAGGGAGAAGGAGCATTATGGGACTCATGCTGTAAATAAAAATCCATATATCTGGGAAAGTGGAACCCTGCAATATTTTCGCACATTCCTCTCCACCTTTGTAGAAAAAGTAAATATTTATTTGTGGAGGGGATTCTGGCCATCCATGTTGTAGAAAGGATAGGTTTTTAGATTGTCAAATTGTGTAAAGAGCTCCAGGAGTAGAGACTCGTGAGTTATCAGTCTTGTTTGGTGAGCTTTTCAGTGGAGCAGCTGATTTTGAGCTGTCCCAGCTCCTGCCAGTATCTCCAGTAAAAACACACTGCTTCACCAATTTGGACTTTGGTCATTAGATACTTTTGTCTGTTGTGGTATTTCTTTCTAGGGAATAGAGATGTGCACATGTGTGCACATGTGTGTTTGTGTTGTTGGGTCTCCCAAGGAAAATCTCCAGACACAACATAGTTTCATACAATGTGAATAGATACTGAGCAGTCACACAAAATCTTTGCTGGGGGCCAGAAGATGGCTTCATTAGTAAAATACTTGCTATGAAAGCATTGGCATTGATTTGTGATCTCTAGCACCAAGAGAAAATCAGAGGCAGTTATACACTCTATATTCCCAGAACGGTCAGGGAGGTGGTTGAAGATCCTTGAAGGTCATTGATAAGATAATCAATCCCAATCAGTAAACTCAAGGTTAATGAAAACATGTCTCAGAAACAAGGTGGACAGCAATTGAGGAGAACACTGAAAGCAACCTCTGCTATCTATATGCATGTGTATGCACACCTATGCATATACATTGTACTGGCTAGTTTGTGTGTGTCAACTTGACACAAGCTGAAGTTATCACAGAAAAAGGAGTTTCAGTTGAGAAAATACCTCCATGAGATCCAGCTGTAAGGCATTTTCTCAATTAGTGATCAAGGGGGGAGGGCCCCTTGTGAGTGGTACCATCTGTGGGCTGGTAGTCTTGGGGTCTATAAGAAGGCAGGCTGAGCAAGCCAGGAGAAGCAAGCCAGTAAGCAGCATTCCTCCATGGCCCCTGCATCAGCTCCTGATCCCTGACCTGCTTGAGTTCCAGTCCTGACTTCCTTTTGTCACGAACAGCAGCATGGAAGTGTAAGCCGAATAAACCCTTTCCTCCCCAACTTGCATCTTGGTCATGATGTTTGTGCAGGAGTAGAAACACTGACTAAGACAAATTGGTACCAGTGAAGTGGGGTATTCTTGTGACAACCTGACCATGTTTTGGGGAGGACTGTTGAAGGACTTTGGAACTTTGGGCTGCTCTGTAGGATGTTGTGTAGGAGCTTGAAAGATAATGTTGAGAACAGTGCAGAAGATGGAAGCCTGGCTTGTGAAATTTCAGAGGGAAGATTAAAGACTCTTATCAGGGCCATTGCTATTTTGACTGTGAAGATTCTGTGGTTTTGGTTAGCTGGGGCTGAAGAAATCAGCTGTGATTAACAAGATATCAAAACTACTAAAGCAAAACCATTGTATTGCTGGGACTATTGATGCTGGTTAGCTGGAGCTAAGAAATTGGTGGTGATTAAGAAGAGACCAGCATCACTGAGGTGACATCTTCTGGGAAGTGTTTTCTGAGAGCAC
>CM052700.1:75381147-75405148 GCA_028551405.1 Uromys caudimaculatus
ATGGAACTCGAAAATATCATCCTGAGCGAGGTAACTCAGTCACAAAAGAAGGAACATGGTATGTACTCACTGATAAGCGGATATTAGCCCAAAAGTTCAGAATGCCCAAGTTTCACTTAACAGTAACCGCTGGACTGAGAGTGAGGTCCCAGATGGAGGAGTTGGAGGAAGGTCTGAAGGAGCTGAGGGAATTTGCAGTTCCATGGAGGGAGCAAGAGAGTCAATGGGCCTGACCCTTCCCCCCGGTCCTCCTGGAGTTTGGACCACCAACCAAAGAATACACATTGATGGACTTATGGTTTAGACCACATATGTGGCAGAGGATGACCTCGATGGCCATCAGGGAGAGAGGAAAGGCCCTTGGTCCTGAGGATGTTAGAGGCCTCAGTAAAGGGGAATGTCAAGGCGGGAATATGGGGATGGGTGGACGGGGGTTGGGGGTGGGAGGTGGAATTCCCTCCTAGAGGCGGGTTGGGGAGGGGACAGGGGGTATCCAAAGAGGAGACTCAGAAAAGGGGAAACATTGGAAATGTACATAAAGTATCAAAAATAAAAAAGGAAAAAAAAAAGTTTAAAAGAACAACCATAAAGTTCATAAAAAAATGTTTAAGAAGTTTAAACAAGACACTAAGAAACAGCTCAATAGAATTGCAGAGAGGAGAAAGAGGTTAAGGAGAACAATGCCTGAGTGATACCCAAGAAAAACAAACACAAGGCTGATAAAAATGATGAAGACAATCCAGGACAGGAGAGAAAATTCAATAAGATGAGAGGAACATTGAAGAGGACTCAACCTGAAATAAAGATAAAATGGAAAAACCCAATCATTTACTAAAATACTCCAAGGAACACATTGAAAGTAGAATGAATCAAGCAGGAGATAGAATATCAGGACTTGAAGGTGAAGTCAAGAACTAGAACAAATGAGTAATGTATACAAAACTCAACAAAACACAAAAAAGAAACATACAGAAAATATGCGCAACCATGTAAAAGAATGAGTATTTATTGTAGGCATAGATGAGGAAAAAGAATCCTATGTTAATAAATAAGCTAGATATTCAACAAGACTATGGAAGAAAACTTCACAAAACTAAGGAAAGACACATCTACAAAGAAACAAGCAACATACAGAATACCAAACAGACAAGCTTAAAGGAGAAAGTTCCCTCAAATATTACAGTTAAGACATTAAGCTCACACAAAAAAGAAAGTGTATTGAAAGCTTCAAGAGAAAAAAATGCAAGTTATATATAAAGAAAAACTGACCAGAATAACAACTGATTTCTCAGCGGAGATCTTGAAGGCCAAAAGAGTCTGAAATAAAGCATTCTATTCTCTGAAAGACTATGACACACAACCTATACCAGGTGTTGAACAAAACCTATGTGTTTAACAAAATTATCTGCAAAAATTGAAGGAAAAATTCTATGACATAATGAGCCTAAAACAATTTGCATCCTACAAACCAAACCTAAAGAAACCACAGGAGGCACTATGTTGGATTGAGGAGAGGAATGATCATAGCAAAGAGAATATGGAGGGAAATACACAGTCATAATGATTAAAACACAGAGTACCACTGAGAAGACACAGATAACACCAAAAAAGTAACAAAACAATCACAATTAACACAAACATTTCAGTAAAAAGTTTAAGTATCAGTGGACTCAGTTCCCTATTCAAAAGTCACAGGCTGAATCAGTAAATCAGACAGAAAAGTAATCTGTCTGTTATCTAGAAGAAGCCCATCTTACTTTTAAAGATAGGTGCCCTCTAAGAGTAAAAGAATAAACATAAGTACTCCTATAACATGGGTCTAAGAAGCACTCAAGTATCACTACCCTAATATCTGGTAAAATAGACTTCAAATTAAAAACTAATCAAAAGAAATAATGATGGACACCTCACTCCAATCAAGAATACAGTTAACCAGAAAGACATTACTATCCTAAACATATATGCACCAAACTCTGGGGCATCCAATTTTATAAAAAAATCTACTACAGGGTTTAAAGACACAGATTGACATTAATCAATTAATAGTAAATGATTTCAATACAACTTTCTCCAGTTGACAGGTCATCTGCATAAAAAATAGAGAGTCATAAGAATTAATTGATATCATTCCTCAAACAGACTTAAAAGCTATAGAATATTCCACCAACACTAAAGAACACCTATTCTACTCAATAGCACCTAGAATATTTTTTAACATAGACCATATTCTGAGACATAAAACAAATCTTTACAAATTCAAAAATAGGGAGCTCACTTCTTGTATCCAATCTGACCATAATTCAATAAAACTGAAAAGGACAGCAAATGAATCTCTAGTGAATGCACAAACTTAGGGAGATCAGAGAACATAGTACTGAAAGCTGAACAGTTCAAAAAAGAAATAAAAAATAAAATAAAATTTCCTGAAACTAAATAAAAATGAAAACACAATACAACAAAACCTCAGGAACACATTGAGAAGAGTCCTGTGAGCAAACTTATAGTTCTAAATGCCTACCTAAAATAACAGAAAGAACACAAATGTGTAGTTTAATGGCACTACGCAAAAATTTGGAAAAAGAATAACAAACCAAATGCAAATCCAATAAATCCTTCAATGGAAGGAAATAATAAAAATTAGAACAGAAATCAATGAAAACAGAAACAAAGATACCAAAATGAACAATCAATGAATATAAGAGCAGATTCTTTAAGAAGAACAAGAGAGTTAAACACTTGGGGAAATTAATCAAGATAAAGGGAGAAATGACTCAAACTAACAAAATCAGGAGTTAAAAAAGAAGCATTATAATTAACACTATAGAAATTTAGCATATTATAAGTAAAAATATTAAAAACCTTTACTCCCTTAAGCTAGAAAAAAAAAGAAAAAGAACAAAAAGAAAGAAAAAAAGAAGAAAAGAAAAGGATCTCTGAATTCAGCCAAACCACAAATACTAAACCAAGAAGTCAACAAATTAAACAGACCAATAACAAATGAGGAGATTGAAATAGTAATTAAAAACCTATCAGAAAAAAAAGTCTAGGGATAGATAGATTCATAGCAGAGTGCTACTAAACATTATAAAAAGATCCATAGCCAACTTCCTTAAGCTACTCAAAGAAATGAAAGAAAAGGAAAGAATTTAGAAGGAACACTCCTAAACTCCTTATACACCAGTACTGAAACCAGATAAAGACAAAACAACAGCAAAAGGAATATCTCTGCTGAGCATAGACCCAAAAGTAGTCAATAAAATACTTGCAAACAAAATACAGCAATAAAGAAAGATTATACACTATGCCCAAGTTTGTTTTAGCCCCATAATTTATAGATAGATCAACAAATACAAGTCATAAATAAAATAAACCACATAGGTGGACTTAAAGCCAAAAATTACATGATCATGTAAGAAATGCAGAAAATGCCTTTGGGAAAATCCAACATGTCCTTGTGGTAAGAGTCCTGTTGAATATAGGGCTAGTGGAAACATACCTCAACACAATGGAAGATGGATTTTGAAAACCCCACTGCCAATATCATCTTCAATGCCATAAAATTTGAAACAATCCCCTGAAGTATAGAATCAGACAGGGATGTCCACTATGCTCTGTTTTTATATTGTTCTCTAAGTACTAGCGAAGAAGTAAGGTAAGAGAAGGAAATTGAGGGTTACAAATAGGGAAAGAAGTCAGACTATCCCTTTTCACAGGCTACATTCTACTATACATTAAAGATCCTAAAAACTTGACCAGAAATGATAAACACATTCGTTTATGAGGAAACAAAAGAATCAAATTGCATAAATCATTATCTTTTCTATATACAAATTAAGGACATACAGAGAAAGAGATCATGGACACATTCCCATTCACAACAGCCTCAAAAAAAAAAAAAAATGAAATACTAAGCAATCAACCTAAGGAAATGAAGGGCCTCTACAACAAAGTCTTTTAACCTCTGAAGAGAGAGAGAAAAAGACACTAAAAATGCAGACATTCCATACTCATGGATTGGTAGAATTTACAGTGTGAACTGACCATTTTACCAAAAGCTCTTTGTATACTCATGAAGTCCCAATTGAAATTTTTATCTTATTCTTCACAGAAATAGAAAACAAAAGGTACTCTAAAATTCATATGGAACCACAAAATGCCTTCTATAGCCAAAACAACAACAACAACAACAACAAAACTAGCAAAAAGGAACAATGCTGAAACGATTAACAGTTCTTTAGGTATTTTACAAAGACATAGTAATAATGGAGCAAAATTAAAGACCTAAAGATGATTATCACATGTAACTTACACCACTTACTATTTGACGAAGTTGCCCAAAACAAGTGGTGTGAACATTTCTCAAAACGCTAAAAATAAATCTAGCATATGACATAAATTTACCATCTTGGCCTACACCCAAAGGGCTCAACATCTGATTTTGGAGATGTTCTCAGCCATGCTCATTGCTGCTTCATTCACAATAGCAAGGAAACGAAAACAACCTAAACATTCAACTGATAAATAGATGATGAAAATGTGGTACATATACACTATGGAATGTTGTCCAGCTGTAGAGAAAATAAATTCACAGGTCAATACTCCACAGGTAAATGGATGGAACTCACCCAACCCAGAAAGAGGGACATTACATGCTATCTCTCATCAGAGGCTCCAAACCTTCAGATGTGAGTACAAAGTGGGGAGAAACCTGGAAAGTAAAGGTGGACCATTCCCAGGGTAGGTGGTTTAAAGAGCAACCAAGAGAAAAAAAGCAGAGTACATGTGAAATAACAAAGGAGACAGGAAAAGGGAAACTCTTTAGGGATGGGGAGAGGGGTAAATACAGAAGGTCAGAGGAGGCTAAAATAACAGCACAGGTGTCTGAAACACCCACGAGGACTCCCACTAGTAACTAGTTATTTTTTAAAAAATAATCCTACAATACATGTAATTCTGTGTATAAATATACATAAATAATTTAAAGAAACCTTTCTTACTTGTGATGACAAAGCTCCCCCCACAAGCCAAATCCACAGAACGAAAATCCCAATACCAGATATGAGAGGCCTGCTTTTTGACTGTTGGCCAGGGTTGTTCAGGATATCTCAAAACATGACGGACCGTTGCCCTTGGTTGCCTCCAAGAGGTGTAAGGAACGTCCCTATTGCTGAAGACAACATGGGCTTCAAAAACAGTGCCCAGAGACTCCTGAGCTGGAACTGCCCTGCATGAGTTACAAGAAGGCGCCATGCAAGCTTTTAAAGGAGGCAAGCAAGTATCAGTGCTATCCAGCCATGACGTCTCTGAACCACAGCAATGACCACTGTGGCAGGATAACTGTGAGGGGTGCAGTAGTAGAAAACATACCCTGGTGCTGACCAACACTTCTCTAATTAGACCAAAGTCTTACTCAACAAGAGGGAAAGCATGCCTGGTACTGGAAACCTTGCCAACTATTCAGTTAGTGAAGTTATGGATCTTGGAGAAGAACCCACAATCACTACTTTCCTAAAACAGATTAACCCCTAATAATAAACTATAAATATTGGTCCTTATACTCACAGCTGAATGTAGTCCTCATTCTTATTCAAAGAAAGTTCTCTTTGCAACAGACAGAGACCATTACAGAAAACTGTAACTAATCAAAATGGAGAGTTGTGGAGCTCAGTCTCAATAGGTGCATATACAAAACAACATCCACACTTAAGGCTCAGGGGGCATTGCAGTGAGAATGGGGGAAAGTTTGTAAGAGCCAGAAAAATAGGAAAGTTACTATGAGAGTATGTTTGCCAGTAATGTCAGAAATTATACCTATAAAGTCTCACTGATATGACTGCCTAAATGTGAGCTGGACAAGAAGAGCATCAATTGGCATACCAGAGTAGACAGGAAAAGCTCATGAGGTCTCAGTCCCATACAAAGAATTACAGGCAACGAAGGAATGCTGAGAGTGGAGGAAAATGTCTCCCTTAGGAAAAGCACATCAATTGGTTATTCAGTACCAAATGGTCATCCCTGAAGACATACATATGAGCAACATTATACAGAACCAGCAGGATATATTTAAGGATATATGTGTATACACATATACATATATGAATGTAACAGCAATTAATAAAAATAGGCCATAAATTTGAAAAGCAATAAGGAGAAGTTTATGGTAAGTTGTGGAGAGAGGAAATAGAAGGGAGAAATTTGTATGATAATCTGAAAAATAAAATATAAAATAAATGTTTATCATGGTCAAAATATTCTCATGGCTCATTCTCATTCTTGCCCCATTTTTAGAGTTGTGTGTTTAGTTTATAATGTTCACAAAATCCTAAGAAGCTTAAGGAATTCTAGCATTTGGTAATGTATTCTGGGAAAAAAGACAAAACAAAAATTTGGCAGAATTTATATATAACATGTTGTCCCCAGAGAAAGAGTTTGAGTTTATATGAACAAAAGGTCTTTGGTCATAAAGAGACCTTTGGTGCACATTTGACAATTGTGGCTATGTTGATTAAAGCATTTATGATAATATTAATAAAATAGTACACAGCATGACATTAGGTAAGATAATTTCTTTCCATGTGTTGTACACATGAATATCAGGTATGCTTTGTGGCCCTGAGCATTTCTGGTCTGAGTACTGTGCAACTTTCTGGACCAGCCGAAGTCTACCTTTGACTGGGAGGTGAGCAGTGAGGTAGATGTAAAGGGAATAAGTAAAATTAAATTAAATTAAATTAAAAAGAAAAAATCCTGATAGTGTACCACCAAGAAATTTTTTTAAGTGAAGAAATACTTAAAGAAAATTAACATCGAGTTTCTCTCTTTGAAGTAGTTTAAATTAGATGGCCTATGCAAACTCACAGAACTAATCCCAGCTTCCATTCTGAAGAATCACAGGGCACTTTGATGAAGGAAGAAAAAATGCACTTGTCTCAGTCCTTGTCTGCCTCTTTTCCAGTTTACTACCCAACAACAGAATGAAACTTGCAAATCATATGTCTTGCATTACTCAACTTCTACTGTATATGCACATCTCAAACCTTGTGCTGAGACTGATGAATTTCCAGAGCTAGCCATATTTGCTTTCCTTTCAGCACCGTAGTTTATAGAATATGTTTGGGGAACATCCCGTAGGGCTGCTTTTCCTAAATGGACTCCAGCTGATTGCATTGACATTTTCTAGACAAATTTTCCGTGTTCAAGTTCTAATTTCACATTTGTTTTGTAATCTTGATCCTGCTAAACACACAAGTCAAATTACATCACTCATTAAAATTCTCATGTCTTTCTGTCTCAATGATCACAAGGCCAGGTTGCCAAAGTAACCTCATAGACTGTAGGAAGTGCTCTCACCCATGAACTTCTTCCTTCACTTCTCCTTCCCATTCTCAGATGCAGTCCCATCAGACCCCACTCTTCAGCTCTTCAAGGATGCTTGTCCAACACACCTCAGAACCTTAGCCTTGGCTGTATGCTGGCCCAGTCAGATACTTTCCCTGATAACTGCTGTTTATTTGCTCTTCTCCTTTTAGTTTTCTTTGAATATGCATATCTCTCTGAAACCTTTGCTAGAAATAATGGGACCTCTATTCTCCCACCTCCCAAGGCCAAGCTCTGTTTTATATTTCAGTAGAGTACTTATCATTAAATAAATATTTATCTATTTGTGTGAACATACATGTGTGTGTTCTGGATAGATTATGTTCCCTGTTGCTGCCAGCAGTTTGTCACAAGATAAAAATTAAGCATTTGTTTATAGTTATTTTTCCTTAGATCAGACTACCACAGAAATAAAGGCAAAGACAAGTAATTTTACTACAGATAATATTTGACTGAAAATCAACCTCATTCAAAGCAGTTCAAACTGCGGTATTATCATAGTTGAATAATTTGTATATCTTAATATTAGATTTTGGTAAATCTCTTAAGTGAAGAGACTGTTGACTGCTAAATAATTTATGCATCCCATCCTCAAAAATCAACCAGATAATAAAAATCTTGCTCATTTAGTAAGCCATAAAACTTGAAACACATACTTAAAAATATGATATAAATCAAGTAGCCAGGAGAATATAGAATCATCATCTAAGATTTATTAAGGCCAAAGAGTGCAGAATCATGAAGAGATTAAGACATATTCCCAGGGAAATTTATTTAATTTTACATTCTCCAGTTTCTTTTTTCTTAGAAAACACATTCAAACCCCTAAAATGATATTCCTTTGGAGCCTGACAATTTGATAATTCAGAAGTCTAAGAAAATACAAACTGGCATAGAAATTGGACCCGTGTAAGGAACTACCTCATATATATTCACATGTAGTCTGTTGAGGCTGAGCAATAGCAACCATTTTTAAATGGAACAATGGCTTGCTTCAGCCTTAATGGCCAAGGGAGAGAGCATGCAATATGACAATGTGGGAAGACACTCACTGAGCTTGTGCTGGAGACCCTGCTTAATTCTGTGAGGTTACCATCACTCCTCAAGTCACACATGCCTGTTCAGCTTTTATTGTTTTCTGTATTGAAAACTGGAAACTAATAGGCCCTAGTATTTTATCACAGCTACTTCCAGTTCCAACTTTCTTTCTTGGCTCCCCACACCCAATGCTTCTCACTTGTGCTTTTGCAACAGCTCCTTCAGGCCTCACTAGTGCTCCTTTAGCCCTTCTCTTGCATTGCTGTCATCTACCCCATTCTTTACACACTTAAAAATCTGCATCCAGTGCACCATTCCAACTATGCAGTTTAGCCAAAAAATGTCCTTCAAAAAATTTCAACTTTTTTCCAGTTATATCTACTTCATTCACTTTACCTAGACCACAAACTTCACAAAAAAACCTACCAGAATTTTGCATTTTAGTTTATCTTCATGTTTCCTTAGCATATAAATACAATGAAGCAAATCTAAAACTAATAAGGCTGTCATTCTTTTCTTGTCTCTTCTTCCTTCCTTCTTTCCTTCCTTCCGTCCTTCCTTCCTTCCTTCCTTCCTTCCTTTCTTTCTTTCTTTCTTTCTTCTTTCCTTTTTCTTCTTTTTTAATTTTTCTTTTCTTTTCTTTTCTTTTCTTTTCTTTTTTTTGCTTTTGAGATAAGGTTTTACAATGCAGTACTGGTTAGCTTGGAACTCACAGTGTAGACCAGGCTATCCTCAAACTCATACTGATCTACCTGCCTATGTCTCATTAGTACTGGGATTAAATGCATGAGCTATCAAGTCTGGTATGGTTGTCATTCTTAACACATAATATTTTCCCAGAATTAAATGATATGAAAAACAGTATCAGATTCAATCAAGCTCAAAGGTCTTCAAAAATATCTAAAATCTGATCAAGTTACACAAATACAAGTGGAGATTACAGATTATGTAATTGGATCAGAGACTCACATCACATGACTCTTTCCAATTATAATTGACTTAAAGATTAATTTTAGACATCAATATATCCTAATATTATCTTGGGCAGGGCTTGTCAATATCTCAAATTCCTTAGGATTAGGATTACATACTTACTGTATTAATGAATGAGCTTCTTTCAGTTTTTTAGATATTTCAAATTAATAGCAGGAATATTCAAGGGGCCAAGCCAAGATATACTGATACCTCATACAGATTGTAAATTTTATGAGTTAATAATGTTCAATATTTTTGAATTTATAATATCTCTAAGTTTAGTAATACTCAGTTGAGCAATTAGTTTTATTATACAATTTAACATGGAAATTTCACTAACTTTATGTTTAATATGGTGTTTGTTAACCATTCAGCCTTACATTATTCACTTATAATTATACTTGTCTGTAATAAATATTTAAATATTTTGTTAGTAAATGAAACAGGAAATATTATAAAGCTATATAATATATAAAGTTTGTTTATACAAAAGTATTTAATTAAATTGTTTAAATAAGTTGAAAATCATCAAAAGATATGAAAACCATTGTTGAGGGTTCTGGAGAATGATAATGGTTGGGAGAAAAGAGGCAGAGGGTTTATAAAATTGGAAGGCTAATAAGGAAATAGAATTTTAATTTGTAATTTTAATAAGCTGCTCATAATTTTCAAAGCCAATGAAGCTCCTGTTCTGCTTTTAACTACCTTTAAATAAGTGAAGTAGCATAAGAAAACAATCTTGACATTCCTTGTGCAGTTACTCATTTTTGTTATATCATAAGATTTCTTTTTGATATTTAAAAAAGTCCCTTCTCTTCATGCAAAATGCTTTTTTTACCCTTGAAGCATATGAGATGTTTATGACATGTTACATATTCCATTGAATGTTCATAAATAAGATGAAATGGAATTAATTACATTCCTCATCTTGAATCGATTTTCTGAATTATATGGTGGTCTGCTATCCATTACATTCTTGCTGTTCACTGTGTGTCACCATTTTGTAAGTCCACCAGGAGTTATGTGCTCTAGGCTAACACCCATTCTGGTATTCTACTCTTAAGAGCTTAATCTTTTTTCCAATAAGCATCATGACTTCAGTCTTTGCCTTTGTCTTCAGGTTCTATCTTTCTCGTACCTGCCAAATACTTCTGTTTAGTCAGCATCCATTGACAGATTTTTTCAAAAGTTAAAATTATTCTGTGAAAACCTACTTGTTCTATAGTTTTCATTCCTTTCCTTTCTTTTTCCTTCAAGAATCTACTATTGTAACTTGAATTAATTATTGCATTTTCCTTCTTTGAATTTATATCCTCCATCAGCAGAGTGTGTCTATGTTGATCTATGTTACCTGTGTCTTTTTAATTTCCACTCCCATCATCCCGTGTCTCCCTTTTCTGGCTTCTGGTAGTATCATTCCCATCCTTACCATCTCCCATATTTGGCAGTGCCTAGGGTTATTTCTCCCTGTAATTTGCCTCCCATGGGACTGACTGAAAGTGCAGTAATCTGTCTCCTTAATATAGATAGCTTCTCCAATCAAACATAAACACCAAGTCCAAAGTCAGTCACAGATTTAAATTCCCTGTTCTAGCATCCTAGTAATTTCATAGTCTTATTGCCTACTAGTTATTATTAAAGAACACCTAAATCTGTACTTAGGAAACTTCTTGTAAAAGGCAAGGTAGTAAATATTTCAGGGTTTGTGGCTCATATAGATTACAGTATGTCTCTGCTTTATACTCTACCAGTAGAGCACAAAGCAGCCATAGGCAATAAATAAACAGATGTGAACAGCTGTTCCAAAAATTTCACTGAAGACCAAGAGGTGCTGGGATTTGTCAGGAGGACCCTATGCTGCCCATAGATGTGTCTAATCCAGTCATATTTATCTGACCATTTTCCACAAATGTAAACACATTTTCACCTCTACACCCTACATATCTCAGAGGCGCCACTCTTTTCTCATCATGAAAGTGCCCGGTATGGCTTTACCACGAGCATGAGCTTTGCTTGGCTCTTCATTCCAATTTTAATAACAGCCTGCTTTCCTTTGAAAGCTCAATACCTGCTCCTTCCGCTCAGTTATTCATTCATTAAGTGCTTTATAGAAGCTCTCTAGCCAGACAGTATGATAGGCGCTAATGACAAAGAAGATGAGCAGAAAGCTTAGGGTGACAAGTGTTGCATGAATGAGGGTGAAATGGGGACTGACTCAGGTGCTGGGTTGAAGGGGATTCACATTAAGACATAATAAAAATATTTGGCTAATATGTTTAATGCATGTCTCGATTTAGAGAGCAATAGTAAGGAATAGTCATGGCATAACTATATTTTAGGGTATAAGTATATTTTAAAGTTTTTATTGAAAATGACCTATAAGAGCTTGGAATATTTATTATACTACAAAGCTACTTTCTAAAAACATACAGTTGAAAGCTTTAAAGCCAAATTGCAAATAGCTTGTGATTTTCTTTTGTTTTTGTTTAAAAATGAAATTGAACTATGTGTAAGAAGTTGAAAGCCTACTTAAAAATATAATGAAAAGAAAGGCACCATAAAAGTACACTATTGTTAATCTTTTAAAATCTGCAACTATAAACATGTCTCTGCTTGCATGTCTCTTTAGTATTATGCTGTTAATTTCAAGCCATATCACTAAACACATTATTTTCAAATATGGCTGATATATGAATGATACAAATATTAAATTAAAGCAAAACAAATCAAAGGGTTTTGGTAAGCATAATAAGGTAACGAGGTTTATCTAATCAACAGTATAAAGAACTAGATTACTACAGACATCAATGATAGAGTCCAACTATTTGTCACTTTCCATTGTGATGTCCATTGTTAGATTACTGAAATATAGATTTTTAAATATTGGTCATTTACCTATAACCTTATTTATACATATGTAATTTCTATTTTATGCTTTCAAATTTTAAATCAATGATTTAAAAAAGCCATTTTGAAGGATAACTTTGCAGCCTTGCTTCACAGTTATTTACTTTCAGAACTTGAAATATTTCATTCTACGCTTTCAGACTTTGTAGTTGCTCATGAAAAGTCTGGGGTTTATTCTGATATTCCTGACTTTGTATATAAGATCCTTTTAGTATTGTTTACTTTTGAACTTTGACATCTCAACTGTGACATGCCATGAAATGATTCTTCTCTTGTCATGTCAATTTGGAGTTATAAGTGTACTTTGTAAAGGAGATTTGGAGGTCTAAATAGTTAACCTGTTAGTGCTAAATGCCACATCAAATGAACAATATTCAAAGGGAGGTATGAAATTAGAGTAATTTACATATTCTGAACTCAAACTTACTACAAATTGTAACACTTGGGATGGTGTGGTACTGTTTCTCCCTAACATAAAATGGTAAGAAGCTAAGGTTCACATTTCTAGTAGAGTATATTTTAACAGAGGCCCAAGGCCAGTTTAATGAGTAGAGAAAAGTTTTGCAGGAAATGTTTCACAACAGTAGGAATTTCACAGGGAATAACAGCATAGGTTACTCTTTCATGTGTTATCATATAGAAAATAACACTAAAAGCTCATAGACCTAAGTGCGAAAACTAAATTGTAAGAATTATGCATGAATCTCTAAGTGCAAAGTCACTGTGAGTTTCTTATCTAGAATAGTTCTTTAGACATATGAACATATCCAGATGTCTGAAACTAAATATGATAACAGTTTTATCAACACTCATAATCTTGTTCTATATATAAATCAAGAAGTTAGCAGACTCATTGCCACGTTTCAGGATGCTGGCTGCGAAGCAGCCTATCTTCCATCGTCCACTGCAATTCCAGAGTCCTGGGTAATTCCCTTTCTCCCTAACTGTCCTCATAAATGTCACATATGCAGAGGTCCTAAGAGCTGAGTTGTTGATAGGATATATCTGAAGGGACAAAGTTTTGGCTGCTACATAAATGTAATCCCAGTAGTTGGAACATGGCACAGCTGGGGAGGAGGAGAAACTGTTTTCCCTCAAGTAAAGGACTTTTTTCAAGTTCAAAATGCAAATTTAATGACAAGGGGCACTTACTTCCCAATTCTGCATGGCAGAAAGTTAGATATTCCATATTATATTTTTCATACAGACAGCAGAAATATGATAAATTTATTGTAGAATAAAATGTAAGGAGAAATTATTTTTATTATGTAAAATAAACATATATGTATATTTTGTTATTCCTTTATTTCTTTGTGACATGAAGTGACTGTCTTAGGCTAGACTGAAGCTAATGATTCTTCCGCTTGACTTCCTATGTCCTGGGATTATAAGAATGTACTACTATGCTTCAAAATATTTCTTGGATTAACTACTTTGCCGAGACTAGGTATTTTTTTTTTAATGTAGAAATATGTAAAGCAGAAACGGAGTCTGCCTTCTTCCTGCTTAAAGGTGGGAAAAAAAATAACTACAACTGAAAGATATGCAGCCACAGTTCACAACCACACTTTAAAGGAAAGACTTCAACAATAGGAAGAACCAAATAGCAACTATGCAGACAGCGGTGACTTCCAAGAACGGTAGGTTTTCTGAAATGGCTATGACCTAAAGGAGTGTATACTTTTAAATATAGGGAGCAAAGAACCCTTGGGCAAGTTTGTTATGCTTTTAGGTAAAAAAGACATCTCTTCTTATAAAAGGCACAAATATGACCTAAGGACATGCAGCGTGAACCTGGCAAAGGTTCACCTACAAAAAAAGGGGGGTGGGTGGGATGGGGGACAAATGCTTCCTTGTTCTGCTCCTCTCCTGGATGATGCCTGCACCACTGAATAGTTTCCATGGTGGTCTTTCCACTCCACCATGGTTTACCTGAATTACCAATTAGCCAGAGTAAAGTAATTTTATTTTATTTTATATGTCAGCGAATGCAAGCAAAATTACTCCTCTTTAATAATATCTGAATCCCATTGCAATTTTATGGAAATCTAAATTTCTCCCTGCCCAGGTTCTCAAGTGTCATCTCCTTCAGGCTCCAAAAGGAATCATGATGGGTATTTCTGTGCCCACTCTACTGTAACACAATGACCTTTGGTTGTATATTAGTAACATAGAAGAAAGTCAAACTAATAGAATTGTTATTATAAAGGATTTACTAGTAGAATAACCTGAGGGGATATTAAATCACACAAAGTTGAATTTAGTTAAGGGAGAGGTGCCTCCAAAATACCCTAAAGATAAGTAGCATGCTAACCAGGCCTGTTAAAAACAAGAAAAACTTAGGATTCTAGGGTTCTAATATTTGTTCACCAAGATTGAACTACAATTAGGCTCAATTCCCATAACAAAAGGAGAGAACCCTGACTTACACCCAAGTCCATCTCCTTAGCAAAGAACAACTTCTTACAGGCAGCTCCAAGAGGCAGCACAAGGTCACAGCTAATCAAGTCCAGGTCTTCCATTAAGTTCCCTGTGCTCTTACCAGGAAAAACATACTTCTTCCAGGTGGGCAAGACGAGCCCGGGTAACTATTCGAAAAGAACAACATTGGTGTATTTAAGAAATTATTGTAGCATTTGCTGTATCCCATTTGCCCAAATGGCCAAACTTGCAGTCTCCTGTGTTTGTTTAAATTGTTCAAAGTGTAACCTGGGGCAAGGACTCAAAAAAGATTTAAGCATGACAGTGTATATGGAATGCATCAGCCTAATGCGTGTGCATGTGCGTGTGCGTGCGTTAGGGAAACCTATGTATAGCCAGCTCTTCTTTGTACATTAGCCAGAACTGGATGCACATTATTAATCTCAGGTGTGCAGAGTGATTTTTCACTGGGAAGGCATTTTAGTCTTAATTCTAGCACACTATTCCTAAGTACTTCAAGCATACTGATGGCTCCCAGCCCTCCAGCCACCCAGTTTACAGTGCCTGGCTCCTCATACCCGTGATACTTTCTACTGTACTACAGTTATGTGGTTATGAGGTTTGCAATTTTTCTTTTATTTTCTACTAGTTGCTTAGCTTCTGTTCATTTAGCACAAGTGTCTTCCTATATTAAAATGGAAGACCCCTGAGATCAGTAGAATTTCTTGATTTCTTCTGTAACGATGCCTCAAAAATCCTGATACATACTGTTAGGTTTCAAAGACAGGGGCAAATGGCTAAGGTACCTATTTAATATATCAAGGCAGACTCTGTCTGCCAGGTTCTCCTTGCATTCCCCCAGTCCCTACCTGTTGTTACTGCAAAAACAGTTACCTGTCTCTTTGCACCTCCTGGCTGCTGTACCTGGTGAGCACACACACACACACACACACACACACACACCTGTCATGGCACAGCTTAGTCTGGTCATGTCTACGCCGGGCTCTCCCAGATGTCTCTACATCTGGCTATGTTCTCCCATATATCTTTAATAAACTTCCTCTTCCACCATACCTAGGAACAGTCATTTCCTTTCTTATTCTTTTTCATTCACATACTAAAATCAATAAGTTGATATTAATTTCTATGGATTAGAAAAACAGCTTTTAGGGATGTGAAAAAGGATTATTTTTGCCCAAGCAGCAGCACACTTAGGTAAGGTTTAGAGACTATCACTAACTCTCCCCCTAACATGAGCCCTGATTCAACACATACAGTATCTTAAAAATAGCACTCACTTGATTTTCAGGTTAGTTTTGAAAACAAGAAAAAAATATTTCTTCCTTATCTTTGGGATATTTAAGATGATAAGAGATAACATGCATGATAGTATAAAATACTAAAAACAATGAAAATGTCATTATGAGTGTACTTTTCATTGTCATTTCTAATTCTTGAATTTTAGTTTTGTAAATATTAGATTTCCTATACAATGCTCATAAAATTCACTAAAATTAATTTTATCTTTTGTGTCTCAGAATCCTTTACAATAATATTCAACACAGTCAGTTTTTCTTACTCTTGCATAAAATACCATTTTACAACCATATTTACAATTAAATAATTTGGAACCCTATAATCTTAGTAAAAAACACAAATCACCAATTCCTGAATATTCTTAGGAGTTGAGGTTTACCCTCTTCCTATTTTGGGGCTCATTATAGGTAAGAAAGGAATAGTTGAAGAAATAGAGTTGATTTTTTCTCTGATTCCTGGCCAGAGCTAGGGGTATTTCTGGTGTAGAAGACAAAAAACAGAGAAATGGGGCCCAAAAGTTCTTATATTTCTGTTGCTGGTACTGGATTTATAACTGCTATGGGATTTTTGAATCACTGGCATTTACCCAGTTCACTGAGTCCTTCTCTAGAAGCTTGCTAGCTTTCCCTTAATCCATGGGGTGTTGACAGCACCATCAAGTTCTCTTTAGTAAGATCTTATTGTACTCTTTAGAATGAGAACATGAACATGAACTGACAGGAGCCAGAGTGCTTTCTACGTGCCTTGTGTATTTCTCCTGGGACACAGACACATTTACAGGCATAGTTACCCTACCAAGACTTAACCTTCCAATTCCATAATATACTATTGCTGAGTGGTCAAACAGCCCGACTGATTGAGAAATGGACAGCATCTCATAAAAAATTTTGCAGGAATGAACATATTATTACCCTACAGGGTCGCCCAATGTGCAGGAAATAGTCGTTATATTTTCCAGTGAGACTGCTTTATAAACTTGACCGAAGTAAAATGAGGAACTTTCTCTAGAAGTATTGAGTGGGCCATTTCAGGTGGTTGGTTTGGAGGGGTTCAGCAGACACACAGCTTTTCCAAAGCTGTGTCTAACCCCAGAACTCAAGAGGATTAAAGGCTGAAGGTCAGCATGGACTACAAAAGGAGACTGTGATTTACGCAGTCAAAAATCACCCAGCAGAAATCTCCACAAATTCTCTACCTTTTATCATGTTGGTGTATTACATGCACATGAAGCACGTAAAAGCAGAAGAAAGAATTGCTTGTTTAATTTGATACTTTTTAATTTTGGCATTTTATTCATTTGGAGACTCATCTGTAATTGATATCTCTTATTAGAACTTAACTTTTTTTATTCACAATGCTGTTATATTTCTATTAAATCTCTGCAATCTTATTGTGAATGGGAATTTGTACATGTGTGTGTTTGTAACTAGATGCACATATATGCGTCGACAAAGAGAACTGCAAGTCCTAACTGCTTGTTCCATGATATTCTAACTAATTTTATTATTGACTGATATTTCCTCTATAATGTCACTCACTCCTAAAGAGGTTCAATATATTTAAATATTGCTTACTCCACATAATTTACTTGTTCAGTGAATTTAATGGTTCATACTGCTTCCTGAAAAAATAATCTAATTTCTTTAGGATCCTAATGTGCTTCCCTTGTGAGAATTAAGCCTCAAATACTTTTGATGTCTTCCTGGAAGGTTATACAAAAATCCGCTGGAGATCTTGGAATGTCATGGAAGTAAGACTAGGAAGCACCCATTGTTAGCATTCAATTTCTGCACTTCTTGGCAGTGTAGGAAGCCTGAGAAGTATTTCTTACTCTAGTGCACATTTGCTCCAGAGAGAACAACAACAGCGCATTGTCATAAATGTATAGAGTTCCAGAAAGAACACTGCACAGAAACTCAAGCTCTGAGCTGCAATAAATGGTTGCTGTTAGTGCTATTTATAACTATCTCCAACTACATTTTAAAGGAATACTTTAGTAAAAATAATCACCTCTGTGGAGTTTGCCATGAGAAAGCTGAATTAAATATCAAGTCTCCTTGAGTCTCATAAAACAATTTAGCCAATCCCCTATCAAAATATGACGATAGTCTCCAGCTCCCTCAGGAGGGCTTGCCTCTGTTTGACTAGTGGTTAGTCTTGACTCTTCACAGATGTTTACTCCACCTTAAATATTATTTCTGTACCCGAATTGTGGCAGAAAGAATGCATTGGTCACATACTCTGGACTTTCTAATTTTAGACCAAGGGATGTAGGTGGTCCTTTCATTAGTCCCTTGCTTCCTGATATTCTCAGCACCATTTGTTCCAGAATACTTAGCTGAGAAGGCTTTTAAAGGCCAGCTCACATGCTCACTGATTTGATTTCAAGGTGGGGAAAAGAAACTGGGAATGTTTCAGAGAGTTTCCAAGGTTAGATTAGATTTGTAAAAAAGATTTAGGACCAGTGCATTAACCTGGTCATAATTTGAATCCAGAGATGGACATTCTGGAGTCTTCCTATTATTGGCTAATGTTCTGATCTATGTCTGGATGTGACCCAATAAGACATTGACATGTTAATAATATTTCATTTTTATTACAAATTTATGTCTCTGTAAGCATCATAGTTTCAGGAAATAGACTCATTCATTGTGATAACTTTATGTTCAGTTGTAAAATGTGTGCTTCTCCCCCGTAGTTGAACACAGGCACAAGAATCCTTCAGCTCTCTATCAAGAGAGTCAGCCACGAGCTTCAAAGAATGTAAAACCAGGGTTTTCTCTTGCACTAAATTAGTGATCTGAGAGGATGGATGAGCTTTGTCTAAGTGTCTCTATATTTTTCCAGCTGAGTTACTGTTGTCAGTTTAGACACTGTGTTAGAACTTAATGAGTCATTGGATGACTTTTATTGTATGTATTCCATTTGTGTGATTATTTCTCCTGTGATCCCCATAGCCTGAGTTAGGTGAAATGGAAGTCTAAGAGGCAAGGGAAACTTACAATATCTTTACTTTGTTGAACTCTGTTCTTATTTAATGGAAGCCATGTTGGGAGACCCTTTCTCAGTCAATGATGTAGTTTTGTAAAGGACTAAATTTTCCCCACCAGAGTCAATATTCTACATAGATAATTCTTATGTTTTGGTTAGGTGAAAGAATATGCTACTTTTAAACAGCACAAAAGAAACAGGCCCAAGCAAAGTTCCTTTTTGTATTTAGAATTCTGGTCCAGGCTGGCAATATGCAGTGTAATCTTCTTTCCTACTGCTAGGTGGATGCAGTAGCTGTGGTCCCCAGTCAGGCACTAAATCTTAAGAGTGAATGAACAACTCATACTTAGTTCATTATACTGCTAAGATTTGGTGATATGTATATGTGAAATAAATACCCAATTTATATTTTCAACTTAATATGCATTTATTGGGACACAGCTTCCTTGCAAATTGAGGCATTTCTATAAATATCGCTGTGGAGTTGACACTTTTCTCAGTGCTCATATGATGTACGTCTATTGTTTTGGATAATAAGACTTGTAAAGCGAAGTAATCAATGTTGAATGAGGTTGTGAGGATGTGGCCCTCACTCAAGAGTATTAGTGTTCTTATGAGAAGAGATGACAAGGCACTTATGCATTGACATTCCTTCAGTTATCTCACCACACAAAATCACAGCAAAATATCATTTGACCACACAACAAGAAGTTGATTTTCCTTTATCTACAGGGCAAGTGCCCATCCGACACTAACCCTGCTGGCATTCTGATCTTGGAGTTCCAGTCTTTCACACTGTAAGAAATAAATTACACATCTCTGTTGCGCAAGGCATCAGTATTGCTGTATTCAGTTAGAGCGAGCTGTTTTGGAGGCCTGTTGGTTTGCCTATAGATCTCATCACACTATAGTTGGAGACGCAGAGATGTTGTCTTGTATATTTTATATCCCTTATGCCTTTTCCTCTCCATATCCGGTATCTTGGAACAAGGAACACAGTAGACAGGTTATGGATCATTTAGTCAAATTAGACAGATCTACTTTTTAATATTAAATTTATAATTTGTATAGAGTTTAATTAAATTCTGCTTTATATACATTTATTAGGGTGGTCTATCTGATATGGCTGTTGAAAGGATTAGAATAGTTAATGATATTTAGAATTTAATGAACATTGTCAATATTGTTATGGTTATTGATTGAAAGAATGAATGAGACTTAAACGTCAGGAATGAGGGTAGGATTGTCAGGCTCTTCTTAAAATGGATTAAATGACAAAATTAAACTTCCTTCCAAATGGCTGTACAGATCAAATTTAAGAGTACACAGGACAAGCTAATAAATACTAAGGTTCCGTTAGTCTCTGACTACAGGATCTCAATGCTTTCTGGGAACAATTTTATTCAATACTATTTGGAATTTATTTCTCCATAGTTTCACTTTCTCAATGGATGATGGCTTTATTTTGAAGGTAGATAGAGATTTAGTTCTTAAAACTGGAATCTAGGAGAAATAGATCTCTTTCTATATAGTCCCTTTTAAAAATCTATAAAGGGAAAAAATCTGGTTGGAACAATTAAATCAGCCCAATTCCCAATTCTTCCAATAAAAGAGAGAGAGAGAGAGAGAGAGAGAGAGAGAGAGAGAGAGAAGAGAAGAGAAGAGAAGAGAAGAGAAGAGAAGAGAAGAGAAGAGAAGAGAAGAGAAGAGAAGAGAAGAGAAGAGTGGTACCATAGTCTGGATACTTAAAACAATTAGTTTATGGAATATATGTGGAAATGATACTTTTACTCCCTTTCAAAGATATCAGTGCTAAAGACTGCAAATAGTTGACCTTCTATAGAATGTTGTCATGTTTCCAAATTCGTCTTTTGAAATACATTAGATAAGCTGGATCTACAGATGCTCTCAGACTGGCTATTTGGTAATTTTAGGAAGTAGAGAATGACATGGGAGCTTTCTTATGTCTTAGAGCAGACAGCACCTGTCCCACTGCTAAGCTTTTATCTGGATTTGTAAATGTAAATATGCTTCATGGCTCAACACAGGCAAATGTGGTCCTTACCATTCTACTTTCTGCTTTCTTTAAGGTTCCTAAACCCAGCTGAGTTCCAAGAAGTTTATGGGGGAACCAACACACAGGAATCTTAGAGAGACCAGAATACTGGAGAGATCACCAGGTGTTTATAAGTTTTGAAGTCTATTAACTATCACCAATTGTTTTAAACCTAATTGCAATAGCTCTTGGAAACCTCATTGTGGCCGAATAATAATTACAGTTTCTGAAATGGCATCTGAAGAAAGAGGAATTGTAGGTCAACAGAAATCAGGTGGCAGCTAAGAAGCTTTTTCCTCAGGTTCCCATGCTTTGTCTGAGAGATTCAGTTGTGGTCTACTAGAGAGACTTTTCAGTCTTGGGTTTAATGTGCACCCTCACAGCACTGGTGTTGCTAGGACGTGTGGGTTGAAATAAAAATCAGATGACCTTGCCACTGCTCAAAGCCTAAAGGGGTCTAACCATCACCTTGTTAAGCATAATTTAGCTGTGACCTTATGCAGATGGGTTTGTACTTCAATCTAAGGCAAATAAAGAAGTCAGCTTCCTTAAAAGGACAGAACCATTACTGTGTCTATAAATTACTTAAATTCTTGGGTCTATAATGCAATCTTTAATGAAGAATAATTGTAGGTATTGCATTCAATATTGTATGTGGCCAAAGTTATAAATAAGTCTAAGATAATAACATTTTGTTTGCATATTTCACTGGGAAAAGTCCCCCTCCTCTTTTTTTTCTTTCTCTAAATTTGACTTCAGCCCAGGATGGATCCCAGTGATTAGCTGCTGGAATGAAACCTGCCTTTTTAGAACCTGACAAGAGGCAAGTTCAGCACGAAGGCTCATTATAGATAAGGTAACACTGTCAAGCCACATAAAACAGGACTCTTTCCCGCCTTGCTTTAAATCAAAGGAATTCATTTTAATGAATTGAAATCACTTTCAGTTGACTTTTATGCTCCCATTTTATGGCAATTAAGATAAGTGTATTTCTTTACAATGATGTGGAGCCATTGTCAGGAGCCACACTAGCTGCTTTGGAAGGGTATACTAGCTGCATTCTGGAGAGGTTGTTATGTGTCTGGCCAGTTCTGACCCTGCCTTTTCAAATTGCTCAGCCTGGAAACCAGGGGAAAGATGTAATGAGCAACAAAGACACTCTGTGAATTGGATCTGAGAAATGACCCAACAATACAAGGGAAAGGGCATAGGGCAAGAAACAAACGTACAAAGGCAGGACAACTATTTGATTTACATGTACTATAGCAGAGACTTTGATTTTAAAAATTAGAATACATGATTTCTCATGGCAGTGAGAAAGGGTATATTTTTCATTATGCAGGAAATTGTGTTCAATTAATTCTTTTTATTTAAATCATAGAAAGAATCTTAGATTGATTGAAAAGTTGTATGTCAATATTCAAGCAATAAAGGGCACAGGATAGAGATGGTGGGACTCTACATTCACCTAAGTAAGGCTTTCATGTGGAAAACATTAAAAGAACCTAGGAGGACAGAGGTTTGACAGTTTTGAAATCACTATTTTTTGTATGTGAAAACAAAATAAGAAAATATGATAAAATGCCAAAGTTAGATATGGTGGTAAGAATTACACAATCTGCTTAAGACACAGACGTCCACAGCCAATCAGTGGATGGAGCTTGAGGATTCTTAGGGACGAATAGGAGGAATGATTGCTGGCCCCAAAGGGGATAGGAACTCCACAGGAAGACCAACAGATCAACTATCCTGGACCCTTGGAGCTCCCAGAGACTGAACCACTAACCAAAGAACATTCACGGGCTGGCCATAGGCCTCTCTTTACATGTAGCAGATGTTCATCTTGGTCTTCATGTGTGTCCCAAACAACTGGAGCGGGGACTATCCCAAAAGCTGTTACCTGTACGTGGGATATATTCTTCTAGCTGAGCTGCCTTGTCTGGCCTCAGTGTGAGAGGAAGTGCCTAGCCATGTAGAAAAGTGAAGTGCCAGGGCGGGAGATACCCAGGGGAGGCCCACCCTTTCAGAGAAGAGGAGGAGAGGTGGGGGAAGGGCTGTGGGAGAGTTTGATGGGGAGGAGCAGGGAGCCAGATGTAATGTGAATAAGTAAATAATAAAATTAAATGGGGGGGGACTATTCATAGTTTAAGGAAGGAAGAAAAATGTTTGCTTATTAGGTACAAACAAGTGAACTGCACCTAATGTGTGCAGTCACAGCTTCCTCCCGTTTCCTACACTGAGCCATGGGTACTGATTTCTGGGCTGTAGGAATTCGAGGTGTTTACAAGAATGATCTTTTCAACCCCTTCTAAGTACAAGAACCAGCAGAAAGAAATGTCTCTGTTCTGGTAATGGGCTACAACTATTTCCTGGCTTTTGTTTTATCTTTTCCGTAAGGTTTGCTATGTTTATTAATGCTTATTTATTTCATGTGTTTGTGCCAAGACACTCGGTGGGAGGTCAGAGGTGAATTAGGACAGTTGGTTCTCTCCTACCAAGCAAATCCCAGCAGTACCCTCAGGTTGGCATTAAGGGCCTTTGCTTACTGAGTCACGGTCCACCCTCCTCTCACTCTCTACATTGGGCAAGGGAAACATAGGCTGATATTTTTCTCTCAGTTTTGGGCAAATTTGTAAATGTATTCGTTTTCCCACTTTTATGTGTTAAGTCATTTCTTTTAATATTGGCTAGTGCTTGGTCTCAGGTCGCAGCCTTCTGGCTGTGGGCTTACTGGGGAGTCACAGTTTAGTCAGGGCTTTCTATAGCTACTACTGTAAGTGCAAAAACTAAATAAATATATAAAAGGGAAATATAATTTTTAAACATGGTATGTACTCACTGATAAGCGGATATTAGCCCACAAGTTCAGAATGTCCAAGTTTCACTTAACAGTAACCGCTGGACTGAGAGTGAGGTACC
>CM052700.1:75405248-75432697 GCA_028551405.1 Uromys caudimaculatus
ATGTTAAATAATGGTATATATATATGTATTTTAATACAAATACTCATTGCATTTATTTATTAAAATTTAAATTTATTTAAATTGATTTGCATTTATTTATTTAAAAATGAAAATAATATATAGTATACATTTTTTTAAAAAATCTGATTGTATAAATTTATTTGTAACCCTTAAAATAACCCTATGCAGTTATTCTGAATCAAGCCTGGAAAATAAGGGGAATAAACACTAAATATTAGTAACATTTTTTCAGGATACAAGGTTATAAATAATTTGTCTTTTTATTTCCTAAGTTTTTGCTAACAAGTAGGTAGCCTTGGATTAACCTAGAAATCATCTTGGGGAATAAATGTATATAGTAGTTTAAGGATACCTAATTCTAAGGTATTTTATATTTGTTTTTCAAGTCAATATAGAACCTTTTAAAAAATGTATTTGCACAATTGCTAAGCCTCAGCAAACCCTCTTCTGTTATACTTCATATTTTATCAAAACACAATTTCAAAAGAGAAGTGTTTTCTTTTGGCCTATAAGCTACAGAGGGGAGGGAAGTCTTCCATGGATACTGCCCCACAAGCAGCTACTGAGAAGGCTGCGCCTGGTCAGAAAGGCTGCATAGCTGATGGAACATTTTGGAAGGTTGGGGAGAACTTTAAGGGAGTGGGACTGGAACCAACATCTTAAATATCACTGTGGTAAATACAGAATATGACCTTAGCCTATGCTTAGTGTTCTTCTTTATTAAGTTGTAGTTCTCTTCTATCAATACTGTAAAGTCTTTCCTATTTCTTCTTTCTTAAGTATTGACTCTAATTTAGATTTTATTTACCCAAACACTGTGTGGAAGAAGCTAGAAAAAGAACAGATAAGATCAAGGTTGACACAGTACAAACTTCTGTGTGGCCCTCTGCCTTAGTTGTTTGGCTGTTTTTGTTTTGTTTTGTGTGTAGTATTTGTTTGGTCCTTTAATTTTGCTCTTTGGTGTTTTTGTTGTTTTTACTGTTTGTGTTGTATTTTTAAATTCTGGAACTAAAAATCCTTTACCATTGTAAGGAGCCACAGAAATAGAATTGTGAGTACATACATCAATACACGTGACACATATACACGAAGGAAGCAATCATGTCACAACTTAAAATTCTTACAGGACATATACACTCTCATCTAGACAGACTGCCAGATAGTGCGCAGCAGTTATGATATTTCTCAGAATCGTCATGTTGGCAGTGAGAGGCAGTAGGGCAAAGGGCACACCCATCTTAGGTCTCATCATTCATTACTGTCAAGAAAGAGTGCTTCAGACCACAAAGCAGTGTTGGTAGCCTCCACAGCTACCTTTGATTTTCTGTATAGCCAACACTGCAGCTAGTAACAGCTTCAAAGTTCCATGATTCAGACTACAATCCCACTGGTACTAGTTTTCTCGTCAGTGTGACCAACTCAAGAAGCAACTCAAGAGGTAGTCCATACTGGTGGGGAAAGCAAAATGGCAGGAGTGTGAGGCTTCTTATTCCTATCTGAATTAAACAGGAATCACAGAACCATTGTGTTGGGAGGTAGTTCTGGGCTATAACCTTCAAGGGCCAGTCCCAGCAACACATTTCATCTAGCTAGGCCCTAACTCCTAAAGGTTTTACAGCCTCACAAACAATGTCTCCATCTGAGGACCAATGGTTTAAATCTGTAAGCCTGTGGAGATATTTCACAGACCAACCAAAACGCTTTACAGTATTGATTGAAGATTTCAAAGACCCTCCCTACTCACCCTATCAGGAATGAGGCAGAAAGCATTCAGCTTATCTCCAAGTGGGGCGAGCAAGAGGATCTCTGAGAAAGTTAAGCTTGTGTTCATAATTAGCCACTAGGATATAGAGCATTGGACTCCTGTTCTCGTCCTTTAGCAGTTAACAGAGGCTATGCCATAAAGTAACTAGACACTTGAGGATGAGTATTTGTAGATATATATTCCTCTTTTCCACTTCTCACTTTTTACCTGCAATATTTTAAGGGAGTGTTATGTGGAAGCCTCCAACGTTGACTTCTAACACAAAAGTACCTATACAATCCTTTCTGTGCTATTTTAAAATAGTCTATATTGGGTTATTTTGTTCTTTTAAAACATACAGCTGTTTACACTTTTTACAATTTTATACATAATAAATTGCATTAATACCTTTTATAGAGATTACAGGAGAACTTGAAAAAGTTATTTACAATATGAAGAAAACCTTGTTCCCAAAGTAAGGTTGATTTTGTAATAAACTTTGGATTTATACTCGATTAAAATGCTAGTTGAACTGTGTTATGAATCACAACTTAATTTTAAAGTAGACATTCACTTACATAAAGAATAAATATGTTTCATAGTAGGACACTATCATAGCTAACATGCATATATATATATGATCTCACACAAAGTGCCAAGCTACCAGAATATGGATATTTGAGAAAAATCTTATTGCTAACTTACTGTTTCATATGCATCCCATACAAAGTACCAAGCCATGAGAATCTTCACTTGTAAAGAAAAAGGTAGAACTACAAATATTAGAATCATTCGGTCAACAAACTTTATTTGGTTTTAAACTGTCTTATCATTCATTTAACAGTTTCAATGGGAACAGAAATATACTTAGTTCAAAACACACAGCCTATTCTAGTTCAGTCTCTGTTGCTGTGATAAAATAATATAACCAAAAGAAACTTAGGAGATGAAAGAGGTTAATCCATCTTATGCTTCCAGGTCCCAGTCCATTATAGAGGGAAGTCAAGGCAGGAAGTCAAGGCAGGAACTTGGAACAGGAATTATGTTAGAATAATGGCTGGCTTTCTAGATCCCTCCATCTCAGGCTTCTGCTTATTTTATACAGCCAAGAAGCACCTTCCTAGGGATGATGTCTTCCACAGCACTGAGTTGGTATTGCATCTATTGATCCCAAGGCCACTACTGTTGCAGGCATGATTGAAGGCCAATTTGACCAAGGAAATTCTTCAATCAGTGCTTTCCTGTCATACACCTCTAGGCGGTGTCAAGTTGACAGTGAAAGCTAGGACATATCTCCAAAATTCTGCTATAGTTTGGATCTGGAATGTTCCCCAAATACACAAGTGTTAAAGGGGTTTCCCCCGCTTTGAATTGATTCTATTATAAAGTGAAAAAAACCTGCTAAGAATATGGCTTCATAGGAAGAATTAGATCTCTAGGGCAAGCCTTAAAAGGTGATATAGAACACAAGTGTCTCTCATCACTCTCTTTCCTTTCCCTGTACCCACAAAGCTAATAGGCTTCATTTTACCTTGCATTTGTACCATGATTTCCTGCCATATTCGTGCTTAAAAGTAATAGGATCAAACAACTCTATATACCAGCCAAATTAATTTTTCTTTTCTAAGTTTGTTTTCTCAGTTATCGTGTTATGGTAGTGGAAAACTGACTAATGCAAAAACCTTAGTATTAAATAGAATCTTCAAAGAACTGAGAAAACTGAAATTTCAGTTCTTTGGAGATACACACATTTGAAAGGGGTGCTTATTCTAAGTACTATCAGGACATAGAATTAGGAGTTAAGAAAACATAGATATCGAGCCTCATTATGTGGTCATTACAGTCACATTCCTGGTGAAATGAAGGGTTAGACATGACTGAACAGCCTCATTATTGCCCTCCTGTGCTTAAACATATCCTGGTAATCAAACCCTTTCCATAAAGATACAGCTGCTTTCATGGTCATGAACATTGGATTTATTTCTGTCATTTATGCTTCCAAATTTCTGCAGTAAAATATCATTCTCAAGGCTTCAATTTATACATTTGAAGTGCATCCTTGATGAAATCTAATATTTGTATTGAACTGAAGTGATTTCAAAAATTAAGATTTCCATGCTTTAAAAGAGTATACATTTCTCTGGTTGCTTCTTCTGTGTGACCTGAAATAGTAGTTAGTGAGAGATTAACTCCATGTTGATGCGTCATTGTGATTAATTTGCATGTTGTGCATAGAGCAACTATCATTAGTTGATAATCTATTGATACCTAAGTCCATTTACAGTTCAGAATGTTACTTCTGCAAGGTCTGTAATAGATCGTTAATTGTCAAATTGATTGAATCAGGAATCAAGCAAGAGAAATAGCTGATGGTTGGTCTGTAACAGCATTTTTAGGAAAGGACTAACTGAAAAGAAAACTCTCCTGGAATGGGTCTCACCTTCTGACAATGGCTCAGTTATGAAAAGCTCTGAGAGAAAGGCAGTGCTACTGGCTCCCTGACTTTGCTTTTTGCTGATGAGTGTGTCACTCTCTGCTGATGCTCTCCTTGGCTAACATGAGAACCCAGCTTCTTAGGCCTTTCAAGGTGAACTGAATAGCAGTGGCTGTCCAGGAATATTCTGGCTTCAGTGCCAGCCTGCCTGGAATTGATGAGGCTCCACCCTCATGGACTGAGCAGTTCTCAGTCTCACCAGCATGCAAATGGCCATTGCTAATAACTCAGTCCTTAAGATATAAGAGTGTGAGTCAACCTGCCAAACCCTTTAAAACACACTTTCTCTCCTGGCTTTTTAGTTCATATGAAGTACTACAGTATATATCCCTTCTATCATTTCTATTCCTTACAGAACCATGATGAATTCATGTTGTTAAACAAAACAAATTAACTACTTTCTTTCCTATGTAGTCTACCATAATTGTTCTTATTTATTCATAAAATATTACTTAATCAAATATTTATAATCTAAGAATGCAACTTAGACCTGCTTTGAGTGAAAGGAGAAACTAGGCAAGCATGTCTACTTGACTCTTCTCCTTGAACCTTTTTTTCTCATTCTCTGAGGTTTTATCTTTCCTGGCATCATGGCCGTAAGGGTAAGGAGTCTGAACATCACTTCCTAGACTCTTGAGCCAGTGCCATCTTCTTCCAGTAGACTGTTGTGACTGAACTTTTTCTACTAACCCAGTCTGTACACATGCATTCTGGTAAGAACAATGAAGTATGAGTGAGCCCATGCACCAGCTGCAGTGGCCAGTTACAGCTAGAATGGTCAGCCTGGCTTTAGATAATTTGCACAGCTGTGGTTCACAGGCAACTAACTGCTCATAGATTGGAGCAGGTTGTCATGTTCTATAGACCCATGTGGCAGGTTGAGTTCCTCTGACTTCAGATTATACCACCAGACATTGAGGGAGTCTTGCATAAGCCATGCTCTTTCCCTTCATAGGAAATAGCACCTAATATCTATCTGCACCTGCTCTGCATGTATGCCATTAGATACATTAAAATACTGTTGATATCATTGACTTCATTGACTTCATAACATAAAATTCTTTAATTCTTCTGTTTCTTTTAACACAGTTTTCTTAACTACTTTAGTAACTGTCATAGATGGTATATCAAACTCTAGCATTGTTTCTTCCTTTGACCTTTGATTAACTAAAATTTTCAGTTTTTTTCCCACCTAAGTGTCTATTATAAAATATCGGTTAGGTTTTATCATAAGCATTTTATTTTTGTACTAGCAGAGAAAAGTTTGGCCTTCATCTCTGTCCAATTTATTTATATTATCTTGGTTGTCTTTGTGATAACAGTAATGAATGTCACTGCTACACCGTGTTACTACTCCATAATGGAGTACAGGCTTTTATGAGAGAAATACTTTTTAAAACTGTGAACTGTAATTAATTATAACATAGCTATTACTGAAAGCATACATTCTATACCTTCATGTAATAATTCAGTAACATTTAACTTTTTATATTGTATATACACTTTCTAGCAATAAAAAAAGAAACTGTTTTGGTTTTTAGACTAAAGAAAGAAATAACTTGGAGAAAAGGAAAATAACAAAAGTATACTTTTCTTATATAATTCAAGAAACAGAATTCACAGAGCATCATAAAAAAAAAAAATGACAGGCCCCAAATACCTATTGTACTAACATTTCTAACATTTTTTTAGTAAATGCTTAATATTCATAGAATTTTGTTTTGTTTTGTTTTGTTTTGTTTTTTCGAGACAGGGTTTCTCTGTGTAGCCCTGGCTGTCCTGGAACTCACTCTGTAGACCAGGCTGGCCTCGAACTTAGAAAACCACCTGCCTCTGCCTCCCAAGTGCTGGGATTAAAGGTGTGCGCCACCATTGCTCGGCACCATAGAATTCTTAGTTGATGATAAGGATACTTATCTGTTATTCTGTTTACTTCCTACAAATTTAATTTCTTCCTGTTTAGTATCTCAATGTTTTTAAAATTAGAGCTATGTACATTATAATAGTTAAAATGCTTCCTAAATGTTACTCTTTCTTTAAAGCTATTATCAAAAAATCAATCAATACAGTACAGGTTTTCTTTTCTTACTAGAGGCCTTCCTCTAACACAGTGTTGTTTCATCTCATTGAAGGACACCTGTCCACTGCCACTATTACAGAATACTTTGCTCTTAATGATCTAGTTGCCACAACCAGGCATAGCAGACAATAAAACCTTTGTTAGTTTCTTGGCTCCATTTTAGCTTTAATGTGACTTCTGCTATTGATGCTGCTAAAGATGGAAATCACATTGCTTAGGGCAAGCTGTCTGTACATTTCTCAACAGCTAGAAAAGGCATCCTCCACTTCTTACATGTTATTGGATCTAATTAGAAAACCTTAAATCCCTTGTGCCTTGCCTAATATTCATATTTCTTGTTTATTCCACATGTACTAAAAGTAACCATTCTGTCAAAGTCATATGTTCAAAGACACTGTAGTTCCAACATAAATGTATGAAACAAACTTTGGTGTTTGAAATGAATTGTAGCATCTATACATTATGCTAAGCTACTCTTAAGACCAAAGGAGTATCAGGATATTTTGTTTCTATGTCTTTTATGTCAGGGCACACAGTAAACATAACTCATATACAAAGTATCTTGTTAGTTTTTATATTTGTGATATAAATGTGATAAAACTATAACTATAAATAGATTTGGAGGATGCTGCACCTTCAATGAAAAAAATCCACAGACGTTTGCTTGTGTATCACTGTGTGACAGGGAAGGCACAGCCAAGTGGGACATCATTTATCCAGTAGTTGAGCTTTCATCCTTCTAAGAAACTAAAGGTTTCCTGGGCAAGTCATTTAGCTCTGCAAACTCCTCACTCCATACATGTTGTTTGGGATGGACATACATGATGTAACCTGATGATGTCACATCAAAGGTTGCTGTTTTATCTCTAATTTTGGGTTCCCCTCAAATGTTAGGGGTAAATCAAGAACATTCCCTATTAAGAGAAATTTTGCCATGTTTCTGTATTTAAAACATAGATCCACCACATTAGAAAATAAAATAAAAAGCACAGTAGAAATTGTATAATCAATTTATCTAATATGATATGAACAGAAAATGAATAATGCCTATGAAACAGAAACTCCTGAAATCACAAAAAAAAAAAAAAACCAAACAAACAGAAAACAAAGAAGGTAAAATTACTCTATGGTTTTCCACAAAGTCATTTAGAATGAGAACTCATGCCTACATTACAAATGCTGTGTTTCTCCTAAAAATAATTGCACATTTTCCAATTTTCTTTGCAAGGAAAATTATACATTAATACAATGTATTCTCCATGAGAGGGAGGAGTATGACAATTTTCCATAGACCTGAACAAAAATTGTCTCCTGCTTAATGGAAGTGTACTTATTCAAATCATGTCATTGCTCTGAATGACTACAATCAGCAGCTCTGAAATGTCTGAGCCTGGGACTGAATGATTTCTCATCTCAGTCCAGGATACGAATCATATCAACCTTGAAAAAGTAAAAGGAAGAAATTCCCCAGCAAAGCGTTTCCAATACATTTCCATTTAAAGCACAAAACTGCTTTTATTCAGGTACTCCAGGGTATTACAACCTTCTGCAGCTTCTGACTGAATAACGCTTCAGAAGTGTCTGAGAGATGAGAGCCAGTCTCATCAGGAGGATCCAGTCACTTACTCCTGATGATGAGATTCAGACAGATGCCTTCATTTTATTAATTACACATTTCAAAGCTCTGTCCGAATTAATTCAAGTTGTTTGTTGAATTATGCTAAAATAGGATTCACTTCTCACTCTTGATTATTAAAAATGAATTTCCGAAATGCTATTTTGCTATGATAATAAAATTTAGTAATCCTGAAATAGCATATTTATTGAATTTTAAAAATCAAAATTACTGCCAAAGAACATAAAGCCCTTCATTGTGTTTGAATCGCTATGATTGATAAAGTGTTACCAATTATGTAAGCAGTGTCTTTATCTCATATTGAAAATAGCTCTAAATAACACCAGCTTCTAGCGCAACTTGGTAAGATTATTTATATAATGCATAGACAGTTTTATGGTGCTTGCCTACTAGACACACTGGTACAACTAGAGCATACAGGTTGTGGAAGTAACCAACAGCTATCTAATGAGATTACAATTCTGCTACATGAGATGCAACTCATTCCTGGCACTGCTTAAGTGGCCAAGATCCTGAGACTATATGTTGTCTAATCAGTATTTCTAGGGGAAAGTCAAGTATGACAGTTCTGGTAAAGGAATGTAACAATAAAGAGATTCTGAGCAACAGTCTGCTTTACTCATAATTAGTATCTGACTCAACCATACAAAGACCCACAACTAGACAATGTGCAGGGAATGAGTGACCTTGGAACTGCTCTCAAGGGAAGAATTAAATTTCTCCAACAGCGTCTCATTGGGTACACAAACCACACTTAAATACAGGCCCATGCCAAGCAGTAGATCAACACCACCAAACAAACTCAATAGTACTTTTGTTGTTGTTGTTTTCCCACAAAGCTTTGTCTGGCCTTTTTTTTCTCCCTAGACAGATCTTTGCTTATACATTATGGTTTTGCTTTTATGAGTTTTCTCTGTGTGAGAATGTGTATCTCTCAGCTTCTGTATGTGTTTCTTGTGTCTTTCCTCTTGTTTGTTTTGTTCTCTTCTGGTTTATTTTTATTTTATCTTATTATTATTCTGGATTCCTGTTTATATTTTAAAGAGAAAGAGAGAGAGAGAGAGAGAGAGAGAGAGAGAGAGAGAGAGAGAGAGAGAGAGAGAGATTTGAGTGAGTTGAAAAGTGAAAAAGTGGAGGATCTGGAAGGAATTGGGGGAGGGGAAACCATAATTAGCATATATTGCACGAAAAAAACCTATTTTCAATAAAAAAGAAATTAAAAAAGAAAAAAGTTACAATTCTTGTGAACATGCTGATAAAATAAGAAAACAGTTTTTCCCAATGGTATTTTGAAATTAGTAAACAAGTGTGTCTAAGTCTGAATGGCAGAGGGTGCAATGTGCCTCAGAATGCAGATCGGCATCAGTAAACTAACTGGCAAAACTGTAGATAATACTTATGTGAGATCTTAATATGGAGGCTTTGTTTCAGAATAAACACATTTACTACCTTGAAATTTTCACATTGAAAACCGGCTTTTGAATTATTTGGAGTTTGTCCAAAAAAAATTAATGTGTCCTCACACACGTGTCAAACACATGTACACACAATAACAGAAAATAAAATTAAGAATACAATTGTCATGCTGTAACGCCATTTTCAACTTTTAATATCTGGAATATTTACTTGATAGAACTGTATATTGTTAAAATACTGCAGTTTTGCTTCTCATGATGCACTGGTGTAGATATTATTTGGTCATCAATAACTTGACCTCTGTGCCCACTCAGTAAACACGTCTTCAAAATTATCTACAAATGCAAGTTGGTATTAGAGTGAGAAATCATACTGTTTCTGATAATCCTTTCTAACTTCAAATAAGCTTTGATTAGTATTTTTTTTCCCTCAACAAACACCCCTAACATTAAAAATGCTATACCTTACTGTAGAATTACTATGGAACTAGAAGATAGAAATGTTACTTCTTGCCCCACAGCTGGAAATCAATGCACCTTTTATAGGCAGCAAATCTACATGCCTTCCAAAGTCATGAGTAAAGAGGGAACTTTACATTTTCAAAACTGCTTACCACCGTGTAAATAGCATTTGTTGTGTTAATCTTAGATATGGGTTTAAAGTCTCAAGGAAAAGTATTTATGTGTTTGTAAAGTTTGTACTTCTGAAAGTCTTTCCCTTAGAAACAGTGCTATGATGGTAGACACACAATCAGGTCACAGTCATGAAGGAAAATTCTCCAGGCTTTTTGGAAATGCAAGCTACATTCTAAGAAGCATAGTTCTATTTGCATATAAAATAGCCTATAGGTAGCATCATGCATGTAATTACAGCATACTGCACATTCCGGCATAAAATCTAACATCTTGTTCTGTGGAGCAGCAAGAACATGGACTGCTTGTTCCTATTGTAATCTATTATTGTTTCTGAAGAAAGAAAATAATGATAGAAATTTTAAAGGGAGAAGAATACATATTTAAACCACTCCTAAGTCTAAAATGCTAGTCTTCCTCACTTAATCTTAATTAATCTTTATCTTAATATACTTTTAAAATCAGATATAAGGATAATACTACTGAAAGGAGGGACAGACAGAAAGAAAGCAGTAAGCAGCTGCTGGCAAAACCATGACTACTGTGCATCACCATCAATATAGACCATACTATTGCTTTGAATGGCCGATGCTACTCTTATCTCAAACAAATGGGTCACAGAAATCTACTGGTAAATGTTATCATATTGTGTGCCTAGTTCTGTACAAAGTTTGTATTTATCATCACAGTATATAACACAGCCCTGTAAAAGGTTAATTTACAATCCCCTAAAGCAAACCAGATGAGAGAGAGAAAATAAGGAAGCTATTCACTCAAATACCCGAGCAGCCTGCAGAGCAATCAGAGGGTAGGAATGCCAGGGGTCTGGGGTATATTGGAAATCCCCCAAGATTGTGTTTCTATTGACATTGTAAATGTCAAAATGCAATACATGGGTCTGCTAAGAGTTTATAGATGAATAAGTGCTTTGCTTTTGGACCCTTTAAAGCCACCATAGCATTTATGTCAGTTCTTTGAAATAAGCTTCTATACCTGCCATTTTACAGATGCAACCCCAAGGGGCAGGGCCTGAATAAGCAACTCTTTTCTCATTTCTGCAGAATAAACAACTCTTCTCATTTCTGCAGATTCATAGTCTGCTTTCCTCACAGAACCATTGTTCTCATTTGGAGTACAGGACAGTAATCACAGTTTATGACCAAATTCAAAAGGTACTCATTTGCAGGAGAGTGAGTATTATCATATTACATCTATGAATCTGAAGTGCATAGAGTTTTATTGGTAGTGTGTGTCTGTGTCTGGAGGGTGGAGGGCTCCAAAATCAGTCATGAGGAGATGCCATTCTGTTTGATTCTGGGTGTGATTTAGTGGAATAAGAAGGAAACTAAGTCTTTTATCTTCTGTATCCTTTATGCTATTTGAGGCCAAACCAATCAACACTTCAGCACATGAATCAGAGATGTTGAAAGAATCTTTGAGCCTCTATATGAACACAGGATGTCTCACATTTTGCAGAGCAATAGCAGGTACTTTACAGAAAATAGTTTATTTTTTTTCTTCAAAATTTTATTTATTTATTGTTACAGGGTCCACTTGGATCCAACACAACTTAAACACCAAGTCAATACAGAAAACAGAGTTTATTGTAATCAAGTCACTAGTGGTTGATCAGGGACAAAGGACAGCCTCAGGAGCTAAACTGTGTATTAGAGCCGGAGTGTTAAAATTCTTTTAAGCCTGAAAATCACAGATATCTGTGCCAAGCTACAGTGGGATTACCCTAGGGATATTTCCCTATGTGCTACACTTCTCCTGTTTTCATTGCTTGGTTTGTCCAAATGTGGTAAGGTGACTTGCCTAGCATTCATGTATTAACTTGCCAACCCAGATGTCAGCTACCCGTGTACATCTCTCTCTCTGCCAGGTAGAATATGGGAACTTTATTTGACCACTATTCAAAATGGAAATTTTTCTCAAAATGGCTTTGGTTTGGTTCATTCTTATGTGTGTGTCTGTGTGTGTTTATGAATGTTTTGCCTGAATATGAATACACACACACACACACACACACCCATGTATGTATGTATGTGTGTATATATATATATCTCACATGTGTTAGAAAAGAGGATCTAAAACTAAAGTTACAGATGATTGTGAGCCACTATGTGGGTGCTAGAATTGAACCCAGGAACTCTGAAGAGGCAACAAGTATTCTTAACTCCTAAATATTCTCAGCAACCCCTTATAATAGTTTAATTCCATAAAAATATTAAAACAACCTATATATATATATATTATTCTATATTATATATATATATATTGTGCTTTTCTACACAGAAGTTATAACACACATAATCATTACATATATACATACATATATATATATATATATATATATATATATATATATATAGAGAGAGAGAGAGAGAGAGAGAGAGAGAGAGAGAGAGAGAACTCTGGTTCTATTTCTAGCACTTACATGGTGACTAACAACTGTAACTCTAATTTCAAGGGATCGAACATCTTCTATCTTCTTCTGGACCCTATAGGCATCAGGCATACATGTAGAGTGTGTATACACACACACACACACACACACACACACACACACACACACACACACACACAAAATAGCGCAAAATAGTGTAGGATTGGTTCATTCAATTATGAATGTGAAGAAGTACCAAGGTCAGCCATCCGTAAGCTAGAGAACCAGATCGTAGACTGATGCCAGTATAAATCCCAAAGCCTGAGAAGCACGTGAGCAATGGTCTTGTTCATTTCCTTAGTTTAAGGCCTGAGAACTGAGCCCAACTGTGGAGATCAGAGAGAGACATGAGAATGAAGAATACTTGTCTGGGTGAGACACATGGAATTTTCTCAAGTTGAACATGAAAAAAAAATTGTTTTTCCTCTACCTTTCAATTCAATGGAAGGCTCAATATACTGGAAGAGTCCCACTCCCATCGGTGAAGGTGGCTTTTACTTAGTCTACCATATGGTAATCTTTTCACTAAAGCTCCAACAGTGACATTTGTAAAAAATATTTGTCAATAATATAGGTATCCTATACAAAATTGATCACTACATTAAGCAACATTTCGGGATTTTTACAGTCCTTCCAGAAAGATGTTTGTCTATCAAAACCTGGTATTGGAATTCAGCTCTGTCAGGCATCTCTGCTGTATATAGAGCAGTCACCTCATCCCTACATCCATAAGGGATGGTTTCCCCGATCTTCAAGAGGCAGTACCGAAACCTGGACTCCTGCAGAAGCAGTCTTACTGCAAGAGCAATTTATTCTTCTAGAAAAACCAGAGAAAATCTAGACATCAGAACATGTAGCTATGTTCTGCACCCTCCAGCTATGGCACATGGAACACTTTAAAAGCAGGAAAGACCTTCTCATAGGCTGCATTTCAAAAACAATAGAACTTCCTTCTTCACAGATAATGCCAGTGATTCTTTACAGACTAACACACTGTAGAATTTTACAAATTATGAGGCTACCCGGAAATCATGTGATTTTTGTGATATAAAAATTTTCTTGAAGGCCTAATCCAATAAAAGGCAATAAATCAAGCTTATTGTTTTTCTAAATTATATGTAAGGGATGAAGTAGCAACAAAAATAATTTTATGTTTGGGGGTCACCATGTTAACATGAACTGTATTAAAGAGCCATAGCATTAGGAAGGTGGAGAGCCACTGTTCTAAGCATTACTGTCTGGTTAAGGTTGGCTTTGGAAGCAGCTTTAATCCACTTTTCCTGGCCTTATTTTCCTTGTATGATAAAGTATCAAGACCATAAGGGCAGAATATTATGTGTTAATTCTGAAGATCAGTTCTTCACAGTAGAACGTTGGGTAGTATTGGCAAATGGAGCAAGGAAAATTCAGACAAACAAAAGCTGCAGTAGAATTCCTCCTCTAAGGAAAACTGTACTGATTCTTTATGGTTTTATTCTGCATAGGCTTTCCTTTTCCCAAAGTTCTATTATAAACTCAGAGTTAGGTTGCTTGTTACTGCTGCAACTATTTTCTTGGAAATTCTGGGTTGAGATGAAGCATCATGAACAGCAATATGATTGCAGGATTAACAGAAACTCTTGATCTAAAAAACGTGCATTGAGTTTCACCTCATTTATTTTCAAGGATATACGGTGCACCTTGAATATTCTATTGTCTGAGTTAAACACCTTACTTCCAAAAAAAAACAATATATAGAAGACATAAAATAGGAAAGCTCTTCGTTTTGGTCAGCCACAGTGAGAATTCACTCTTTTCACATGCCCACTGAACTCAAGGGAATGAAGTCTTCATTCACATAATGCCAACGCTGCACAGATGGATCCAACATTTAGGATTGCGACTCTGTGGTGAAATCCTAACAGACACACTCTGCCCGGTTCATGAAATCTGACAGGATCCCTGCTGGAGGCGATAAGTATGTGAACATCATGCACATTCAGTCCCTGTCTGCACAACAAACCCCGACAACTTGACAGCGCCTCAGTTAGAAAGCCATTTACTCTTCTGGAAAAGTGGATAGAGTAGTAGAGACTGGAGCTTTAATTCCGGACAGATACCCAATACATCTCCACCACAGTCATTTGCGTGGTAAGGCTTTCTTTGCATCTTTGAAAGCATTATTGCTTGTTCCATTGTTTGTCTGAAGGAATTGCTCCACACATTAACTAAGCTTCATGTCCCCAACTAATTCACAGTGATCTTAGAACAGTATAGATTTAGTTTATGAAACATGTGATTTAGTAGAAAAACATGATCTCTACAAGCAAATATGTTGTGGTGCCAAATGGTGCTCATGGTCATATGTACAGGCATGTGCACACAGGTGCACATGAATGAACACACACATGCACCCATGAATAGATACACATACACTAACCAAATATGCAAAGTTTTAGAATAAAAGAAAAAATATTAAATCCAGGAATGTTTAAACCATTTTTTAAACAAGGAGAAAAAATTATTTTGACAAAGGGTCTCTTTAATTGAGCAGAGGCAGTCCTGAAATTCTCAATTGTCTTGAATCAACCATTTCAGTCCTGTAATTGCAGGTGCGGGTCACCACATTTGGATTCACAACATTTGAGGGTGTCAGCAATATAAAAGGCACCTCAGAGTCAGTAGTTTATTAGAATTCTAGTGACCTTTAGTGGAATATCTATATGGTATTTGCTCTTAGGAGAGCCTCAGTCCATTTTCGCAGCTAGAGTATAGAAATCTGAACAGCTCCCATGGTCATCTGTTATACTTGAAAATATTGTACACATGCTTTGATGTCTTTATATCATTGCTCCTTTAATGCTAGATAATGTGCGCAGACTGAATTTCACACAGGTCGAAGTGACTACACTGACCTCCAGCCATTATGGAACACACAGGATTTCTAGGGCTGAGCCCTCTGTCGCCACCTTCATAAGCATTCATGCACCCAACCTTCCTATCCTGAGATATTCTCTCCTCAAACAGTTTTCTGCTTCAGAGACTCTCCTACTTCCCTCCTGTCATGATAGAGGCTTGAGACATGCCCAGGATGCAGCTATATAAGCCTTACTTTGTTTCTGTTGCTGAAACTGTATCTATCCACAATCTAGGATAGGTTTCAAGCTTTGCCATTTAATCATATCTTACTATTATCTTTAACCTCAATTGTTTTACTGCATTACTATAAAGAAAGTAAAAGGAAAGGACAGCAACTTGATTTAAAAAATAAAAAAATACCCAGCCTGTATTAGTCAAACTCCTTCAGTGTGTTGAGGGCTGCTGACAAACACAACCAAGATTACTGCTACAGTGAACTGTTTGTTTTTGTCCTTTGATGTGATATCAGCCCTGCCTAGCAATTCCCTTACGTCTTCTGTTTGCCACTTTAAGCACCTAGTTCATAATCTCCAATAATTTTTTGAGACTGTTGTGCCTTTTCCTCTAGTAGGAACTTAATCTCAACCTCTGATTTCACTAGCAAAACCCATTCTAGTCAGTAGCTATTGCCTTAGTTCCTTAATGCCAGTAAACCCATACTGTGTAATGACTTGACTTGCTTCTTTCTCACCCCTTCTTTTGCACTTTGGTGAGCCACACCCACCCCACTTAAGGTCAAGAATACCAGCTACTTCTGTATCATGTTGTCTCTCTTTATTTTTGTACTTGAAATCATCACTCAACATAATTTTGTTCTATCTTCAACACTTTCTCTTAAATGACTTTATCTCTTAATATTCAAATATGCTCAATTTATTTACATTCTAAATATTCTCCTCTATATCTTCTCAGATCTATTTATTTTCTGCACAACCATGTTAACCTTTTCATTTCCATTTGTTTTCCAGTTTTGTTCTGTAAATATCTGGTATTGCCATCTAGTAAGCTTTGTCAGTCTGCGAGCTTTTAACTGTCTGGTGAGAGGCTTCACCCAGCACCCAATGGAAAGAGATGAAGGATCCATAGTCAAACATGAGATTGAGCTCATGGAGTCTTACAGAAGAGTCGGGGGACCCAGAGAAGACAGGGACTCCACAGGAAGGCTGACAGAGTCAACTAACCTGGACCTTAAGGGGCTCCCAGAGACCCGAATCATCAACCAATGAATGAGCACGAGCTGAACCTAGGACCCCTGCACATATGTAGCAGATGTGAAGCTAAGCCTTCATATGACTCCTCCACCAATTAGAGCAAGGGCTGTCCCTGAATCAGTTACTTGCCTGCCAGTGGATCAGGTTTTCCTAACTGGACCACCTTTTCTGGCTCCAATAGCAGAGGATGAACCTAGTCCTGCAGTGACTTGTGCCATGGGAGAGGGGTTGTAGTGAGGGGGTGATACTCAGAGGGGAGCACTCCCTTCCCAAAAGAAGGGGAGAGAGGAATGGGGGAGAGGATCTGTGTGAGGGTGTACTGGGAGAAGGGGAGCTAATATTGGGATGTAAGTGAATAAAGAACCAAATTTAAAAATAGGCTCATCTCAATAAAAGTTTAGTTACTTAAAAATTAATGTTTGTCTGGCAATGGCAAGTGATTACTGTGTGTGGCTCTGGAGTGCTCACCCTACTAACACATGTGGTTTAATTCAGCTTAACCTCAGCATAAAATCTAACTGAAAGGACAATTCAGAAAACCCATATCATAGTCATGACGATAACAAAGCAAATATGGTTTATGTAAGTGTAAATATATATCTACATCCAAAATAAAATTAACATTTTGTAGAAACAGATGAGGCATTAACCTGAATGAAGCTAGAAAGTAAAAATATATTTTGTAGTCATATGTTGAAAACAGTAATCCAAAGATGTCTACATTATTATTTCCAGTAATCATTGTACTAAGCTCCCAAGTACACACACACACACACACACACACACACACACATACACACAAATAATAATTACAAAACTACAAATAAGAGGTAAAAGCCATCATTAAGTTCAGGTGATATAACAATGTACAGAAAATGAACAAAAATGTACAGATGATTTATAAGAATTAAAAAGTTGAATGAGAGAGCTGGATATAAAAATTCAATAGAAATATTATTTTAATGCTTTAGCAATAAATGGAAAAGAGTTAAAATATATAATTTTTTAGTCACAGAATACAAATTAAAGGAGAACTCTCCCAAATAAACATCCAAAATATTTCTAAATGATATTAAGGACGTTCTATAAATTTACATTGAGGGAGTACTGAACAAATGATGACACATTCCATTGTCCGTTTATTTCTGTGTATATAAACCTGAAGACTAAGCATGATGTCTGTCATAGGATGAGGGTACAGATGACAAAAACACCCTATAACTCCTCCATGAAGGATGAGATCACAGTTATCAAATGCATAGAATACTTAATATTGCAGAGGGTTTGCATTTAAGACCCATCTAAAAACAACGGCAAACACAATGGCATTTGAAGAATGGAATTTCATTCTTTTCTTAATTTATTTCTTCAAATGAGTTAGTAGGGAGTCAAAGAACTTGAGCATAAAAGGCAGAAGAATAGGAACATTTTCAAGACACCTGAGTGACATGATTCAGAGTGGTGAGCAATGTCTGAATAAGAATAAACATCAACAATCATAGAGAGATATTCATAATAAAGGCAATTTTAATGTGCTAAGAATGCTATGAAAACAAAATTTTCAGGAAGAAAATAATTCTTTTCCTTTAACCAAGTAGCAAAGGACAAATTCTCCGTGTGTTTACTGGATTGCTGTACACATCTGAGTATCAATTCTAAAAACAAAAGACATATCTACCTTCCTAAAGGGATAACAACCAACCAAAGAACAAAACTTAAAAGGGAAACAAAGTCAAAGAAAAATCTGAGATGCCCAAAATACGAAGTAGAATGCTTTATAGTCAGAGAATTTAAACAGAAACCATGAAGATGTATGACTATATCAAGAAATTAAATGAACCTTAGAAGTCTGACAAATCAGGATGTGTTTCACTCATATAGTTGTGAGAACTTACACTGCTCTGGTAAGTGAAAACTGATATATTTCAATTACGGGTTTGATGTTATCCAGTAATGTTTAAGGCATGGGTCTTCTATTGTAATTCTACGCTTCCACACAAGAATATCTGCACAAGAACAGTAGTATGTAGTCAGTAAATCTATGTAAGGATGCTGCAACGGCCTCATTGTGTAAACAGTGTAATAAATTGTGGCATATTTTTGTAATAGAAAAATGTAACAATATAAATTAATGTATTCCTACTACATGCCAAAGCAAAAGAGAACCAGGCAAACACAGTAGAACTTTCAAAGCTGGGAAGAGAATATGTAAGACTGAGTACAAGACTGAATACTGGCAAATTCTGCTTCATTAGGTGATAAAGAAATAACTCAATGGTCACATTAAATTCAGAGTACCGTATCAGGCTTGAAAGCGAAGGAGTGTGTCAGGGGTTTTCCCGTACCTGCTTTTATTTTTGAAGCACATCCAGAACCAGTTACGCTCAACATAGTCAACTGCAGACACCCAGACCTTTAGAGCTATCAGCTCGGTATGCAAACTCACCTGCAGTTTTTCTCTGCGAAAATGTTGAAAACTGGCAAGTTCAAAGTACAGAGAAGTCATTTCTCCAAGGACTTTTGTAATTCTCCTTGAGAGAGCTGTATTCTGGTATTCTGTCAAACATCCTTTATTGGCACTTAGCTGCCTCATTACGGGATCTGCTGAATATACTAAGGATCATTTCCTGCAAAGTATAACCTCCTGACTACAGGCCACACACAAAATTCTACTATAATGCCACATTCTAGCTGACTTTCAATACTTCTGTATTAAACTTATGTGAACACTTATTCTGATTTTGTTCATGTCACTAACTAAAACAGCTATGCTTTGTCTAAATATTTAATTTAATATCTCATAAAAGCATTCATACAATGACTGAAAGGTGATACAGTTTCCCTAGGCAAGCACTGTTATTTCTCTTCAGTTCAATTAATCTAAGGTATGAATCTAATGAATTGTTCCATGTACTTCTGTATCTTAGAGTACTCCAAACGTGCGACCGTCTGCCTGAGGAGTGCCCCCTTTCCTCATCCCTGCTCACATTCTCTTCTAGACCACATGAATTTTAATGGTACTGTGATCACACTGCAGAGAGAGAGTTATATTGCATAAACCATGACAGTGCAGAGAAAAGAAGTTATAGCAAGTCTAGGCTTACTTTACGAACACCCCTGCCAAGTTCTTCTCCATAGTTGGTTCCAAGGATTTCGAAGTGAACATTGGGATTACCGCCATTTTCTCCAAATTCTAGGTCTCCAGTCAGTCCATTAACTCCACCCTAGATGAGGGAATAGGCACATTTAAAAGTTCAGAAAAATCAAACTATTAATAATAAAGGATAAAAGAAGTTATTAGCACTCTCCATTCATAAAATAAAATTTCAAAGAATATGCTTATTAACTGACTAATTTTAGTAGATGCAAAACACACCCTGAAGTTCTGTTAAAAGTCATCAGAAGTGGCTTAATTCAATCTTAATCACTTGCTCCGAAAAATAATTTAGGCCCTAAGAGCCAATGACTACTCAGACTAGGGACTGAGTAGAGCTGAGACTCACTGCCTAATGAAGATGAGGCCACTATGTTTTGTGAAGCACAGGAGCATGTCACCAGAGTACAGCAGCATTCAGGAAACTAAAAGAGGCTATTCTGGACACAATTCCAGTTAAATTTGATCTGAAATTATACCTAGGAATTTAAAAATGAATTACACAAAACTTTGTAGTTTATTTTCTCCTGTGAATTTATCTTCCAAGCAGTAACAATAATTGAATATGTTGTTTCCAGAAGATCAAGGAAAAGATTTTGAGCTATTTCATAAAAAATATGGTATTAGCTTGATTTATATATGAAACTATGTATATGTATAAATATATCTCGAAATTGTATTGTATTGCAGATAGTTCTGCATTAATATGTACAAGTTTACATTTTTACATAATAGTTAAGAAAGCTCATTTAATAAATATGATAAATTATATCTTTATATAAGCAAAGGTAAATTGGGTTAGACAATGTTTTATGCTCTCAGCTCTCTTTCCTAGCACTGAAACTCTGGGGATTTCCAGACTCCATCGTTCCTTCCTTCTGACAGATGGTTGTCTCACGGACAGATGGCCACATGAGTCATGCCTGCTCCTTACTGTTCTTTCTCACTTTGGTCTATCAACCTTCACCTTAGGATTTGAACTCACTGTGATTTTCAGTCACTTCAGCATTAGTGTATGCTCTGGGAAGAATTTTGGCTCTATAATGACATTTATTTTGACAACAAATAATCTCAGTTTGTGAACTGTTCCACTTATCACCTCTGCAGTGTAGATGCCTAAACATATAACACTTGTCTTAACTTGCATCGCCATTTTTGTCTTTCTTGGCTGGTTTTCTGCTGTCTGCTCCATCTCACACTTCCTTTCTGCCTTCCAGACACCCACAAAATACCTACTTCCTAAAAGACACTAAGATAATTATTGTCGACTTAATGTTTACAATCTTTATTATGAATTTCTTTTTTTTCTTTCTTTTTTGTTTCTCATACATCTGCCTTCATTGTAAACAGCAGGTAGGGGTACTTAGCAATGGTAAAAATTATTTTCCAAAAGCAGGGACTTGGTGAGTTGCCTGATGGGTGCCCTTGGGGACTCATAAGGAGATGCTAACCCCTAGCAAGTGGAAGAGAACTTCAAAGCTCATAAAGACCGAGGCCACCAAGGAGATGAGTAGCTCTTTGTAAATGTCACGTGTGTACTTGGTAGAAGAGACGTTGTAAACAAGAACCAGGCAGGGAAGAACACGCCGATGCCCAGAAGTACCACAGTCAGGCGTGAGAAGCCAGCCAGGTTCACCGGGGCTAGCATACCTACTCATGGCCTTGAGCTCCAGTTTGCCCCACACAGAATAAACCACTGGTCCACCACCAGAAGAACACAATGACAGGAGTAAGTGCTCTTTATTATGAATTCCAATAATCAATCTATTTTATTTTTACAGCAGCATAATGAACAGAACAAGTTTTTCATCATTACTTCCTTGATTCAGACAGGAATTAAAATTATCTAGTCATATCACAGATGAATATGTTGAATTTTATCTGTCTGTGGTCTTTTCATAGGAGTTAGCAGTGACAAGCAGAGGACTTCACCAGTGGCCTAGGAATATAACAGCTGTGAAGAAACCAACCAACTAGCATAACTTCCCTCTTCTCAGTGTCTATGTATTTTAAATGGACGATAAAGCACCTATCCCAGAGTATTCTTTCTGCTATACATATAGTATGACAAGTATAAGTAAAGCAGAGGAGCACTTCCTATATTGAGAACTTAGATGCAATTGTTTGCACCATTATGATCAAGTGTTCTTCCAGCCCTTATTTTTGGAGACCTTCTAACTCTATAAAATGCAGTTCATGACTTTGCCTCCTTGTCAGTTAAACTTTAAGATTCAATTCATTTATATGACTCTGTGTGTGCATGGATGTAGCACATGCGTGTTTTTGTACATGCATGTAATGGTGCGAAGTCCTTGGAGAAAGGATTTGTGGATCCAACATGAGAAAAATGGGCCTGAGGAGCTGTACAGCATGCTCCATCCCTTCTGTCATTTGCCTGCGCTCCCTGCTTGCTTCTATCTTTATATAGAGAATACATCCAATTGGTACAATTCCATTTTATACCTTGTGTGAGGTCAGTATTAGTGTGGCAAAACATCCAATATCCCTTACAAATTTAAATGAAGAATAGAGTGTATTTCATTATCACTGATATCTCCAAGTTGAAAATATATGTATAAATACAGCATATATCATATACATAGGTTCCAAATACTATAATTCTAAAAAAAACCCTATTTAAAGAAACTTATTATATATATTTATTTATTCATCAGAGCAAGGCACACGTTACATTGCATGATTGGACAGCAAAGGGGTAACTTGATGGCGCTATCTCTCCTCTTCTACAATGTAAGTTCCAGAGATAGAACTCAGGTGATTAGGCTTGTATGTAAGGCACTCAGACATCTCACTGGTCTATTGAATCTTCCACGCAAGAGTGAAGGCACATAGCTTTCACACCAGCACCTGGGATGCAAAGGCAAGCAGAACTCTGGATTGGAGGCCAGCATGGTCTACACAGTGAGATAGTGAGTTCCAGTCTAACCATGGCTACATGTACATGTTCCTCTGTCTCAGAGAAACAAGCACAAAAAACTTTTGTTCTCATCCTACCTCAAAATATCACCTAGCTACATGAGAATTCTAGCTTATTGTCTCATTTCTAGAAAGAGGGAAGGGATTACGTGTTCTTAGGATTACTCTATGGAAAACTCTAACCCCAGAAAGTTTTAAACATCCAGTCAATCTTTTACTTTCTTAGTCTTCCTAGCTGGTAGGCTGTGGCTGTGAGGAGCCAGGTCCTCCTCTGCAGGGAGCAGCTTCCACTGTGTGACTTAATGCATTTACAAAAAACAAGCATAGAAGCCATAAATCAGAGAACTTGCACTTGGTTTTCTGTGGCTCTACCTTGCTCACCTTTTTGACTTTGTAATTTATCTTCTTCCTGCTCTATCATTAATGAGCTTTTGACATGCACAATCAGAGGATTCTGCCCTCAGGAAGTTGTCTAGGATGCTCAAGAGGTCAACACTGTAAGCAAATAAGCCCTTTCAATAACAGTCTTTGTTATCTCAGCCAGATTTAACCTGATTTTTTTAGTTGTTGTTTGTTTTGAGATTCCAGTGCTTTTGAGTTGTTTTTTTCATCTATATTCTGATTAACCTTGAAAGTAGAGGTTGGCAAAAGCATTCTGGCTGGGGGTGATGAATGGTCATTACTTTTGTATATTCATGGTTGTGTTTATAAATCTCGTGGTGATACAGAAGATTCTAAGCAACATCAGCTAATGGATCACTGATAAAGCGAACAGCAAGCTAGCATTCTATATGTCCTTTACACTGTACTGTCAGAACTCCTGCTCAAGGATCTTAAAAATACTGAGTATGCTACTTTAGATTTTATTCTGCACACATAATATAGAAATATCATGGGCAAAGAGTAGAGAAAAAATAAGAAGAAAAGGAAAGAAAAGTTAAAAGTGGCAGAATCAAAGCTTGAGAAACATTCCTCACTAAATTTGAATAACAAAGTAAATAATAAATTTCTAAGTAGACCAAAGTATCTTGTTCCCCTGTGACTGCGAACAATTGGGGGGAAGACATTAAGAAAATGATTGCTCATATGCAGCAGAATGAAAGATCCTGCTTTTGCATCCATTCTGTTAGCCTCTGTCTTTTTATCGGGGAATTGAGTCCATTGATGTTGAGAGATATTAATGATCAGGAATTGTTAATTCTTGTTATTTTGATGTGGATGGTGGTTTTGTGCGTGTGTGTGTGTGTGTGTGTGTGTGTGTGTGTGTGTGTGTGTGTGTGTTTTCACACATGCCTGCTTTGCTTCCTTTGGTTTGCTGGAGGTTATTTAATTCCTGTTTTTTCTTGGGTATACTTAGCCTTCTTGGGTTGAAGTTTTCATTGTAGTATCTTCTCTATGGCTGGATTTGTAGATAGAAAATGTTTGAATTTGGTTTTGTCATGGAATGTCTTATTTTCTCCTTTTTTTTTTTTTTTTCGTGTAAAATATATTTTATTGTTCTTCAAAAGGGTTCAGAGGTTGGTTGTAAATCAGGCTGCACACCTTCCATCAGTCTAACCTCTCTCACAAGTCAAACTGGCTTCAGCTAGAAATAATACTTCATTAGATCCAAAAGAAAAAAAAGGTTTAATTTTGATGGGGGTGGGGGTGGGGAGGGGAGAGTCCAGTTCTGAGAACAAGGAACATTGAGGCCCAGGTTGAATTTGGATTCAAGTGGATTCTTAATATTTTCTCCTTCTATGGTCATTAAAAGTTTTGTCATGTATAGTAGTCGGGACTGACATCTGTGGTCTCTTAGAGTCTGCAACACATCTGCCCAGGCCCTTTTGGTTTTTAGATTATCTGATGAGAAGTTGGTTGTAATTTGAATAAGACTGCTTTTATTTGTTACTTGGCCTTTTCCTGTACACTTTTTAATATCCTGTCTTTGTTCTGTATATTGACTGTTTTGATTATGTGGTGAGAGGATTTTTTTTTCTGGTCCAATCTATTTGATGTTCTGTAATCTTTGTAAATGTATATAGGCATATTTGTGTTTAGGTTGGGGAAACTTTCTTCTATGATTTTATTGAAAATATTTTCTGGACCTTGTAGCTGGACATCTTCTCCTTCTGTTCCTATTAGTCTTAAGTTTGATCTTTTCATACTGCCCCATATTTCTTGGATGTTTTGCATCATGAACTATTTAGATTTAGCATTTTCTTTCACCAATGTTTCTATTTCTTCAATCATAGCCTCTATGTTTGTGATTCTCTCTTTTATCTCCTGTATTCTATTCTTGCATTTAAAGTTCCTTCTCCCTTCCTTAGGTTTTCCATCTCCAGCCAGTGTTTTCTTTATTGAATTTATTTCTATTTTCAGTTCTTGGACAATTTTTCCACTTCCTTCACCTGTCTGATTGTATTTTCCTGTATTTCTTTATGGCATTTATTAATTTTCTCTTTAAAGGCCTATATCATCTTTATAATATTGGATTGAAGGTCACCTTCTTGTGCTTTTGCTATGTTAGGATATCCAGGGCTTGCGTTAGCAGGGTATCAGGGCCCTGGCGGTGCCCTGGCTCTTATCGATTGTGTTCTTACACTGTCCTTTAGCCACCTGATTGTCTCTGTTGTAGGCTGGATGTTCCTGATGTCAGGAGGACTCTGAGATTCCATCATATGCCCTTCAGAATGGCTCACATAAAAAATTCAAGTGATAGTATATGCTAGTGAGGATGTGGATCACGGAGAATATTCTTCCAGTGCCGGTGGGAGTACAGACATGCACAACCACTTTGGAAATCAATTTGGCAGTTTCTCAGAAAATTGGAAATAGTTCTACCTCAAGACCCAGATATACCACTGATGGGCATATACCCTAAGGATGCCCCACAATATTACATAGGCACTTATCCAACTATGTTCATAGCATCTTTATTTGTAATAGCCAGAAACTGGAAACAGCCTAGATGTCCCACAACTGAAGAATGAATAAAGAAAATGTGGTAATCTACACAATAAAATATTCCTCAGCTATTACAAACAAAGACATCATGAAATTTGCAGGAAAATGGAAGGAACAAGAAAATACCATCCTGAGTGAGGTAACACAGACCCAGAAAGACATGCATGGTATGTACTCACTTATAAGTGGACATTAGCCATTAAAGCAAGGGACAATAGGCTATAATCCACAGACCCAAAGAAACTAAGTAATAAGGCAGGCACAAAGGAGGAGGCTTGAATCTCATTCAGAAGAAATAAAATAGACATTGGAGGTGGAGAGAGGGCGGGATCTGGGTGGGAGAGGGAATGAGGAGAGCAAGGATGAGGATCAGGTGCAGGAAGAAGTGGGGTGGGAGAGACCTGTAAGAGAACTGGTAGGGAGCATCTCAGGGACTGGCCTGAGGCTCAGAACGAGGGAAACTCCCAGAAGTTAATGGGGTGACCTTAGCTGAGATTCCTAACAACTGGGGATATAGAGTCTGAAGTCGCCACCTCCTCTAGCCAGGTGGGACTTCCAGTGGAGGGAGGGGGACATCAACCCACCCCCAAACCTTTCACCCAAAATTTGTCCTGCCTACAAGATGTGCAGAGATAAAGATGGAGCAGAGATTATAGGCAGGGCCAACCCCTGACACTATTAATGATACTCTGTTATGCTTGCAGACAGGAGCCCAGTATAAATGTTTCCCCGAGAGGCTTCATCCAGCAGCTGATGGAAACAGATGCAGAGACCCAGAGCCAAACATCAGGTGGAGCTAGGGGAATTATATGGAAGAGTGGGAAATGGGATTAGGGGTCACTGTTTAAGGACACCATAAGAAGACTTACAGAGTCAACTAGGGGCTCAAAGAGACTGAACCTGTAGAGAGCGGTTAGAGTATTCGCCATTACAAGATGGCGCTGACTTCCGCTGTCGCTCTAAGGAAACTTATGGATAGCGCGGGGTGACTCACCCGAAGCGCTTGCGCATTAAGGGTGTACATGACTAATCACCGCCCACTCCCGGGGCGCACCAATCAGTGGAGGACACGCTGCCTCAGGGCTATATAAGCAGCGCCATTCTGGGCTCGGGGTGTTCCTCCTTTCATCATCCAATAAATGCTTTGCTGCAGAAAGATCCGTGTGTCCGTGTGGGTTCTTGCTGGCGAGACCAAAGAGCACGCGGGACAACTGGTGCCGAAACCTGGGAACGTAGCAACTTCATCATCGCCGGCACCGAGGAGACCCTCCGCTTCTGCGGAGTGGATTCAGAACTGCAGGACTAAAGGTAAGCTCTGAGAGGCATGTCTGTCCGCGAGCTTTTCCCCCATCTTCCTCCACAATCGGCTGACGCGATAGAAGCTATCCTTATCCTTATCGTATTGGCCGCACTCGCCCTCTTTACGGGGACCATGTCTTTGTGGAAGCTGGTAAAATCATGTTTGGAGGAGGAAAACTGCCGCCCGACAGTAATAGCGGGACAGGGGCCACTGGAGGATTTGCAGGACAGCATGTCAGAAACAGAGTGAGACAGAAGGAAAAGAAAAGGCATGCCTAAGAAAAGAGACCTTTCTGAGGACCTCGAGTCCAAAGAAACGAGAGAAAAGGGAAAGAACGCCCTGGGAGAGAGAAAGAGAGGCCAGAAGGGCCTGGGAGAGAAAAAGAGAAAGGAGGAACAGAGAAAGATCTGCAGGCATTTCCGGTATTCGAAGATGCCGGAGGAAGCCGTGTCCATGCTCCAGTGGAATTTAATCAGATAAAAGAGCTTGCAGAGTCAGTCCGTAATTATGGGATTAATGCCAACTTTACTG
>CM052700.1:75433197-75445248 GCA_028551405.1 Uromys caudimaculatus
GTCATCCTAAAGTTTGGATCACCAACCAAAGAATACACATCTATGGACTCATGGTTCGGACCACATATGAGGCAGAGGACGACCTCGATGGCCATCAGGGAGAGAGGAGAGGCCTTTGGGCCTGAGGGTGTTAGAGGCCCCAGTAAAGGGGAATGTCAAGGTGGGAATAGGGGCATGGGTGGGCGGGTAGGTGGGAGGTGGAATTCCCTCATACAGGTAGGGATGGGGAGGGGATAGGGGGCTTCCAAAGAGGAGACCCAGAAAAGGGGAAACATTGGAAATGTAAATAAAGTATCAAAAAAATAAAAATAATTAAAAAAAAAAAAGGAAAGACTGGTGGGGCCAGAGAGCAGGTCTAATCCCAGGCAATGTCAGACAAAGGCTTTTTAAAATTACACACAACAAAAGTCAGTTAATTTGTATAAAATGATTAGAAAATTTTGAAACAGAATATAAGATTTACATGTGCATATTTACATTAGCACACACTTATACATATAGATTCGCAGTAAAGACTTTTAGCAAACAGACGATATTGTCCATGCCTTAAGGGAAAGAACTGTCACTCATTCATGCAGAAGCTCTAGCTGATAAATGTTCCTGTCCTTCCAAGTTTTCTGTCTAAACTATGCATGCATATTGCTTGTCTCATATAGCATATATACTTTAAAGTGGATTACTCAAAAATGAACATTTGAACAAAATTAAAATGTGCTGTTACCTGCTTCATAAGACAAATGAACTGAAATTCGAACATTCATTGGTGAATTCTGAGTCTTTTTTAAAAGGTATAAATGGTATTTGCTTATCTTTGTTCATACCTACACACACACACACACACACACACACACACACACACATGTGGTCTGTCCCATACTTGTGAATATGGACAGGAAAAGTCAATATTCTCTGTCTTCCTCAATAAAACTCCTCTCTATGTTTTAAAACTGGGTCTCTCGATCTACAGCTTTCCAAGTTTGATACATTAATTGGGTATCAAACCCTACTGAATTTTTTTAAAATGTGAATGCTGAGGATCTGAACTTCCTGATTGCATGGCATGTACCTTACCCATTGTGCAGTTTTTGAAAAGTACCATGACAAAAGTCTGTTTATTTGTAAAAATTGTATTTTATACTTCAAGTTGTGTTCATGCATATCATGTCTTCCTAAATTTTCATTTTCTCCTTCAGATATGTACATACTCAATGATATATTATTGTTTTTCCACAGAAAGCCAATATGTTCTTTTTCTCTAAGGATTTATATTTTGAAAGACTGCAAACAAAATAACCTATATCTCATCTTGCCCATGGCATAAACCATCTTTCTTTTCTTAGGATTCCTCTTTATCATTACTTCTTGCAATCTCCAAATTACTTCTCAGTGCCCCGAAGACCTGCCAGTTATACCTACCTGAATGCATGTAGAGGCTATAGCCTGGCCCATGTCTGTTCTAAGGAGTAGCATGAGCCTCTACACTGGTGCCATGTATGTTCTGCCCTCATCAGAAGAAGCCATTGTGAAAATACTTGAGCCAGAGAATTTTGATTAACTTATATAGAGTACAAATAAACTGGCTAGTGATTTTTATTTATAATCACAAATTTTCAATATAATATTTTTCATTTGCTCTGTTTTTAAACAAATCTGTAATTGTTTCTTTCTAAATCACAGGTCCGATTTCATCTGAAATATATTTTCATCTTTTATTGATCCATTAAGCAAGTTCCTTTTTTTCATTTTCTTTCCAGATCAGATAATTCTCTTCATGTGTTCTATGAATTTGGAAAATTAATCAACCTTTGTCATTGTATATATGATTGATTCCCATAGAGGTGTCAACTAGAGTGTCTCACCATCTGGAACATCTTCCTCACAGCTCTCATAGCAAAGTCTGTTACTTTTTAGGTCTCTTTTGAGATGCCATAAGGTCCCACCAAGTCTTTCTAATTATTTTCTATTTTAAACTAAGTCCCAATGGAACCAGTTCTGTGATGGAAATTTGATTGTACATAAGATGTTTGCTTAAAGTACTCTGGAGAAACCCTATGAAAGAGACTAGAAAAAGCAAGACTGGGTCATACAAGAAGTAAAACTGAGAAGCCAAAACATGTGATCCAGGATCAGTTGTATGTGTCTCAAGATTAAGGAAAGGAAGGGATTATACCATTTTAGTTTGATAGTAACCATTTGGTATAGAATTCTCTCAGGAAGTGTGGAAAGCAGCAAAACAAAAACTGTAAAGAATTTCAGCTCCATTGCTATGTGCATGGCATACATGTTTTGTGAGAATCTCAGTTTCTTTGAAAAACACAGAAGTATTGTAAAAATATGTTTTCATTCAAATTCCAGGTGTGGGATACAAATTGTCCATAGCAGCTGACTATGATTTGCCTAGTGCTCTAGCAGGATTGTGATTTTCACAGCTACAAATAGTTTCTGCAAGTGTGTGAATTCTAGGGACTCTTCAGAGGGTATATAATGCTAGGGCCCCAAGAGGCATTGTTGTTACTATGGGTGGGCTGTTGGTTGTTCGTTGTTTGCTGTTGATTGTGGTTCATTAAATAACCATGTACAAAGAAGAAACAACCAGAAGAAGAAATTAAATATCTTGATGGTAAAAATGAAACATGCCTCAAGGAATGCCACGTCCCTAATCTGCAGGAAGTAGTCTAATGATAACTATGTCTTCTTTCCTCTCTATCCTTTTTTCTTTCCTATCTAGAATTAGAGATTGATGGAATAGAAGAAAATACTCACAAAATAGCCAAAGTCTGGCTATATGTCCTTCCTATGAAGCTTGAGTGTGCACTATAACACAACATAGTCTTCTCTATGAGTTTACAATATCCTTTTTCCAATGTGTCTGGTTACCGTTACTATCACAGGTCTTAGATTCAGTACTATTGCAGTCAATATTCAGTACTAGGCTTCTGAGTAATACTATAAAAGAGTTTGCACTATGAATTCCATTATATAGGTATGTTTGCATGTGTTTTATGCTATAGATTTTGAGTAATATTATAAAAGAGTTTACACTATGAATGCCATAATATAGGCATGTTGTCCTTATGTTTTATAAACATCTGCTGAAAGAATGATAGATAAATTCAAAAAGTACAATTTTTGCAATCATATCAATATTAAGAATTTTAACATGATATCTAATACAGGATAGAAACACTATAGGCACTGGTAGAGTTTTCTGCCTCACAGTAGAGTGCAACAGAAGGTTCAAAACCCAGAGTGTGGTTTATTCAAACCTAAAATAGGAACCACAAGTGTCCAAGGTTTCACAGTTCTTGGTAGAAGTTACAGACACAGGAACGAGGTCTGAACTGACCAAGCATATGAAAGACACACAGTCATGTTATGGGAGTTACCAACCAGCTGTGTAAGAAGCTGAAAATCCATGGAGGGTGCAATGGTTGCCTTAGAATTAGATCACAAACAGGAGTCACACAACTTCTAGCCCAAACTACAGACCCATGCCAGAGACTTGAGCTGACATAAGACAGTATCTGACCCTCAGAAAGGGACTAAGGATAGAGCTTCAGATTCTACATATCAATTCCATGACATAAAGTGATACCTCAATGACCCTATGAGTTAGGAATATCTTGGACATTCTAAAAACCTCCTTTGAAAGAAGGAATTTAAAAAAAAAAGATAAAAGAAAGCAAAAATCTCTACCAACACACTAACTCTAGATGTTCAAGTTGGAACATAAAAACAAAAACAAAATGGAAAAAAAATCAAAATAGTATGCAGCTCCAGGATAGTCCTAGTTCCACACTAATGACTCCCAGAGAGAATGATTTGGAAAAACTTCCAAAAACAAAGAATTTAAAAGCGTAAGTTCAACTATGTTGAAACAACTCAAGGATGATATGGCTTCACTCCAAGCTCACCAAAATGAACTAAACGATGAGGTCAATCCAATATATAAAGATAGAATCAATAAAGAGATTTATTGAAAAAAACCTAAATTGAATTAAAGCTGGAAATGAAACACTCAATATAAGCCAAATGAAAATGAAAAGCTCAGTGGAAAGCTTCATCAATATGCAAAACAGATTATCCAGAAGATATGGCAGAGTGATTGGACTATTCAGTAAAAATCAATGATAAATTAAACGTGTGTGTGTGTGTGTGTGTGTGTGTGTGTGTGTGTGTGTGTGTGTGTGTGTGTGTGTTTACAGAACACAAGAGAGCTTTGAGGTATGATGAAATTAGCAAAACTCCTAATTATGGGCACAGAAGAGAGAATACTTCACCAAAGACAGAGAGAATATTCTCAATAACATCTGCCATATGACTCTGCTGCACTACCCCTGGGCTTTTTTCCCTAGGCATATAACCCCTACAGAGACACATACACGTTTATGTTCATACCTGCTCTACTCAGAGTAAGTAGGAGACGGAATCAACCTAGATATCCATCAACAGAAGAATGAATACGCAATGGAATTACTCAGAAGAAAAGGAAAATGAAATTTGCTGTTGAATAGATGAAATAAAAAAAAACCAACTTTACTGAGTAAAGTAACTCAGGCATAGAAAAATAGTGCTACATGTTTTCTCTCATAGGAAATGTTCTATGTTTGTTTAACCTGAAACACAAATAAAAGTCAGAAACTGGTGTTTGGTAGAGAAAATACTTTAAGGGAGGAGCAATAGATAATTAAAAGAATTAAAAATACAGAGGTATATAATACCAGGGACATAAAAGCATAATCAAGTGAGGAGGTGGCTGATAGGGGAAGTCAGGGAATAAAGGTGGGAGAGAGCTCAAGGACAGACACATGAAAAGCCACAGGTTTAAAGCATGATTGCATGTGACATGAAAGAAGTGGGTAGGGGGTTTCAGAGGTTGCAGGATTAAGTTTGGATAAGTATGAGCCTAAGGGAGGAGAGAACATGTGTGAGTGATTTAACTAAAGCTAAGAATGCAAGCTTTATGGAAAGACACTAATTAATATGATAATTTCTATATAAAACCTTGGAGTTTAAATAGAATTACCATGCATGAGTGCACAAAGCCCCTATATGGCATTGGTTATTAAGTGAAAATCACAACACCAGGCCCAGTGTACCTTCCTATTGGTTATATTGTGCAAGAAGACCAGAGAAGTCACCTAAAACAAAACAGGCTGTTGGTTACCTACCATACCTACAGGGAAAGACGTGTGGCTGAAAATGCCAAACGTTCTTCTTTCAGGACACTGAGAAAACAATTTAAAACAAAATGTCAAACTTCCTTCTGGATGGCTAAGCTTATATAGTGCTGAAGGTTCTATGTGCACTGCTGGGAGAGAAAAGAAATTAATAGTCTCAGCCAGTGCTGGACTCTCACTGCTATCCTAAACTGTCAGGTGAGGTCTCCCTATGGTGCAGTACTGGCATGGTTGCTATGGGGTAACTAATCATTTTATCCTTACTTTTTACCTGTTCCATAAGAGAATATTTCATGACTTCTACTGTAAGTCTGGTCAGAAAGTCATGGCTATTGAGGTCCTAGATCCTAGTATACTGCTTTTGTTACTTTGCTATATTGTCATGTTGTTAAATTACCTTCTAAATATTTATCTTTATGCCCATAACATGGGCTGCTCTAAAACTTGATCAGAGAAAGTCTCAAAGTTGGGTCGGATTTTTTTTTTGAGGGTGTTCCCACTTGTAGGTTTTCTATGCTCTAGTGGATGACCACACACTCATGCACATATAAGTATTAATTGTACTTAATGGCTTATCAAAACAACAAAGCAACAAAAATAAGATATGATACAGAGAAGGCATGTCAAAAGTACACTGGGAGATACAGGAGGGAAATGAGAGGAGTATATGATCATACTACATACATGTATGAAAATCTTAGAAAGAAAAATATAATAAAAATAAAAGATAATAGGCAAAGAAACATTTAAACTAAAAAAAAAGAATATTTATACTTATCAAGAGTGAGCACAGGTCACCATTTAAAGAGTATGTATTCTATAGATAAACTTAGGCTAGTCTCTTTGCATGGGCATGACATAGCTGTGCTATCTGCCATAGAACTGATACGTTCTGCCTTGTCTACAATAATTTATAAATGTTGTAAAGAAATCCTTTCAGCTGTGCTTCTTGAGTCAGTGGTCTGTGGATATCTTCTTTCACCTTTTATATCTGGTCAACATCTACTGATTGTACATATTTAATTAAGCATATTTGAAAGCTCATTATCTGTCATGAAACATCAACAGATTCAGTTATATCACATGCCCACTTCTTTCGAAGTACACACATTATAACTGCAATTAAACATAAATTAAAAATAATCACGATAAAGACTCCAAAACAGTCATGGAAATTTAGATATGGTCTTTATAATAATATAAATTTCTATTCCCCTCATTTTAAGTTATAGGTGTTATCTTAACCAAATGAGTTTGGCCAGGGTATTCCAAGCAGTGCTATGAGCAAGGAAAGGATAAATGATATAAATAACATAAATTGTTTAGGCAAGGACCATGGTATTTAGAACTAATAATCTATACAGTCTTTAGTAAGTCATTGACTTCTTCTGAGGCATGGTTTTCTACAGCTTAAAATTGGGGAGACTGGGTTAGAGTAATATTATTAAATAACTTAGAATAATATGATCAAATAGGTTAATTAAATGATATTTTACCTCACTGCTCCAAAATTGTTATTAGTAAAGAGCTAGATTTTTAAGATTAAAAAGCTAGAATCTTCTGTACCATAAATTTACAAATTATCTTTCTTTTCAAACAATAATCTTGATATACCTAATTCTTGTAAATATTTTGTATGTAAGATGTCATATAGATTATACATTTGGAAGTGGAAGTAATTATAGTTAGCCTAGAAATGTTTTAAGATGCTTTAAAAAAGGCAAAGTGATAACACTAATTTTATTTGCAAATGATTTATGTACATGTATTTGAAAAGCACAAGAGAAGTATAAGAAGCTGTTTTTAAAGTTTTCAGATTAGTCAAAAGGAAAATAAATATCAATAACTTCCTTATCTGGAACATTAATAATAGTATGTGTGTACACACACATACAGCAATACACATATACAGCATACACATATACATATACACACACAATACACTTGCATAGAAACATACATACATACATATATAAACAATACCTATTTGTATATGCAACACATATGTGAATCTCATACACATATCACATATACTTATACCATGTACAATAATACACATATGTAGATACAACATACACACATACATAGACCCACATATAATACATATATATGCAACATATGTATGCATACATAAAGCACATATACACATGCACTTAAATACAGATAAATATATAGGACATTAATAATATATTTTAGGACCAAGTGCAGTGGAAAACTGGAAGAAGAATCTAAATCTTTCAGGATGATTAAAAAAGACAATGTAGATGATAGAAGCTCAATATTTAAAATCATAATTCTTTTGAAGATAATATACAAAAATTGTGTATACAAAATGATATGGGGTGCTAGTACTATGTATTTTTAGTTTAGGGAAGAGAGAGGGATTTCTTCCTTTACTCCCTATTTGTCGACCATCTGTTTTACGTGTGGTATTATATTACCACTTCCCACAATACATTTCAGAGCTAAAGCAGGAGTCTCTGAGAACAGTAACCTTCCATTGCACTGGGCACTTACACTACAGTTGTCAGCTCCATCATATTCCAAAGGCTTTGTTTCATCCTGGGATTAGAAATACAATTAATTAAGGGCCAGATGTTCATTCTTGTTCTTATCTGCACTCTGTATGGTTTGTATAAAATGAACCACCATTGTATATCTGTGTAAAGTGTATATACAATGCTCTTAACATAAATGTGCTGTGTTTACATGAATGTAAATCCAAATGTTGTCACTAGAATATTAACATCACAATAAAAATTCAGAAATTTGTGATATACGCATACTGCCTTTCTTGTTAGCCTTTGCCTTTCCTTCCCCTCCCCCCTTTGGCTCCACACATGGATTGGCTGCTAGTAAAGTCAATACTACACCTGCATATTTAATGTTAATGGGGTAATATCTCCAGCTCCCATGGGTAACAATGTTCTTCAGCCCTAATTCTCAGCCTTTAAACAGAATTACCTAATCCCTAATTCCACCTCTGGTGGCCCTGCCAAATCCACTCTTCTCTCTTAAGTTGCTATGTGAGTCCAACACTCTCTCACAGAGTTTAGTTGTGTGCAATCTCATCATTTGCAATGTTCGAATAGAGTGACCCAAAACACTTCTATTGGGAGGGAAAAAAAATACAATTGGGAAAAATTAACTCCATCCTCTTAAAGTTAATTTAAACCTGTGGATCAAGACAGTTTGGGGATGCATATCAGATATCCTCCATATCAGATATTTATATTATGATCCATAGCAGAAGTAAAATTACATTTTTAAACTAGCAATGAAATAATTTTATGGTCGGGGTCACCACAACATGAAGAACTGTAATAAAGGGTCGCAGCATTAGGAAGGTGGAGAACTACTGATTCAAGGCTAAGGTAAAAATGTAATGTGACATCATGTCATTATAATTCAGACTAAGTTTCCCAGACCTGGGATTTATACACCCCTTTCGAATATGAGGTGTATATCTGCAGGGTATTATGCAAATAGCCATTAAAGATAGTATTTCATAATTATTAAATTAAAGAATTCAAATATAAAAATACAACATCAAATCATTTTATATATCAAACGGGTGCTTGTGAGACACCGTATGTTATGGAGTCTCTTTCCTTCATACAATAATCTCACTGAGTAAGTATTTCCTTAGTAACCTCCTAGGCCACTGTTCTCTTTTGAGAGAACGCTTCGGGAGAACAGGTAGATGCAGGCTTCTGTGTCCTCTCCAAATCAGGCATTAATAAATTGGCATATCAGACTCATGTCCAACAACCTCCCTTGGATTCACACCTGTCAGCTCTGCAGAGATAGTGCCGGGAGATTTTGGCAACACTTTAATTTCTATTTGTTTTATTCATTCTCCATTGAAAAAATGTTCCTCTGCCAGTGTGTTCAACATAACTAATTCTTAAGTACTTTGGTTGTTAGCCTAAATTCTTAGCAAAGTGATTCTTCATAAAAAAGAAACGGTACCAATATCAACATCAGTCTATTCTCCACTGAAAAATCACTTCCCTTCACGACCTGTTCTTTGGGCATCCATTTTACATGCAATGTGAAAATTTTCTAGACATTTCACTGTCTTTTCTAAGTGTGTGCACATTTCAAGTGACTAGCCATTTTTCTTTTTGTTTCAGGAAAGAAAGGCAAATGTATGAGAAAAGAAAAAGGCTGGGTAAGGTAAACAACATAAACCTCACTGCTGTCTCCTGTGTAAAGTGTATAAGAGAAGAATTGTTTGTTTTCTTAATCATTTCATTTTTAATCAAAGAAGCTGTGCAAGACAAACGAAGGATGTCAGCAAGGACAACATGACAAAGAGACTAATCAACTGCAGAGTGCTTATACCACTGAGAAGAGACAAATGGCATAAACTGCCTTCTGGGGATGGAACAGGTAGCTAAGCACAGTCAGGTCACCCTGGCAGGCCACACACTGCCAGTGAAGAAGTATACAATCGGTACTCAAAACAGTTATAGTACAGTAACGTGTTAACTGTTTATAAATTGTCTTTATAATAGAAGATAAATGTCCTCGCATCCAATGGCTTATCTTGTATTACTCAAATGAGAAAACATGAAGCCTGTTGTGCGTGTTTTCAGCTGATGGTGTGGTCGATAAATCAAAAGACAAAAGAACATTTTTTGTCTTATAACATGCACCATAAAACCTTTGTTTCTTTACCCTAAAGGCACAACCATGGCAATTTAAATTTCACACCCTCCAGTTCTCTTCTTGCATAATTTATCTTACAAATAAGACCTCCCTTTTCTATATCTTTGTCTTTTATAAATATTGCATTCCTCCATTTTCTGGTCTGAGTTTGCAGCATTGTCAGTGAAAGAGAAAACAAGCTTGTAAAAGATACCTAGCCACACACCCTCCTGTCTTCTTGCCCAGCTTTGTGTACCAATGCAGAGCAGGGCCCTGCTGCCCATGATAGTTACCTTCTTGATGGTCTCCAGCATGGACCGCCCTCCCTGCCAGGGCTTGGAGTTTTTCCTGATACATGACAAACTCGCCATGCTGTGCCACTTGCGGTCCTCCAGCTTCTTATGGAAGGCATTCGCAAGCAGAAGCACCGTGTCATAGATGTAAAGGTTAGAAATCTGGAAAGACATTAGACAGCAGTGATGAGACCCTCCGCTCTAGCCATCCACATGGAGTTAAGACAGCTTGGCAGCTCTCTCCTGCCATCCATGTGTGCTTCACTGGGTTGCTTACTAGGCAGGATGTTTTTCTTTTCATTCCTTATCTAATTTTACCATGGAGATCAAGGTCTATCTGATTGTATACCTCAATTGCTTTTCTGGCTTATTTGAGTATGAAAGAGAAGATTAAAAAAGAGTAGCTTTGACAGAGGTAAGGCTACTGTTAGTGCCAGTCCTTAGAAAATCACCTGGCCCTTATTTCTTTCTGAAGAGACAGACATCTTAAGACTACAATTGAAAGTGACCCTGAGTAATAAAGTTTCTCAGTATGTCAAGTTTCTGTGATGTGGTTATTCATATGGATTCAACTATCAACGTTGTTTCAAATTTGATCTTATATGAATGTCATAGGATCCAAAGTGGGAAGCAGTCACTTCTGTGTACGAGTAGAGAACTCTATAGTAATAAGGAAGGACAGTTATCAGAAGTATTCATAAACATCAGAATAATTAGGTGCATACAAAGAGCTGTGGGGATACACAGACACCACGATTGACTGACAAGATAAATGCCACAACCAGCTGATAGCCTGTGCACGCATGTGTGCTTATAGCAACATTTTTGTCTACAGTAGCCATGTTTTCTACACAGGTAGCTCACTAGATTACAGCTGATATTTTCCCCCAAGGTCTATTTCAATCCTTAAATAACTCTTGCCAGTAGGACCATCTATGCTATCAATTATTTACCAATGTTGCCTAGTTTTTAAGAGATTAGAATTTATCCAGGACACATGACCACGAATAGAGGTAAGAGGTCAGAAAAAGCTACCAAATGTCACTTTATTGCCTCTCAGAAGGAAAATTTAACATAAAAAAAAAAAAAAAAAGCTGAGCAAAAGAGATAGTGAAAGAAACTCATTTTCACCTTGAAGCACTCCAGCTATCTTAGGTTTTCAAGTGTCACATTTTCACAGTTTTTCCTGCAAACCAAGGAGAGGCTATGCAGATTGTCAGTGATTGTAATTAATCAAGAAGGAAATTCACAATATCGTCTCTGCACATTACAGAATGCTGTGGAGATCCAGCCACTGGGATAATGAGAGTGATGCTATGCATAGCCGTTAGACAGAATGCCCCAACAATATCTTGTGGGTTTCATTTCACATTTCAGAGAATCTTTAATCATCTGGGATTGTTAGGCATTATTTTATGGGCAAATTTATAGGAGAGCCATACTAGTAGATGTGGGAATTTCTTTGAAGAGGTATTGAAGACTTTTATGTACTCTGTAAGACTGAAGTAATTTTTCTACAGAAATATCTGGGCAGGCTGTTGTTACTATCACCCAACATAGGTAACTGTTGGAGGAACTAGGTTAGACTGGCAGACATCTACTATGAAGGAAGTATGGTATCTGAAGCTAAAAGTAGTCCATGAATTCATGTCAGAATGAGAGTGCAAGGATCCAATATAATAAGGAAAAGATACACGAAAGACGAGTGGATCATACCAAACAACCCACAGAAATCTTAAAACAGAATTCTCAAAATGAAAAGAATGATGTGTCCTGCCTAGCCTCACTTGAACCACTCCTCGCTGCTGCTTCCCACCTGTCCTAGACCACTCCTCACCCCTGCTTCCCACCTGTTCTGGACCAGTCCTCACCCCTGCTTCCCACCTGTCCTGGACCACTCCTCACCCCTGCTTCCCACCTGTCCT
>CM052700.1:75445348-75494656 GCA_028551405.1 Uromys caudimaculatus
TCACCCCTGCTTCCCACCTGTCCTGGACCACTCCTCACCCCTGCTTCCCACCTGTCCTGTTCCACTCTGTACACCTGCTTCCCACCTGTCCTGAAACACTCTGTACACCTGCTTCCCACCTGTCCTGAAACACTCTGTATGTACTTCCTCCACTTCCATCTATACTTTGACCCTCCCTTTGCTTTATGTGGGATAGCCTGACAGAATCCCTCCATGTGCTTTTATTTTTCTCCAAATAGCTAACTTTCCTCACATTCTGTTCAAAGTTTACACAGTAGGAGAATTCTTCTGATAATCCTTCTTTCTGCCTGATGACCTAGGCAGTCCTTTAAAGGGTAATTTATTTAATGAAAATTTCATATGTAATACATACACAGTCCCACTAATGCTTCTACCCTCTCTTATCCTATGCCTACCCTGACCACCCACCCCCTTACTGTTTCCAACTGCCTATCCCATTTCATGCATTTTGCTTGTTCTTTGATCCACTGTGTTTAAACAGGATCACTCTTCCATACACTGGATGAAGCTCTCTGTTGAAGCAGAAGTAGCTGTGTCATTTCCTGAAGACAATGACTTCTTCCCTAACACTCTTGACAGCCATCTTTCTGTGGCTCCAAGAACACTCAGTTCATCCCTCCACTGAAAATCACTGTGCTGGTAAAGGCTTTTAAAAGTTATGAATGAAGATACATGCTGTATGTCCTTTTTAAAAGTATTTCTGTCTTCTTATATTTTTAAATCTCCTCCCAACTTACCAAACAGTCTGGAACATACTTAGCTTTCAATAAACAATTGTCAAAATAAGTCAAAGAATGGGACAAATAGAGAAGAAGAATGCCAAGTTGAAAGTCTAGGGATTCTGACAGAAATTAAGATATAACGAATTTGGGCATTATTTTTTCCATACTCAACAGTTCAGAGAGTCTTTTTCTTCATACCTAAGACATGTTTTCTGAGCATCTGTGCTCATTGTAAAGGCAAATGCTTTGAGCCTGACACATGAGAGATGTTTTCAATGCCTGCCCACTTTCCTCCACTTGTCCACATTACAAACAGCCTGGTCAGAAAGTTGTGCTGACCTTTTCTGAGCTGTTAGTTATCCTAGACTATTACTTTTTCCTCAGGTAGGTTCTCATTATCCTTTGAGGTTCACATTTGCTCATCTCCTTTCCAACACCATCTACTAACCTTATGATCACAGCCTTCATGAGGTCTTTGACTCCTCCCACAAAGTGATGCCAAGCCATCTGTCTCAGTATGTAAAAAGCTGATTCCAAGTTTTATGCACACTTTTATCCCTTCCATACTGTCTGAAAATCTGAACATAACCCCGTCTCTTACAATCTTGCACTCCAACATTCGTTCTCCCATAACTGATTCACGTTCCTGCGATCATACTTGTTCTCTGACACCAGCAAACCTCCAGGAACCATCTGCCCCTTGCCCTGTAATGCGCTCTGTCCTTCTGTTGATCACTGCCCGGTACAGTTTCTAGGGTGCCTGCCACACTAGACCTCTTCCTTTGTCTTTCTCCCGTTTCTCCTTTCCATAAAAAGTTTAGTAACTAGAACCGACACATTAATGCAGATGTGAGCTGCCTAGGAGATAGGAGTGGGAGACAGTCTCTCTCTTGATCTTGGCAAAGTGCTTCTGACACAGAGTCCAAGACTGTATTAAAGTGGTTCAGAGCAGATTTGACTTGCACTGTGATCATATTGAATTTGCCTTCAAAGTAACGATTTTGAGCAGCTGTCAGACCAAGGCTCTTCCACCTAGCTTTTATGTAATTGACTGTGGAGCTACTTGATTTCTGTGGAATTTCAACCTTAAGGATTATTACAAGTCAATACTAACAGTTCTGACCTTGATTATGTAATGCTACATAATCTTTTTCCTCATAGGTTCATGTCTTTTACAATTTTGATCAAGTGGAGATTGACACATGAAGAATTAAGTTGGAGGACAGAAGTTTGTGAATGACCATGCAGAGGATATTTATCTAGGCAAGGCGGAAGGCTCTGGCTATGTACTTCTCAAACTGACCTTAGAATGATAGCTGATGGCAAGCTATACACATCAGAATGTATTCAGTACCACAGAATGAATTTAAAGGACATTCTAGGTATGCCAAATCTTAGAGATTTTGTTGACATATGTAGGTGATTCACTTTTATGCAGCGACTTAGAGAAAAATAAATAGTTTGGTTGACAGATCTTTGAAATATGTTAGTTTTATAAAATCTCTAATGTTATAATTTTTAAAGTAACTATATAGTAACATTTTTAGTATTTGAACTTTTTCCTATTGACAGAATTTATTTCCTTTTTATCCTTAGGATTGATAATGCCTGAGTGGTATCTACTTTGCTGAACTTTTCAATGTCTTGCCTAAGGAGTTCTGAAGAAAATTGCCAAATATTATATAAACTCAGTTTGTAACACATAACACTGGCAGTCCTCCAATATACTAAATAGATAACTATTTAGAAAGATTTAGTTTTTAGAAAGATTTAGAATTTGCTTGTTCTTAAAAAAAAAAAAAGGCCTGTTTTCTTATGTGAAGTACACAAAAACATACTAACATATTTTACAACTTATGTAAATATGCATAGTATTGCACACTACTATGATTTGGTGTACTAATCTTGAAGAACTGTTCTCCTATGTCTTGAAGATTGTAATAATAAATCAATCTCTGAGACTTTGATTCTGCCTCCCACACTTTCCCTTTTCTTTCTAAATTACATAAGTGGTATTGTGATCATATCTGCTAGTTCACTGATTGCTCTGGACAATTATTCAACAAGCCTTGTTTAAGCATGGATGTATACCCTTCAAATCTTCAAACTGTGGTTGGGCATGGTAGCACAAGCCTTTAATCCCAAGATTCAGGAGGCAAAGGCAGGTGGGTTTCTGTGAGTTTGTGGCAAGCTGAGTCTACAGAGTGAATTCCAGGACATCCAGGGCTAAATAGAGAGACCCTGTGTCCAAAACAAAAACAAAAACAAAACAACAATAAACTTCAAACCTTTGTGTTTTCTAATCCACTGAATTGTATTCTATAATGAGTTTTGCTCATAAAAGGCCAGCTTTATCACTCTAAATTGCACTCATGGTCTTAACCCTACCAACAACCTAACACTTAGAAGACAGGTTCTTGGAAGAAAATGGTAAGCCTTCTTTTTCTCTCCATTGCACTGAAGCTAACAAAGCCTTAGCGTGCAGGAAGGGTTGTTTCCCTCAAACTCCACCGTCCACTCTGTCATTGTTACTTATGATGCACCTTCAGCTAATCCCTTTGCTTTTTGATTTCTAATTTAAGATTTATGAAATTTGTCTTCATTGCTTTCCAAACCTATCTCCCCTTTCTAAATACATTCACAAAAGGCAAAGGTTAGGAGCCCACGGACAAGTCCATGGTTCCTCACCTTCTCACAGCACATAAATCCACTTGATGTTACAATTCCTCTTCTAGCCTTAGTGCGCGCCTGAGCCCTATTTGCATACTTGCATTCGTTGGCATTGCTTTTAACTGGGCACTCCCAGAATGCCGAGATAAAAGACTATCTGTGGTCTCACTCACCTGCTTTGCTTCACAGACATGAGTGGAGTGGGCTCCTTTTCCTAAGGAGCTCTCTACTTCTGAATTAGCATGCAGTGAGAACTCACTTGATTTAGTTGTTTTAAATAGAGTGAGATAAAGCTTTAAACCTAGGAAGGGCTGAGTACAGAGTACTCTGCTTGTAGTGGAATACTTTAAATTCGAGAGCTCTGAACACATTCTCTTAATTATGTAAATCTTCCCATATAAAAAGTTTCCATCAGTTCTCATTTTCACATAGGAAATATTTAGTATAATTCTATCATACATAAGAGGTAAGTTAATATGAAACAAACAATTTCAAAAAAAAAAAAACCACCTTAATTGTTCTGTTTTCTTTCATTTGTAGATTTGTGAGCAAAGGAAGAAATTATATGGCAGCGTGGTATGTCTGTAGAATCCCTGTTCATCCCCTAAGTATGAGTGGGAACACCGAGAAAATGTTTGTGTGGTTATCCAAATCAACAGTTACACTGTTAGGCAAATGTACTTTGATGCTCTCTGCTTTCCAAAGATGACAGTCATTGGTGTTCTTAAGTGCTGTTTATATTTCCTGATATTTCTTTTGACATGAACAATTTTAACATTGCATAATTTCCTAAGTTACACTTATTTTATGCTTTCCTTCATTTAGACTCCTGTCATTTTCACTTTATACTCATAATCAGTTATGATGTAAGTAATCTATCACAAACATAAAATTAAAAACAGCATTAACATTTGGACAGGAATGGTAAGGCTTCAGAGTCTCTTACATGGAAGAGGCTAAAGCTAAACTCTTTTAAAACCTCATAAGGAGCAGCAGATTTTTGGATACGCAACAATCTTGGAACCCTTAATACAAATAAACATGAGGAAATGTTAAGGTGAATGGCAATCTTTTAAACAGCCAATGAGTGAAGAAGGCTGCGGAATTAGCTATCTAAGACTTGGTTTTACACAATTACTTTATGAGATATTGTGAAACACAAATTAGACTTCTTAGAGTTGTATTTCCACACTATTAAAACACTTCTAGGGAGTAAATATTTTCTATTCTAAACTTTTTAAAGGATGACATTTCTGGAATATATTATATTTTTCTGATTTGAAAAATTGATGGTGATTAATCTTTGTTGATACCCAATGCCACCCTTAAATATCCTCAGATGTTGACACAGCACTCTTGCAGTACACATAGAGACTGCTGGACCATGCAGGTTGGTTTTGCAGTACAGCCCTCTACTGACTACGCATATAGGTGAATGTGGCAAATTGATTTTTTTCTTCCTCCTGCCTTTTGTAGGGCTGGAGAACTTCTCATGGCCCCCTGCTACTGATGCCTGCTTTCTTAAACACCAGATTCCAGTGGACAGATTGAGATCTTCAGTCAAAGAGGAAAATAGTTAATAGGATTCTTCTTTTAAAAACGAAAAGAAAAAAAAAAGAAGAGAAAAGAAAAGAGAAGAAATAGACTCTAAGAGATTTCTAAAAGACAGGCTTCTGCTTAAGCTTTGTAAACTTGGTGCTCTCCAGTCTCCTATTCAGAAATTTGTGTTTAATTTGAAATGCTTTCTGTAACGGTGAGGGTGCCATTGTCCCTTGTGTGAGTTGGGTATTGGCAAACAGCACCACAGCATATTTTGAATTTTAAATATGCTTTCACTTTTTTTTTTAAAGAGTTAAAGGTCTTCAATCTAGAAATCTTTTTAAAAGGGAATAAATATCTCTGCATTTATGTCACAGAATTCAAGCAATTCTGTTCACTTAATACTTTGAAGTTCAGCCTTGGGTGTGTCAGCTGCAGTCCCCTCTCTAGGAAATGCCCTGTGTCTCTGTGTTTGCTTAGAAGGAAGGAATATTCACTTACTGGCTTTTTATTAAGAAAGTAGGCATTTTTTTCCTATAATAGGATCAAAGGGATCAAAGACAAAGGCTCTTTGCACTCCCTGCCAAAGGCAGTTAGATGTGAGAGGATGGAATGTCCCCACGAACAATAAAGTATGCCACCTCATTCTAGTGTCACTCAGAGATTTCATCCCAGGTCCCCAAAGATGCACCATGGAAGATATAGCCCACCCGTTAAGACCCACCTCCATATTCTGTGCGAAGGGATCCTTTGGATCGCACAGTGTTGATGAAATTCGGTGGTTGCCACGGTAACAGCGCTGACTTATATTCTGGGGGACTGGAAATGTCTGCCGAATAATTGTTAACCTTCCAATGGACCTTCTGACAAGTTCCTGAACATCCACATCATTTATTTCCTAAAAGTTAAGAAGAGGAAGAATTAGCAGTTCTTAAATATAGTAGCACAAATACAAAAGAATTGCTGACCAGTTATTTGGAGGTACAAAGGAATCTGTTGCCCTAACACATCTGATTCATTTAGCTAGCATTTAATGAAAGTTATGTGTATTTATTAAAATGTTGAATTCAGTCATACTTGCTGTCTATTGCTTTGTATTATGTAACCTCATTGCTCAACAAGTCTACATGGAACATGTGGTTTAAAGATGCTTTGGGTTTTTTGTTTGTTTGGTTGGTTGGTTGGTTGGTTGGTTTGGTTTTTCGAGACAGGGTTTCTCTGTATAGCCCTGGCTGTCCTGGAACTCACTCTGTAGACCAGGCTGGCCTCGAACTCAGAGATCTGCCTGCCTCTGCCTCCCAAGTGCTGGGATTAAAGGCGTGCACCACCATCGCCCAGCTAAAGATGCTTTGTTAAAGACAACTTAATAACCAATTATGCTGAAAATATGAGGAAAATATTGAAAGTTCACAAAATAAGATTCAATTACAGTTTATGATTCACTAATAGCTTTCAATATATTTTGTATACCAAGGAAGGGACATGTGATGTAAGATGTATCCTTGTTGTTCTTAGCGATGAAAATTGAGGGTTTTAAACTAAGTAAAAGAAAACAAAGGAGACACTATCTTAAATGTTTTCCTACTGATGTCCATATATGTTTCTTATTGGAAGAATTCAGTTCTCAATAACTACTGATGACAGAGTTAATTTTCACTGTGGTCATTACATAAATGTAAGGAGGTTGGTTAGCATGAACCATGCCAATGAAATCTAGCACTATGTAAATGATACTGACTCTGTGTATGTATGCTCGCCAAACTCTAAGATATTCATTCTCTACTCTCTTCACCTATATGTCCCTATTCTGAAATTAGGCTCAAAGTTTAGGCTCAATAATCGACATAGAAATAATACAAAAATATTAATGTATCTTGGATATGCTTCTGTTTCACTTGGGTCAGAACTAAAGTGCAAACCTAAGTTTCAGTTTCCCAGCAGTCTTTCCTAAAGCATCTTGTGCTCCATCGTGCCCATCTGAAACCTTCTAAGCCAATAAAGCTTTTTGCAATGAACAGATTATTCGTGCAAATTGATTTTTATGCAATGAAAATAAATGATTTGGCATGGGACGTTATGGACTGCCATATGCATTCCTGTGTTTCTATCCAAGGAGCCAACCCTGCATGATGAAGGGAAGCAGACCTCCAAGAAAGTATTAATTTGCTTCTTTTCTCTACCATGTTAATTACAAATTATCATTCTTTATGGCATATAGCCAGAAAACTCACCCCTTCTTTATATTCTTTATGAAATATAGCTTTCTCTAAAAATAAAATAACACCTGCCATCAGCTGTATCCACAGTAACATCAGGAAGTTCTGGGCGATTAATCCTTAATGCACCATAAACAATGGCTGTCAGCAGCTTAAATGCCATCTTTTCCCCTTAGTGTGTGTCATTTCACTGGCCACCTAAACTTTGTCTGGCAAAGCCTACTACTTTGAATTTTCCATTACTTGCTCACAAAGCAGAATTAAACAGTGTCTAGTCAATTCTATTTTAATACCTGATATTCATCTGAAATCTTTTAAAGTGAATTAATATCAACTTTGCTACTCAATATCTTTCAGTGTTTTAAAATACTACATTGTACAGCCAGGAAGTTTCACCCAGAAGGTAGCAAATGACACACTACTTTCTTTTTATGTTAATATGGGATTCTTCTATCCTAATCAGATAACTATTTACCTAAATGTATCAAACACGACCATCTTCATCTGATCCTTACAAAGTGATGATCTATAAGCCGGCATATTAAAGTCAAAATCTGTAGATAATAAACGCCTACTTTGTATCAGGCAAAATGCTAGATTGTTTATCTGGTTTTACCTTTTGTTTTAAAAAATCAACATTGGACCACTGTTTTTAATAACTTTATAAATAAAAAAACCAAGGAGACCCAAAGATATTTATTTGGATTATTTGTATTCAGGGAATATTTTAGAAATGTCATGAAAAAAAGAAAGAAATGGTGTGTACTAATTATATAAAGAGTCACATTGCCTTGATAGAATCATGTTGATTAATATTTAAGAATAATATCAATGAAGATAGTAAACACACATTACATCAGAGTTTAGTGACTGATAGCTCTAAAGGAATAAGATCTTGTGTCCTGAGACCTGCCCTAGGACGAACCCTCTCACAGGCCTGTCTCCAAACACAGAAAGGGCAGCTTACAACCCAAAAGTTCCATGAGATGAAGTTCTCACTTACATACCTTCAAGTAAATTTGAAGGATGCCAACTTGAATAGAACATATTTTGTCTGTTATTATTTGAGGAAGGAAAATGAAAGTAATTTTCTGAGGGAAAAGAATCTGCCATTCTGAGGGAAACGAACAGTCTGTCTCAAACAGTTTACTTGCAATTTTAGTTTTGACACTTGGTCTTCACACCTATTCAAGGTGGTGTGGCAGCCTGATCAGGATGGGCTTCAGATTGACAGGAATATTATTTTGCTCCCCAAAAGGTATGCTACAAGTGTGGCAGACACAAAGTCATATACATATTTAATGACAATTGCTCAATTAATCTAAAAAAGAGATACTTTCAAAACAGCAAAAATGTTTTCCGAAGTAAGTGGTTATATTAACATAGCAAACTCTTGTGCAATCAGGGTTCACATTGCCATTTCTAAAAGTAATGTTCAAATTTTATGATTTTGAGAACAATTCCATAAGGAACTAGTTTATAAAAAACTGAACACTACTTGAGACCCCAGAACTACCAAATATACTAATTGATTTCTGTAAAGTAATACTGAAATATCTGGGTTTTTAAAGCCTCTGAAGAATCAGAATTCTAACATTGTCTTTGGAATCTTCATTTGCTTCTATTTATGAACATAGAATTAATACTATAATAGAAACAAGTTTGTCCAGCATATTTGACTTTTTAATTTTACTTATTTGGGAACAAAGCACAACACTATTTTTCCAAAGAGTAATTACTAATAATCATAAACTAGTAAGAGTTGAATTAATATATCCAAGTAAATATTCAATTTACATTAATAGTTTAATGTAGACTGGACTCTGAAGGGCCAATAGAGGAAAACATAAGAAATTATCTGGTAAGAAAACAGTAATATGCACGGTCCCCCAAAAATCCTTTAGAATTCAGTCATCCTGAAGTAGGTCAACTTCAGGTTGAAATAAAGAGAAATTGGGAGGACAAAAAGACTTTCAAGATCTATTAAATCAGTTAATAGCCTGAACTATATTATTTCAGAAAAGAGTATATTGTTCCTTCTTCCCATGTGTTCCCTTTTTCTTTCATCTCTTTGCATCCTCGATCACAGGAAGTATTCAGTAAATATTGGGATACTGAAATTTTATTGCATGAACCAATCATAAGGTTTTACTAAACCATCTTCTTATAGAATCAGTAGTTGAAAATTTAATATTAGATGCTTATAATGCATTGAAAATGATAAATAATCCTGACATAGCAAATTTCAGTAATGAGATGTTGTAGTCTGCTATGCTGCAGTTGTAAAAGATGTTTTTCTAATATGTTTGTGTTCTTCTTGCTGTGGCAGAGTTGACCCTGTGACATTTCAAGAAAGTCCAACACTAACATCAAGTAATTTTGCAAATACTGTATTGGAATCTGAAACAAAATCAGTAGGAAGAGGAACAGAATGGTAATTTTATTCTTGACTGACTATTAACATAGAGGTTAATTAATCAGTAAACCAAGAAAAAGTTCAAAATATCTACTATATCTCTAAAATTTGAAATTTCAAATCAAGAATCTAAACCCCCAAACTAAAGACTTCTTCCATAACCGAAATCCTCACTGACTCACAGAGAATAATGACTTTAAACTTGTTTTAAGTCATTGGAATGAAAAGAGGCCTTGAAGGTCAGAGTCAGCATCGCCAGGAAATCAGGAGTTAGAAGCATGACTACTGAACCAAATGAGCTTTCTATGTTCTGGCTTTTGTTAAACAAATAAAGCACCAAGTCATTTGCTTTAGGTTACTACAGGGATGCTACTACTGATACAGAAGTCTGTTGTGAGCATGGGGAGACTAGAAACACCACCACCAAGGCCTAACTTGATTGATTGCTCCCTGTGAGCTGTACAGCCTCTATTAGTACAGTGTACTTGATGCAAATTAAAACGAAATATATTGTTTTCAAGTTTCTACAACTTGTGCCATAATGCATGTCAGCTTTGATTTATAATCCCTTTCTATAAAACTATTGGTGCAATAAGATTAAATAAATTTTTGCCACCGGTTTTAAAATTAGCTACTAAACCATGGTTATGCAAAGTGAAGTAGACAAAATCACTTTCTTCCTGTTCAGTCAAAGGGGCGTTAACATGCCTGGGAGGGTTTTGTTGTTACTCTGGAAGATATGAAGCTTTTTAACAAATTTGAAAAATTCATGTTTTTCCTCTTTATTGAAATAAGAAGAAATCATCATTCATCTGTTAATTTTTATAATAAGCATGGAAATGGAAAAACAAACAAACAAACATGGGAGAAAAGGGTGTAGCTCAAGTTTCCTGAAGTAGACTTCAAGAGAATGAGGTGGCTAAGTGGAGCTGGATAGAAATGGAGAGCTGACCTTGGATAGACTGGCTGATAATACTTTTCCTTGCAAACGTGTTCATTCTTTGTGCTTCTGTTTGGTTCAGATAAAAGCAGTAGCTGATGTAAATGGCATAGGCAGTGAACATTTTATTTTTGTTCTAAACAGTGTTGACTTGCTAGAGAGAAATGGCACTTCCGTCAAGGACTGAAGAAGTATGGCCAGTAAGCAGTAGAGCACACTAAAGGTTTCAAGGCAGTGATGATGAAGCTATCCTTGGAAGCACTCAGCAAAGTCTTCAGGTTGAGAAAAGAATTGAGCTTTTCTATAACCTTCTGTAGTGCTGACCCTGAATGAGTGGTTGGCAAGTTAAATTGCTTTGCTTATTGGATAGTTTCTTTTGCAACATTGTAGCTAAGATATCATCAAGGGAGTACATGTTAGTCTACTATGTATGTATAATATAGCTTATAGTATGAAGACTGTGAAGGGGACCTTTCTGGTGAAGTTCTAATTGACCTTGAATGGTGGGGAAACACTCCTCCATCCTGTTTTTGTTGTTTTACTCAAGTTCGCTCTCAGGATTCTAGTATCACGGTAGGAACAAAATTGAAGGCAGAAAAAGAAATAATGCAGGGGTTCCTTCTGCAATCTCACCAAAAGATAGGAGAAAATGACCTTCCACTTGACAGATTGTATTCGTTTGTTTGATTACCCACTAAGGAGGTAAGAAGCCCCTGTTTTTTTTTCTAGCCTGCTTTGTGAACACAAGTGCAGAAGCTTCCCGTCTGATCTGCAGTAGGAAACCCATGTGGTCTTTTAAGAGAGGTCATGTGTGAGATGAAAACAGGGATTCCTTATTTACAAACAAAAAGAAATCTACAAAATAATTAAACTAAAGACAATGGAGATTTCAAAAATATAACTCAAAGCCAAAATCAACTGAAGCTTTTCACTGGTAAGACTGCTACTAAAATCCCATTATTTCCCCTAAATAATATTTTAAATACATGGTGTATTATTTAATATCTTTGAACATTAGTTTCGTTTTAGAAAAACAAAGATATCTATCTGAACATTTCTGAAAGCACACTAAATTCTTTTCAGTGTTGCTGTCTTTCTAGTCTGATGCATAAACACTTAGATGAAAACGAATAGGCAAGATGAGAACGTAATTGTAAGGGAGCCCGATATGGCTGTCTCCTAAGAGGCTCTGCCAGAGCCTGACAAATACAGAGGCAGATGCTCTCAGCCAACCATTGGACTGAGCGCTGGGTCCCTGATGGAGGATTTGGAGAAGGGACTGAAGCAGCTGAGGGGGTTTGCAGTCCTGTTGGGGGGGAGCAACAGTGTCAACTAGCCAGACACCCCCCGGAGCTCCTGGGGACTGAACCACCAAGTGAAGAGTACACCTGGAGGGACCCATGGCTTTCGCCCTGTATGTGGCAGAGGATGGCCTTGTTGGACATCAGTGGGAGAAGCGACCCTTGGTCCTGTGGGGTTTCAATGCCCCAGTGTAGGGGAATGCCGGGGCAGGAAGGAGAGGCAGGGGGAGAGGGGAGGGGATAGGCGGTTTTTGGAGGGGAGACCAGGAGAGGGGATAACATTTGAAATGTAAATGTAAAGAAAATATTCAATAAAAGAAAACAAAAATGAGAGAGAGAGAGACAGAGACAGAGAGACAGAGAGACAGAGAGATATCTCGTGCATCCACACTGCCTGCAGGAATCTCAAAGAAAATGTATAAGGAATATAATGACAAACCATATAGCCTAAAGATTGACATTCCCTGAAGATGGGGAGATGGCTTCAATATCTTTACTCTGAGTTAAAAAGACTGAAACCTGTATAGGAGAAACATTTGTATTTTACTTTGCCATTTGAAGAGGAACAGCATTTATCTTCCAAAGACCCTCAGACACACATACCCTTGCCACTTTCATGGTTAATCAAGTTACAGGAGAGGGATAGCGCGGTGGAACAGGAAAAGAAGGCTACAGCAGCAGCGGCAGTTTTTGAGTCATTCCTCAGGCTTTGTAAGGACAGAACCTTATTGAATCCTTTTAGTAAATCCCAGGGCAGAATATACACATATTGTACAGCAAGGTTGTAAACGTTAAGTCCATACCAAACGCCTGGTCCCCAGACTCCAAAAGGGCAGTCCTGGATGACAGGGGGATTTCTGGTGGTTAGATAAGTCAGCCACCCACAGGAACTTGCCAATTCAGTTTTCCTTTACCAAATGGAGCCATTTGTTTCCCTTATCACAGAAGAATGGACAAATGGCTATTGGTGGTGCCTATTAGCGTACTGAAGTGCATGCTTACCTCCAGGCTTCCTTAGCACCAAAAGTACTTGTTATGCATTTCAAAGCCGGTGCTAGTTATCGTAGCTTTTTTCATCTTCCTCTTACCCTAAACTCCCTCCAGCCCACTGGATTCCCATCCGGCAGCTACTCATTCTCCTTTTAAACCTGCCATTTCTCAGACTCTCTCCATCTCTCCTCTGTCTGTCTGTCTTTGTCTGTCTCTGTCTCTGTCTCTCAGTCTCTCTTTGTCTCTCTTTCTGTCCCCCCTCACTCTTTTTCCTCTTCTCTCTTCCTCTCTCTCTTCTTTCCTGGCCAGATCTAGTCTGTTGGCCATGTTCAGTACATATTCTTTCTCTGCTCTGAATTCTTACAAATGCCTCTGGTTGTTCTAGCTCTCATATCTACAGTAAAAACTTTCCCCTTAACCTTACCATTTAGAGGTCATGTTGTCAGTTTATCCAATAAGTACAATGTAACAAATAACCATCCAAGGTGAAATCTATTTTATTTGTCTTGGCTGTAAAACCAAAATTTTTATTCAAAATGCTCTGTTGTTCCTAAAACAACTGCATCACCCTATAATTCCAAGAATAGTATTGGTACATAAGTAATTCACTATTTATAAATTGTAGGCAGAGATGGACAACATCTCATTCTCAGGTCATATGGTGCTGCAAGGTGCTGTCACCTATCTGTCCACATCTGCTCTGTTGCTGTCTTTGCTGATCTTGACTGACAAATACGGAGGAATAATTTCTCAGATTGCAGCACACTCTGAATCCTCAATGTTGCCTTTGCAAAATGTTAGGCAAAGAATCTAAAGGAATCTGACAGTCTTTGGATTTTTAAAACAGTTGCATTTCTTTATAGGGGGTGGAACTTGTTCTTTGTTGATTGATGTTCATAAGCTGAACCATTAAATTCTCGAGTAGGGAGACAAATATGGAATTTTTTAAAAAAGACATTAAAATACAAATGGAACACAGACTCCCCCCTGGGAGATTCACATTGGTTACAAAGAACAACTGAACTTTTCCTATAGATGATCTCTCTTAAGTAGGCAGTGTGTGCAACTAGAAAAGACAGACCCTCAGTGGGAAGGCTTTCTCCACTTATTTAATTCAAATAAAAACGTGTTTCTATTTTTATTAGAGAGCATTCATGCAGTACACTGAGGCTTTGCTTCCTGTTCTGCTCCCTCTTAGGGGTGAGGGCCTTTGGAAACTCCATGTCTGCAAAAGTGGCTGTTGATAGGAAAGGTGTGAGCTTTACCTCATTTATGATGATCCAGTGACAGTCAAAAGCAACCAGATTAGTCTCCACCACCTAGAAGAGAAAGCAAGCAAGTCATCAGCATTAATCATGAAGATGGAGCCACTCTAAAGAGATCCACTCAGTTAATGGACAAAACACTTCTAGAAAAGTCTTGAATTAATGCAGATGGAATGCTGTCAGCAAAGCCGTGTAGATATAGCAGTGCTTGCTGGCAGACACTGGAGACATGCAAAGTAAGCTTGAATACAGCATTCATCAAGGATAGAAAAAAATGCAAATTTAAAAAGAAGATTTAAACAATAAAGTTTTTAGATTTAACAGATTTCAAATCTCATATTTTTAGTTCTAATGCCTTTCAGTGTTATTATATATGCAATAAATATCTAAGTAGTACTACAATCTCATTCAATCACAAGTTACTTTTTTATCATCTCAGTGTGTATATTACTGTTTTGACTGAACTCTATTGTGAAAAATGGTTTTGTTACATGCATTTGAAGTAGATTCAGTTCTAAAGTTACACTGTAAAATGAGAAAAGCAATTTATACTACATTCACAAAATGTTACATATAAAACATACAAATGAATAAACAATATGTTAAGTTACAATTTTTTTTTTTTTTTTTTTTGAGACAGGATCTCACTATGTAGCCCTGGTTGGTGATGTAGAGTACATGATATAAACCTGGCCTTGGACTCACACAGATTTTGCCTTTATTCCTCAAATGATGAGATTAAGGGTGTGGACCACCATGCCTGGTGGGGTAGCGATCTTGACTGATCAACTTTGAATATTTAACATAGGCCAAATATAAGCTTATCTCAGCATATAGTGTATGTATCTCTCTGTCTCTCTGTCTCTGTCTCTCTGTCTCTGTCTCTGTCTCTGTCTCTCTCTCTCTCTCTCTCTGTTTATGTGTCTGTATGTGTGTATGTGATTATGTGTGTGCTTGTGTGTGTGTCTATATATATACGTGCTGCTTTTGTAACAAGATTTCCACTGTATATATTCTTATTATACATTTTATGTTCTTTCAGTTCATGTGAAAAGCATATAACGAGTGAGGTTGCTGTGTAATAAATTATTACTGTATTTTTAGTGGTAGTATTTATAGACTAGACTTGGTCTCAAGTGTAGATGTTTTTCAGGAACTACCCAGGATGTTCCAAAGTGTGAACTGGTCTCGGGGGTGTTCTTTGTCCTATGGAGAAGCATTGCTTCAAAGGTGCATTGAATAAGAAAAAAATGTAATTGTATTCACATTTATTATACTGTTAGATATTTTTTCAATTCAAATATATAATTATTTGCACTTATTTTTAATATTGATGTATTATACTATTTCAATGTCATCTGAATCCCATGAAGTTGATGAACAAATTATGAATACTGAAGAAAATGAAGGCTTCTTTTTTACTTTCAGGTTTATCATTATTGTTTCCAGGGTATATACATAATCACTTATAGGTGAAACTTTTTTAATAATAAAGATTTATTTATTTTATGTGTGTGAGTACACTGTCACTTTCTTCAGACACCCCAGAAAAGGGCATCAGATCCCATTACAGCTGGTTGTAAGCCATGTGGTTGCCGGGAATTGAACTCAGGACCTCTGGAAGAGCAGTTAGTGCCCTAACAACTGAGCCATCTCTCCAGCTTCTAGGTAAAAATTTTTATGGAGAATATCATAAGTAACAATGTCCAGTTTTAATTATAGAAAAAATACTTTTAACTTTATATCAGTAATAGCAAATTTTTTTTTAATTTTTAATTTTCTTCATTAATATTTATAGAGACATATCAATGATTTAGTAACAATGAAAAACCTTAGAAAATAAGTTGAAATTACATCAGAAGTTAAAAAAGAGATAAGCCCAACATTTGGGTGTTAGAAAAATCTATCTCAGTATAAAACAGCAAAATGCTTGTACATATGGGGGGAAAACCTTATACTTAAAATGTGGGTTAGAAAGACGTTAAGGCCAAACCACAGGCAGCACAGACTGAAAGCACGTCTAAATAATATCAGTGGCAAAACAAAAAAAAGGTAATTTAGGTAAAACCGCCCTTTGTAATGATAAGCTATGCCATGTAAACAGGTTAACGAAATCCAAGGAGGAGAACTCATCATTGCATATAGTTATTGTTAAAAAGTTATCTTATTGCAGGACTGAGGGACTACTAAACGATCGCATAAACAGTCTGTGAGAAAAGTGAAAGAAATATTTCACACCATGATTTGAAATAAAGAAAACACAAAACAGTAAGGAGCCTCCACAAAGAAGAAAGGCAACCAGAGCACCCCAGACCCAATCATCTCATTCCAGATCATGATACAGGTGTCTCCCCCAGCCCATGATGCAAGAATCTCATCCCAGACCATGATGCAGTCCACGTTCCTTATAAACAGTAGAGAAGTACTCTGCTGTACTCTCCCCCCAGCCCTCTGCCAGGAGTATTACATACAAAATCATTTTAGCAGTATAAATTTAAAACAAGGAAAAAGCTATTAGCATTTACTGTAGATAAATAATCAGTCACTTTTCACATTACCTGAGACCTCTTTGCCATAGGTGGCCACTATGCGGCCCTCTGTTTGAGTATGTTGGATTATTCCATCCATATGTTTCATGTTCTTTAGAAGACAGTGTCTTTTCACCTCCCTTTCTAGTTTTCAAGCTGGCAAGTCCTCTACTGTTTCTCTGTGATGCTGTTTTAAAGTCATTAGTTCCATATCTTTCCTTCAAAGCCGTATTTCTGATTCCAGGCCAGATAATGTGAGCAGAACTGGTACAGGACACTTCCAAACCTGTCTGCCTGTGCCCACATACTAATGTCTGTGTGTTTCTGACCACTTGCTTGTGCTTGCCTGCTATACCTTGTAGAATGTGGACACTGTGTCATGCCCAGGAATACTTTGATAGTCACATTGTCTCTGGCACAGAAAATAACTTTTCTCTACATTTCCTGCTGTCACATTAAGATAATATGAGATATTACATTTTGGGTCTACTTTTTACAGTAATTCAGCATCTCTTGTCTAAAGTAAAACATTGATACTAATACCTGCTCTGTACCTTTTTATAATCTTAAATTTTAATTAACATAATTACTAACATAACTGGAGCTTCTGTGACTTGATAAAGACTTGATCTGAAAATTACAGGTTGTATCCTGGACATTTTAGTGGATATTAAATATTTGAGATTTCCTTCTACAAGTGCATTTTTCTTTGTAGAAGGAAATCAATTGCTAGTAGAATGATAATTAGTAATGAAAAGACACAGATGCCCTGTCCCTTTAATCATATAATAAAGAATATTTATGCATACAAATCTATGAAGTACTGAAGCACCATATTTCAAAGAAGCACTTAAAAGAAAAACTATAATACATACAAAATATTATCTGGAGAAATGTCCACTCAAAGAGGAGTAGGATTCCTTTAGGTGAAGGATAATTTGTTCATGAATTAATAAGAAGATCACATGGATTCTTGGAAATTTTATAACTGAATGTAACTGAAAGAAGGTAATATTTTAAACTGATTACAAATAAAGAAAGATAGTTTGGAAAGAGGCATAAAAGAGGGTGGAGCGCAACTCTCTGGACCTTAGGAACTTGAATGATGATGACCAGAATTATAGTAGAAGGCACAGGTGGCCTATCACAGAGGCTGAAACCCACCAGGGAATTAAAGGAGAAGCACACAGTGCTATCCTTCTCATAGATAAGCAGCCTCACATGACAGTCCTCATTCTTAAGGAAGGCACATTTAAAAACAAGCAACTTTGAGGTAAGTGTAGCTAAGGAACAACAAATGACCGCTGGACATCCACATCCGTTTACCGGATAATTTAAATACCTTTAGTAATATTATTCCGTTTCCATGGAATAACACTTAAGTTTCAGTAATGCTGCATCAAATTAGTGACATTGCTGCAATAAACTTCCCAATTCTGGATTTAAGACATTACTATTTTAATTATTTCGGGGCATCCTAGAATTTCTAAATTCTTTGTATTTATTTCTATAGTTACGATACAATTCACTTACAAAAGCCTTTTTTTTTTTCCTCCAGTGATGTATTCTCATTGTCAAATTGACTGGATTTAGAATTGCCATGGAAACACACTTCAGGTATATCTATGAGGTTGTTTCCAAAAGGCTAAACTTAGCTGGAAAGATCTGCCATGAATAAATGCAGCACCATCCCATGGTCTTGGGACACAGAATTTTATGCCTCCACTAGGGATTCTATGCTTTAAAAATAAAAAAAAATCTATACTGATCTAAGTACGTCATGGGAGTCTATGGAGACAGAAATTAAGAGTTTATGCTGCCAGTGAATGCTCAAATTGCAGCTCACAACTGCCTTTAATCCCAGTCCAAGGAAATCTGATGTCCCTTCTGGCCTCAGCAAGTACCAGGCTTGAGCCACACCCACCCCCTCCTGCATTTCTGCTTCCTGACTTCTGATACATCCTCACTGGCCACCACACTCCTTCCAGTCTGGCTTCTCTGTCAAAGCGGACTGTGTTGCTTCTTAAACACTGTATCAAAATAAAGCCCTCTTCCCTTAAGTAGTTTTTCTCAAATTTTTGTTCTTGTTTTGTTTCTGTTTTGACACAGCAACTAAAAAGCTATACATTTTTTTCTTACTTACATAGCACAGCTTACATTTTACTGAAACTGGATTGAAATTCCCCTCCCCACATATACTTTAAAAAAAAAATAGTAATAGGATCTCTCTCATATCCAAGCATATTACTGTTATAATTCTCAAGACTCACTGTGTGGGTTATTAGTAATTTCAAGTTGTGCTTTTAAAACAAAATATCAAAAATCTGAGGTCACAATAAAATAGGGAAGTAGTCATAATTCAATAATAGCATTTATCACCATGATGACTCATAAAAGGTACCTAAAAGACTACCTCCCTCCTGGACAACCCAAAGTAAACAGCAAGCTCTCCAGCCAGAACAGCAGCTGAACTCCACAGAAGAACAGGCGATGTGGAAATAGGGGTTTTTCTTGGTAATCTGTTTTGAATACCTCACTACATAAGTCTTTCTCAGCATTAGACATGGGTATTTAGGAGTGTGTAAAGAGCATGTCCCACATGCAGTGCGGTACTGTGGAGCTCGGTCCACTTCTCCGTTTAGCAATGTAATTATAACAAAGGAGACCTTCCACCTTCCACAAGGCTAAGCTTACTTTAACTGAATTCTGCTAAAAAGAAGGTGACAGAGGAATCAAGCCCTGTCAGGGAGACGAGCCACGAGTAAGGACAGACCATCTGTCACTGGCAGGACCTTAGGACTTTTGAGTCTTTAGTAAGGCCCAACAATTTATCATCATGTCTTCCAATGTTCGTTCTCAAATCTTTAGCTGTGCTAAGTAAGACAATCTGAAGCAAAGAAATCAACCACACTGCCAGAGTGCGTATCTCACTGGGATTAAATGAAGATCAGATCCTACAAGTACAGAGGACAATTTAATTGACTAAACAATAACAGCAACATGCTGTTATTTCACTCAGGTTTGTGGCTCAACTAAATTACACTTGTTTCCTTTGCAGGATACACTGAATATTTATACTAAGGTTTGTGATACATCACAGCAGCCAGGACAGCAGGTGTTTGCTTCCTTACTCTTACCTATGCCAGACACCAGGTAGAAGCCAGTGAGGGGAAAGCCTATGCAAAAGGTCTCAAGACTTATTCCAGACTTATTCTATTTAGCCAGAGAAATGTGTAAGAGCTACGCCCTTCCTGCTCCTCATCGGTAGTAATCTAACTTGTTCAGCATTGCTAGAACTTCCTTCTATGCAACAGTTCTTCAATGCTTTGCAACCAGATACATTGAAAAACAGTAGGTTAAATAAAGTTAAACACATGTTACTGCTGCATTGCTCCTCAAAGTGCTGAGCATCAACTCAGAAGTAGAATGAACATGAAAGTCACTAAGATGTAATACAACTTTAGATCACATAGTAAAGCTCCATATTCATAAACATGAACTTTAAAATCAGAATCAATGCATTCATTTTTTCATGTATCCTTATACAAACTACTAAGCTGGTAAGCTTCAGGGTCTATTTGTCAATATGGATAAAATTGTTCCCACATAACACTGTCATCAGGAGGATAAGAGATAGTGGACCATGCTAAGATTACAATGAACATCAGCTACTTATGTCTTAACATATGTGTTAATGCTCTCCAGAGCAAGATGGTTGGAATGACAAAATTCCAAATGAATTTCACAAAGAAACTTTATTTTTCCTACTGTAAATCTTATGTGATTAAAATGTTTCAAGAACTACAAACTAGAAACAGTATCAATGTACCCATACATTTCCATAATGTCTAAAATTCATTGAAATACTTTGCAATCTGTGCTAAGAGCTCTACAGTAGCCCTAGAGAATGCACAGCCAACAAGCTGACCTGTTTTCAAAACAGGAACAACTGGTGAACTGCTATGTTCATGTAAGCCCCTAATCAAACATAATGGTTTAAACAAAATGGCGACATTTTCCTTCTGTTTTTTGTTTTTTTGTTTTTCCTGTTTTGAAAAAGGGACAAAACCAAACTGTAGTGGCTTGTATTCTCATGCTAATTGTGTTAAAAAACAAAAACAAAAACAAAAAACCTTTTTGCAATGTCCTTCAAGTCGGTTAAAAGAAGCCAACCCCCAGTTAGCTCTGACTGGGAAATATAGTTGCAACAGCCAATGGCTGGACAGAGAGAAAGAGGAGGGACTTTTAGAATTCCTGGGCAAGAAATGCAGGGGAAGAGAAGAAGAGATTTCGCCCTGAGAGGGGCATAGGATAGATCACACCAGGAAGAGCACGAGGGTGAGAGGGCCGAAATGTAGAAGCAAAGGGAAAGGGGGCCCCACGGGAGGGCTGCCCAGAAGGAAACAGTGCAGCAAAGATAAAATAGAGATTTAGAAAGTGTTAACTCAGGAATACCGGAGGGGAGTGTGTGTTAGCTGCGAGGAGGTTTGGAAGCCCCCAGCTGATGAGCAAGTTAAGGCTTATTAAATATAAAGTTTGGTTGCCTCTGTGTGCGTGTATGTGTGCGTGTGTGTGTGATTTCGTTTATTAATCCAGAGCTCTTGGGTGGGTGCAAAGACGCACGTGAACTCATCAGGAGCATAGAGCAGCTTTTAAAGATTTACCACCACACCAAACCAAACCACTGTATTCTCTTCAGTAAAGTATATAAAGAGGGTAAAAACGTATAAAGTAGATATAAACGTCTTTTATTTTTGTTTGGAGCTCATTCCAGTTGCCCTAATGATTCATGTAGGTCAACAGGACCACGGTTCAGTGCATCTGAGATCAGAGATCACACTGATCTGCTCTTCCTAAGGCTCAGCAAACACATACACATTAGGGTACTCATGAGTACCATTTCTCTAGCCAGCCCTTTGGTTTTTTTCCATGGACTTCTCCCTAGCACAGAAGCAAGGTATAAGGAGGCAGGGAAGTGCTCAGGCACATGGGATCTAAGTCCCAAGTTGATCTAGCAGATGGCACTAGAAATCCTTACATTTCTACTGGGCAGCAGGGTGCTGTCCCACAGCCCATTGTCTTGTCAGTGGTTCCCTGTGCTCAGCATGGAGCCCAGATCTCTTCTGTTATATCCAAGCAGCTACTCTCTGCCAACCCACTTTCTGCCTTTTGCTTTGGAAGCTGTGCTCTGATCTTCCAGCTGGAAGATCACAAATACTTCCATCCAAATCCTCTTGCCATCACTGCCAAAGTTGTTTCATAAATGGATTTGCTAGATTTATTGTTTCTTCTATGTACTTGGGTCTCCTACACCCCCTGGGAGATGGAATCCTGCCACAGCAGTGAGCTGGCCAACGCTGGGCTACCAACTGTTTCTCACTGTGTAAAGATGTGTGCTGACCCAAGGAAACCCACTCTGCCTTCATCACATGGCATAGACCATCTTCCTGTGTCCTGTAAGGTTCAACAAAGACTGAAGAGTGATTAAAAGTAAACTCAAAACTTCAACACTTTCATGAGAATATATGGGTTTGATGATTACTGTTAGATCAATGGATTACTGTATTATTGTTTCTACTTCTCTTTTAAATACATTTCGAGTTTTTCTGCTTAGCCTTGAATTTACTACATAGCTGAGGTTGACTTTGACCTGATGTTCTTTCTCCCATATCACAAATATTGGGATATAGATGGCTGCCATCATAGTTGTCTCTATTTTTAATTCTTTTGGTGTTTCTGTTGACATTGTAGGATTCTTGTACCGTTGCTATGTCAATCAAAGGCCAATTGTGCCAAGATTGTGTATATGTGTGTTGTGTGTGTGTGGATGTGTGTGCACTCACTTGTGTGTGTATAAAGATCAGAGTTGGTTTTGTATTCTTCCTCTATCTATCTATCTATCTATCTATCTATCTATCTATCTATCTATCTATCTATCTATAATTTTATGTGTAAGAATGTTTTCTTCCATGGATATGTGTTCATCAGGTACATTCCTGGTACCTGCACAGGTCAGAAAAGGTCATTAGATAGCCTGGACCTAGAGTTATAGACAGTTGTGACCCAGTAGAGAATTAAGCTCAAATCCTTGGAAAGAGTAGCCAGATCTGTTAATTGTTGAGACAACTCTCTAACATTGTTCTAGATCCTTCTATTTTATGTGTGTGTCAGGGGACAGGGATTCTCTAAACAGTTCTGACTGTTCTGTTCTGGAACTCACTCTATTTAAACTAGGCTAGCCTTGAACTGATATAGCTTCTCATATCTCTACCTACCAAGCACTGGGATTAAAGGCATGTGCCATCATGCCCGGGTTTTCTCTTATGTTTGAAGCAGGGTTTCTAGCAGCACATGGACCTCTCTGATTCAGCCAGGCCACCCTGTCAAGTAATCTCCAGGGATCCTCCTGTCTCTATCTCTTGAACTCTGGGACTGTAAGTTTAAAATGCTACATCTGGCTTTTTACACAGGTGTAGACCACCCAAAGTCAGGGCCTCATGTTTGTACATGAAGCACTTTACAAACAGAGACTTACTAGACCCCAGACTGTTTCTAAGATTCTGATGAAGAATGGCACTTCCTTTTTCCTTTCACCATATTCTAACATGCTGACTTTTAGAACAATTAGGAAACACCATTAAAGTGTTTATTTATTTTTAATATTCAAATAATCATTGGTAGGATATATTAGTTCCTAAGTGTGACTGACAACATAAATGAGCAAGCCTTTAGTGGGAGTTTGATCAAGATTTAAAATGACAGTTTGGGGACATATTGATACTTAACTGGTAAGATGTATAAAGTGTTTTTTTTTTTCCCTAGCCTGAAGCAAGGAAAAAAGAAGGACAGGAGGAAAGGGTAAAATGGAAGAATAGAAAGGGCGAGAGATTATAAGTGAGGTTCTCAATGACAAATAACAGCCAGAGCCACACATGGCCCTTCACACAGTGAGTTTTCACACCTTGGCTCACTCCCTGGATTTCTTCTCTATCCTACATGGACAACCATTTTTCAAATGGTAACTATTTTTCTTCCCTATTCCTATTGTGCAGGGTAATTTTTTTCCACCTCTGTGTTTGCCTGAGTCTCTGACCTCATCATCCCCAAGGGAACTGTGCTTATGCAAGTAGTTGAGAGGACAGGTTGCATATTATGTACTATTCTACTCCCTTTTGTAAGCTCCCTAAGAAAATGTCATCTTCATGACTGCTGTGTCTTTATCACTAATCAGTAATTATATCTACAATAGAAGGATTTTCATAAACATGGTGCTAAGGTCAACACAGAAATTACTAAGTATAATGTAGTAAACAATTTTTGCAGTACATCCGTAATCAAATACTGTAATTTAATATTTATTAAGTACTTATGTATCAGGTACTAGATAATCATGTATATGGATGCTCTGTGTATTAGATTATATGACATTTACACATTCTGTGCATGTGTATGTGTGTGTGTATATATATATGTGTCTGTAAACTTTGTCTCCCCAAGAAAATTATGTGAGAATGAAGATTAAAGTTATTTCTGGCCGGGCAGTGGTGGCGCACACCTTTAATCCCAGCACTCGGGAGGCAGAGGCAGGTGGATTTCTGAGTTCAAGGCCAGCCTGATCTACAGAGTGAGTTTCAGGACAGCCAGGGCTACACAGAGAAACCCTGTCTCGAAAAAAAAAAAAAAATCAAAAAAAAAAAAAGTTATTTCTGTATATATATAAATATCTTGATAAATTCCCAGTATCTTTATTATTTATGTCATACAATGTGCAACACACACACATATATAATTTATATATTACACATTTTATATATAAATTATTTATATATAAAGTTATATATAAATAAATGCACACATGTATATAAAGGATTAGAGATGGCTCAATGGTTAAGAGCACTTGCTACTCTGGCCAGGGACCCAGACATGGTTGTCAGAACCAACGTAGTAGCTCACAACTATCTTTACCTCCAGTTCTTAGGTACCAGAAGTCCTCTTCTCATTTCTGTAGGCTCTATATTTACATTGTATAAATACATACATGCAGGAAAACACTCATAAAATTTAAAAAATATATAGAAATGAAAAGAAAAGTAAAAGAAACTGAGAGAACAAACCTTTGAGTAACTCACTAAAGTCATAAGATTAGGCATAAGGAGAAGGCAGCAATTGTCATAGCTTTTATATGAAAATGTTCTCCTAGCTCTGTTTCTCAGAGTTGCAGAAACTATTGTGCACGTTTTCAAAATGAGAGCTGTAGTTAAACTGAAGGTTGCAGAACAATCTACGGGCACACCACAGTTTTCATTTATATCATTCCATGTTAACTTATAAATATCTGTCGATCTCAGAGAGAGAAGCAATAAAGCATTACATAATCTGAGCAGTTCAAACAGTGAGGCTACTGCTTCAGCGTATGCCCATTTGTGCTGACCTGGTATAAGAAAATTTGTTCTTGGTTATTCTCAGTCCTTACCCCTTTTTAGGACTGGAGATTCTACTATAACGATTAGCAGACTAAAAGCTTTAAACACGTATCTGTTCAGTTTAACTACGTATGCATGCTTTTGTACACTATGCCTACTTATACATAGTTCTCAACCCAGTCCTCATCCAAAGAAAGCTATTTATTACTGTAATTCCATCACAGGAGAACTTTCCAATGCCGCCGCACAGGAAGTGTATAATGCTGATAGAGAGAAAATTGGACAATGATTTCCAGAGACTATGCCAAGAACTGAAATGCAAATTAAGCACTACGTGTCTGCTTTTTGGGCAATTAATGGGCATACTGATTTTCCTATAATAACGAAAGCATCTGTATGTGGCTTGGCTCTATCCTGTACTCTGCATGACTTATCATTTGTGAGGCTGATCACTTCACAATACTATCAGCATTATAAGGTGTATGTTACTCAGCATTTCTGTTATCTTTTAGCTCACTATATATTATATTGAGACTTTGCTTTCTAGAAGTTTCAAGAGTATTATATTAGTGATTTTGGAATCAAAAGATGTCAATGCAATCATTATTGGTTACAAACCTGTCCCAAGAGACAGAATTCAAATACAAAATGTGAACTTCCACCTCCTCACCTAAACTATTTGCTGTGTCTGTCACTCTCAAAAGGTTTGCTTCACTGAATTAAGCTTGACCATTAAAGCCTTTAATTAAGTGTTCAAAACTCATATTTTCCTTCATTTTTAAATCTCTGGAGCCATTCTTTCTACATTAAAACAGTCTCATAGTTGATAGTAAAACCAGTTGTTATGGTGTTGGGCTTGGCAGCAATGGACACTGTCCAGAGTTCTAAGGTACTGGCTTTTTCCTCTGTGTTATTTCAAGGTAGTGGATATAAGCTACCTTTTCTTACCACTGACAAATTATCTTATGGTGTTAGAAATGTGTTTAGTAAAAAAGTGCCACTTGGAACCGAGGCACTAACTTCTATCTGCTCAAACAAAATGCTACTACATGCAGAAAAGAACTGCAGTACTTGACACAGCAACCGATGTTATGATCACACTAGGCACACACATACAATGTCAGCTGAAACATAGAAGTGATCCTATGTTACAGATAACTTTATGTCTGCTTGTTCTTAAACATTTTACATAATATCCTCTGTCTGTATATGTTTATAAATGCATTCTCTCTGTTAAATAGTTAGTATTGCCTTAAGTGTCACTAATGTATCTTAAAATTCACTACTTCCTCTTTTTTTAAAAATAGAATGCACACTGTATGTGTGTTTTTTTTTTTGTTTTTTTTTTTTTGTTGTTGTTTTTTTTGGCATCACTGCAAATAAATGACTTCTAACCTCTACTAGACCCTTAATTCTGACTACAAGTTCTTTTTCATGTATACTCAGTTTTATTCCTCTCCCATTCTCCCAGTCAGTGATATTCTAACATTCCAACTTCAACCAGTTAAATTAGCCTGTCCTTCTAACAGGGTCACAAGTAACTGCTCATTATGAAACAACAAAACTGGACAAAGCTCATCAGTTACAGATGATTCCCAGCTTTCAGATTTCTGCCCTTCCCAAGTCAGAAGTGAACAAAGTACTCCTCATTCAGAGCAGAAGACTAGAATGTGATGAGTAAGTATACACTAACTGCTGAAGTAAACTCAAACACATGCTAGAAAGAAAGCAGCCCTGGGGTTGCTGGGCTCAGAGCCCAAACAATGGGGAAGCAGATGAATGCCTTCATCTCCATCTTTACGTAGGGTGACTCTAAAATCTCTAAAGCCTGTGTATATCTGGACATTCATTCCTCCAATGGCAATGTACTTAACTTTTCATTCAGGAAACCCCAGAAACCACTCAAGGGACAGTTTAGCTTCCAAGAATGGAGACATACAGAAGCAACCAACTCTTCTGATTTACGGCTTTCGATGTCATAAGCTTTGTATCACCCAGACAGACCATTATAGTAACCCGTACTCCACAGCTGAAAAGAATCATGCAAACTACGTAGAGATGACATGAACATATACAGGTATGAAAAATAATTCTAGCATCCCCTTCTCAATATCCACTCAACAAGCAGCACCTACCTACAAACCTTCCTACAAACTCACCTACCTCCCCACTGCCCCCCAGCTGATCCAATGTACATTACAGCTTTCCTCTTCAGCTTCTGGCTTCCTTTTGGTTGACTTGCTTTCAAACTTTTTCTTTTGTCAAAAGCTGACTATAGAATTGTATGCTATGCATTGGACCACAGGCCCTTTCTGGGGGCTAATTCTGAAGCAGTTTTATTTTATTTTATTTTTGCAAGCATCTTCCTTGGATACAGTCCCATTTGCTTACATTCAGATCCCATTCCTGGTAAGACAATCTTGTTCTTTTGTCATGATGGTTTCTCCCTGTACTTTCTGGAAGTGTCTCCATAATGAGCCATCTCTATGAAAATACTTATTTCAGGATTTGTTCCAGTAATTTAAACCGAGTCAGCCTTCCCTCACAAAACACACAATTCATTCCACAAAAAGACAATGGTTCCTAACATGAAATGAGAATCTTAAGAAGAAAATTCTTGAGACATTAAAGTGATTCATAACCTATTCTAAAATAGCACTTTCTATTGTAAATCATTAGCACACTCTGAAAATTCCAGTAAAACTATGTGTAGTGTATTGAGAATTCTTTATATTATAATGTCTCATTTTAACATGTATGAGAACCACCTACAGAACTTTGTAAATCATTCTACTGGGCCCACTGCTGAGTGAGAAGGTTTATCATGAGGGCTATGAATAAACTCTTTTAAGAAGGACCAGAGTGATGCCAAGCTGAGGACTCTGTGGATAATACTGGTACCCATCCCTTTATAAAGAACTTAGTCAGAGACAAACCACAATGACCTGGCATGGATGTGCTTCTACTTACTAATCAGTGTTTCTGGAGACCTTGTGATGAAAAAGGCTGATGTGAACCCTGTCCTCAGAGAATGCCACTGGGTGCTGATCAGGAATCATGAAAATATAGTGATGTCTGCCAACATGGGCAAGAGAGTACATTAGAAGTAGCTAAGGACAAGAACCCTCCCAAGGATGGAAGACCCAAAATCCTTGATTAGAAAGAATATTTCATAATTAAACCTATATCTTAAAAGAATTTATTTGAAGACAGCATCTTGAAGGACACATTGTTATTAATACTTCAATAAGTGCATTGCAAAACATAGCCTTGTATCAATTGTTTTCATTATACCTATTTTTCCATATGGGATGATGTATTTACTCTCTACTAGAATTGAATTTTCTTACTTGTAAACATTAACAATTATATTTTTTGTCAAGTTTTGCTCTCCTTTCATCACAAAAGATGAGTCTGTCTTGTTATCAATTAAACTTTGAAATACATCATTACTTATTAGATGCAATTTCAAATTAAACAGTAAAAATCATTTTTGCTAAGCTGTTAAATATATCATATATAAAAGCTCATTCTAATTAATTGCTATGAGATAAAGTGAAAAGGCAGAAATATCCAAATGATTGCCACATGTACTCTGTCCTTTAGTCAGCTTTTCTCTTGAGAAATTATCTTATCAAGAAATATACATTCTGACTCAAGTGTCTTCACCTTACTTCACCTTACTAGGGCTAGGCCCATAGTGCTGAGTAGTAATGTCAAGTCCATGTACCATAAAATCACCTGGAAACATGTCAGTACTTGGCTGGGACATTTTACAAAGTGCAGACACTTCCAATCTCTCATATATTTCATAGCTTATTCAAGTATTTGTGTTATTTCAGCGTAAAAATTGACAGTCAATAAAATTTTCATTTTGCCTATGTCAGAATACAAAAGTACGAGAAAGCCATAAGCCAGTTTGGGAATGATGCTGTACTTCCTTCAGACTCTAAAACATGAGCTGACAGCTACAGTGCTGTGTACCACCAGTGCTCCTCCATAAAACAGTTTGAAAGCATCCTAAAGAAATGGATTGACAAGCTTAAATGCCTTCCTCCCAGGCTGATTTCATGTCAGAAATGCTACAAGATTGTCTTCATGTGTCTCAGGACAGTAATTACTTTTGTGAGGAGAATAAGGACATATTGAAAAACACCCCATTCTGTGGTCTGGGAATCATAGTTGTTAAAGGGATCTTATATTATTGTGTGATCTGTTTGTTCTTGTTTGTTATAAACATTAGAGAATTGATTATGGGGTTTTAAAATGTTTGCTACTTCTACAGACTGAGTCTTCATTGGCTAACGAAGCAGGCTAGGCTGTAAGTGAGTTTCTCATATTCTTGCTTTTACAAACACATCTAAATCACTGGCAATTCAATATGCATGTTAGTCAACTCAAAAAAGGTTTCACATAAGCAGGAAATTAACTTCCCCTCTTTTGGCGTGGAGGACTGGCCCTAGAACCTCACTTCTATAAGGTCAGTGCTCTAATTCCTCTGTGAGATGTGCAGATCTATTTCTTTTTTTTCAATTACAAAGTGATACACATAAAACAGAAGATTTATTCTCATCTTTATAATACATGCTCTGAAAAATTGGTGGAAGTGCTTATCATTCAATGTCTTGATTAAACAATTTAGAATATTATGTATTTACTATTTTTTCCCAAAAGAATCTTGACTAATAATAAGGCTTTACTTTTCAGCTCCTTTAGGTGATTTATGAACTTATTTTAAATGTATTGCTTTTGTGGTTATTTGCCTTACTTTATTAAAGAGTTAAAAAGTGAGAATTATGTTTCTTTTTCAGCTCTTGTCTAGACAAATTACCATTCCTCTCTTCCAAAACCATGGTTATTTCCATTAGACATGACTCCTAACAACAAACTAAACTTAATTCACTCGCCATTAATCCTTAAGCATAAAGCATACGGGGCAGAATATAGATGTTATAGACATATTAGGGGGCAAGGGAAGACAATGACTGGTCACCAGGAATGATGTCATTCTGGGTATAATAAAGAAATTTTGTGGTTGCAGTGTTCCACAAAAAGGTAAAGAGAGAAATCTTTCCTGACATATTTTGTTAAATAAAATATCCTTTACATGAACTTTGAATCAATGAAATTCAGGGAATAAGACTGTTAGGCAGGAGACATTGCCTGATGGAGAGAAATGGTCCACTAGCACTGACTGGTCTTACCAAAACCCAGTAGTAGCAGATCAGAGCTATCCACATACAGATGTGATAAGGGTAGCTAACTAATTCTGTTGTTGTTATTTGTAATATGTCCTCCCTCTGTCTTCCCTCTCTTCCTTTTTCTCCACACTCCTCACTCCTTACTCCCTTTACCCCTCTATTCTTCTTCTGAGGAGATTTAACCTGGGGCCTGTGTATTCCAGGCAAGTGTTCTGCCATGGATTTATACACTCAGTTCTTTAGTTTGTTTTTTTTTTTTTTCACATAAGGTTTGTAAAACATTCTTAGTGATGAAAAATTATTTATGTTATTCTGTGTGTAATTTATGATAATTACAAACTGTAGTGTTGAAGGATCTTTGATCATACTGTGAAACCCGATTTGTGTCATTTACTGTAAAAAAAAAAAGCCTGCTTCTAGTGGTAATGTGGCTCAGCCCTTAGCACACACTTTTAGTGACTCTGAATGGAATATGGACATGCCTTAATACGCACCTTTAATACCAAACAATGAAGGTAAAGTTAGTTTATAGAAAGAAAAACTACATTTGAAAGTGATGTCTAATTTAGTGTCAGACAAAATGACAAATCAGAGAATGATTTGACAGAATAGGAGATAAAAAAGAGGATACTTAAGAGTGAGTGAGCAGAGAAGAGAAAGAAAGGAGAGGAAGCAGTTTGACCAGGACACTTCTACAGAGACAGGTTGAAGAGAGAGAACAAGTTAGATACAAGTGAAGACAGAAATAACCAGAGAATGAGAAGCAGCTCAGAAAGAACTAAAGGGGTAAACTTATTTAGCATTAAGTCTGAGAGGCTGAAAACATTTTAGGCCTAGATAAAATTGTACTGAGAAGCTTCCAGCACTAGGCCTAGGTTAGTATACTGAGGTAGAAAACCTCAGAGATGACAATTACATCAGGGAAATAAAAGTTACATTTGCAGTATATTTTGTAAATTTATTAAATATTATCATTTTTAAATTGTAACATGGATTCAGTTATGTTCTAGACCTTAACTTTTTTAATTAATGAAACTGTACCTATAGTAGCCCTACCTACACTTGAGAAGTGTGTCACCAAGAGAAAAAGAGTTTGCTATTTTAAATAAGATCGTTGTGGGAAGCTATGAAGTAAGATTCAAATGGGAAGGAGCAGACAAGCAGCATTTTGTACCAATTAACAGTTAATGTGGTGACAGTTTGGACATGGCTGTGGAAGAGATGGTCTGACATGGTTCCTGCCACTGGAGCAGAGCTAGCAGGGCATGGAATTCCTCTAGTATTGACTGTTGCTGTAGGCATAAGTCTTGTTAGTGTAGTAACATATATATTTTATTTTATGTTCCTTCTCCTTTGGGGAATGTTCTCCCTGCCAAGGTTAATGATTCCATAATAATGGAAACAGCATGATTACAGGAAGTAAGAATATGTCTGGTGTTCCACAGAAAAATGGTAATGTTGTGACCTTCAGGACAGCTGTTAAGGCTGTGGGAAAGAACTGTGAAAACATGAGTTCAAGAATAAATAATTGATTCTCCTGCTACTTCTTTCCCAACCTTCATCAAACCTGTGGATTCTGAGCCATAAAGGTAAGCTTCCCTTCCCCCAATCATATTCTCTGCTCACTGAGCCCTCTGGGACAAGCCAAGACTCTCTGAGCAGCCTGCTATCCCAGGGAGACCTCCATTATCCCACTACCTCAACCTCCTCACCTTCATCATATCTGCTACTCCATACAGGCCAGCTTCCTTTCCCCAACCCATCTTCTCTGCTATATGAGTCCTCTGGATCAAGGCAAATTTCATTAGCAGCCTACTAGCCCAAGGGACCTCCATTCTCTCACTAACTCTCTGCCCATCTGGGATTCCATAAAATGACCTAACCTAAGAATAGTAAGAATAGAAGAAGATGAGGGGTTCCAGCTCCAAGGCCAAGAAAATATTTTCAACAAAATCATAGAAGAAAACTTTCCCAACCTAAAGAACAAATTGCATATAAACATACAAGAAGCTTATACAACTCCAATTAGACTAGACTAGAAGAGAAAATCCTCCTGGCACAAAATAATCAGAACACATAATCTACAAAACAAATAAAGAATATTAAAAGCAGCAAGGGAAAACAGGCAGGTAACATAGAAGGGCAGACCTATGTATCAGAATAATACCCGACTTCTCAACAGAGACTCTAAAAAAGTAGAAGGGCTTGAAACCTCTAAAAGCCACAGTTCTCAACTAGACTATTATACCCAGCAAATCTCTCAATCACTCTCAATGGAGAAAATAAGATATTTCAAGACAAATCCAAATTCAAACACTATCTAGTGACAAAGCCAGCCATACAGAAATTACTAGAAAGAAAAACTCCTACCAAAGGAGGATATCTATATTCAAATAAACACAGGAAATAGTAATTCCACACCTGTGGGGTGCATGTGTGCACAGGCGTGCACACACATAAACACACACAGATGCACACAGACACACTAACATCACCAACATCAAGATAACAGGAAATAACAATAACTGGTCATTAATATCTATTAACATCAATGGACCCAATTCTTCAATAAAAAAAAAAAAGGCACAGGCTAACAGAATGGATGCAAACACAGGCTCCATCATTCTGCTGCATTCAAGAAACACACCTCAGCAATAAAGATAGACATTAACTCGGCATAAAAGGCTGCAAAACAGTTTTCCAAGCAAATGAACCCAAGAAGCAAGCTGGAATAGACATTCTAGTATCTAATAAAATATACTTTCAGGCAAAATTAATCAAAAAGAGACAAGGAAGGACACTTCATACCCATCAAAGGAAAATATCTACCAAGATGATATCTCAGTTCTGACCATCTTTGCTCCAAACACAAGGGCACCCACATTTGTAAAAGAAGTATTGCTAAAGCTTAACCCAAACATCAAACACTATACATTAATAGTGAGAGACTTCAACAACCCCCTCTCACCAATTGACATGTCATCCAGACAAAAACTACGCAGAGAAATAACAAAACTAGTCATTATGAATGTTATGAACCTAACAGACATCTATGTAATATTTCACCTGAACGTAAAAATTAATACCTTCTTCTCAGCACTTAATGAATCCAAAACTGACCACATAGTCAGTCACAAAGTAATCCTCAAAAAAATGTAAGAAAATTGAAATAATGCCTTGTTATCTTATCAGACCACCATGATTTAAAGCTAGACTTCTACAATAACAGAAACATCAGAATTTCTGTACACTCATGGAAATTGAAAAACTCTTTACTAAATGATCTCTGGATTAGAGAAGAAATAAAAAAAGAAATTTAAGACTTTCCAGAATTCAATGAAAATGAAGACACAAGATACCCAAACTTATGGGACACAATAAAAGCAGTGTTGTGAGCAAAGTTCCTAGGACTAAGTGCCTCCATAAAGAAATTAGAAAGCTCTAATACCAAAATTTTTAAAGTAGATATGAAAACTCTAGGGAAAAAAAAAGAAGAAGCAATCACACAAAAGAGGAGTAGGAGGCAAGAAATAATCAAAATCAGGGCTGAAATAAATCAGTTAGAAACAACGAAAACAATACAAAATGTCAAAGAAACCAAGAGCTGGTTCTTTGAGAAAAATCACCGAGAAAGATAAATGCATAAGTAAACTAACCAAGACACAGAGAGACAGTATGCAAATAAAATCAGCAATGCAAAAAGAGGCAGAACCACAGACACTGAGGAAATTTCAAAGAATCTTTAGATATTACTTCAAAAGGCTGTACTCCACAAAATTGGAAGTTCTTAATGAAATGGACAATAAACAAATATCAATGACCAAAGTCAAATCAAGATCATGTAAACTATTTAAACAGGACTATAATCCCTAAAGAAATACAAAGTCACTAAATATCTTCCAATCAAAAATCCAGGGCCAGATGGTTTTAGCGCAGAATTCTACCAGACTGTCAAAGAAGAGTTAATACCAATACTCCTCAAACTATTTCACAAAATAGAAATAGAAGGAATATTCCTAAACTCATTCTTTAAGGCCACAGACACACTGATATCTAAACAATACAAAGAAAGAGAGATTCAGACCGATTTCTCTTATGAACACTGATGTTAAAATTACTCAATGAAATATTCGCAAACTGAATCCAGGAATACATCAAAAAGATCATACAACATGATCAAGTAGGATTTATTCCAGAGAGGTGGGGAAGTTTCAATTTATGAAAATCTAGTAATGTAATCCACCATGTAAAAACTGAAAGAAAAAAAATCACGTAATTACCTCATTAGATGTTGAAAAAGCCTTTGACAAAATCAAGCACCCTATCATGTTAAAAGTATTAGTGAGATCAAGGATATAGGACACTTACCTTTAACCAGTATAGAGTATGCCAACAGCTAAAATTAAACCCAATTAAAATCAGGGACAAGACAAGGCTACCCACTCTCTCCCTATCTATTTAATATAGTACTTGAAGTTGTAGTTAGAGCAAGGAGATCAAGGGGATAGAAATTGAAAAGGAAGAAGTCAAAGAATCACTATTTGTAGATGATATGATAATACATCATCTTAAAATTCTACCAGAAAACTCTTACAGCCAATAAATACCTTCAGCAAAGTGGCTGGATACAAAATTAAACCAAAGAAATCAGTAGCCCTCATTTGTACAAGGGATAAACTGGCACAGGAAAAAATTAGGGAAACAACACCATTTACAATAGCCACAAATAATATAAAATATCGTTTGTAACTCTAACCAAGCAAGTAAAAGATCTGTATGACAACTTCAAGTCCCTGAAAAAAGGAATTTTAGAAAACATCAGATAAAAAGATCTCCAATGCTAATGGATAGGTAGGAATAACATAGTGTCTTAATCAGGGTTTCTATTCTATCCATGACCAAGATTCAAGTTGGGGAGGAAAGGATTTATTGAGCTTACACTTCCATGCTGCTGTTCATCATGAAAGGAAGTCAGGACTGGGATTCAAGCAGGTGAGGAAGCAGGAGCTGATGCAGAGGCCATGGAGGGATGTTCCTTACTGGCTTGCTTGCTTTTCTGACTTGCTCAGCCCGCTTTCTTATAGAACCCAGGACTCCCAGCCCACAGATGATACCACTCACAAGGGGCCCTCCCCACTTGATCACTAATTGAGAAAATGCATTACATCTGGATCTCATGGAGGCATTTTCTCAACGGAAACTCCTTTCTCTGTGATAACTCCAGCTTGTGTCAAGTTGACACAAAACCAGTCAGAACAATTGACCCCTTGTCAACTTGACACACAAACACATGACTATTAAGCCTCAACCCTTACTTTCTTATTCATCCCCAAGATCTAAATAACTTTAAAAGTCCCACAGTCTTTGCAAATTCTTATTATTAAAATTTCAATACCCTTTAAAGATATCCAATCTCTTAAAATTCAAAGTCTTTTTACCATCAAAAGTATCTTAACTGTGGGCTCCACTAAAATACCTTCTTCCTTGAGGAGGGAAAATACATCAGGGCACAGTCACAATCAAAAGCAAAATCAAACTCCGACCGTCCAATGTCTGGGATAAACTCATTGTCTTCTGAATTCCTCCAAGGGCTTGTGTCACTTCTCCAGCTCTGCCCTTTGTAGCACATACTTTGTCTTCTAGGTTCCAGGTGCCTGTACTCCACTGCTGCTACTGTTCTTGGTGGTCATCTCATGGTACTGGTATCTCCAAAACACTGCTGTCTTCCGCTGCAACTAAGTTTACCAACAGCCTCTCAAAGGCTCTCTTCATGGTGCCAAGCCTCACCTCCTTTGAATGACCCCTTCAGGCCTGGCTGTCAACTGCAACTGAGGATGCACCTTCACCAATGATCTTCCACGGCCTCTCACAGTGCCCAGGCCTCAGCTGCTCTTCACGACTCCTTCATGCCTTCAACACCAGTACCACCTGGGTGACTCTTACACATTACCAAGTCCAGCCACAGCACAAGATACAACCCTAGCTATCTCTGGAACGCAGCCTCTGTGCTCTCAGAAAACACTTCTCAGAAGACTTCACCCAAATGATGCTGGTCTCCTCTCAGTCACCACCAATTTCCCAGCTCCAGCCAACCAGCATCAATAATCCCAGCAATGCAATGGTTTTTCTTTAGTAGTTCTGGTATCTTGTAAGTCACACCTGATCCTTCAGCCCCAGCTAACCAAAACCATAGAATCTTCACAGTCAGAATAGCAATGGCCCTGATAAGAGCTCCTATACAACATCCGCAGAACAGCCCAAAGTTCCAAAGTTCTTCCATAGTCCTCCCCAAAACATGGTCAGGTTGTCACAGGAATACCCCACTATGCTGGTACCAATTTGTCTTACTCAGGGTTTCTATTCTTGCATAAACATCATGACCAAGATGCAAGTTGGGGAGGAAAGTGTTTATTGAGCTTACACTTCCATGCTGCTGTTCATCATGAAAGGAAGTCAGGACTGGGACTCAAGCAGGTGAGGAAGTAGGAGCTGATGCAGAGGCCATGAAGGGATGTCCCTTACTGGCTTGCTTGCTTTTCCTGACTTGCTTAGCCTGCTTTCTTATAGAACCCAAGACTACCAGCCCACAGACGGTACCACCCACAAGGGGCCCTCCCCCCTTGATCACTAATCGAGAAAATGCCTTAGCGCTGGATCTCATGGAGGCATTTTCTCAACGGAAACTCCTTTCTCTGTGATAACTCTAGCTTGTGTCAATTTGACACAAAACCAGCCAGTATACAATATAAAGATTCAATGCAATTTCCATCAAAATTCCAACAGTTTTTTTTTATAAACCTAGAAAGAGCAGTTCTCAACTTCATATGGAAAAACAAACAAACAAACAAACAACCCAGGATAACCAAAACAATCCTGAACAATAAAAAGAACTTCAGGAGGAATCACTATCCCTGACCTCAAGCTATACTACAGAGCAAAAGTGATAAAAAAAAATTGCAGGGTATTGGTATAGAATCACAAAGGTTGATCAAAGGAATGCAATCAAAGACTCAGACATAAACCTACATAGGAACACTTGATTTTCCTTAAAGAAGCCAAAATCATACCATGGAAAGAAGAAAGAATCTGCAACAGATGGCGCTGGTCTAACTGGATGTCTATATGTAGAAGAATGCAAATAGATCCATATTTAACAACTTGCACAAAACTCTAGTCTAAGTGTATCAAAAGCTCAGCATAAAAATTGGATACTGTAGCCGGGCAGTGGTGGCGCACGCTTTTAATCCCAGCACTTGGGAGGCAGAGACAGGCAGATTTCTGAGTTCGAGGCTAGCCTGGTCTACAGGTGAGTTCCAGGACAGCCAGGGCTACACAGAGAAACTCTGTCTCGAAAAAACCAAAAAAAAAAAAAAAAAAAAAAAAAAGTTAAAAAAAAAATTGGATACCGTAATCTTTTAGTAATGAAGTGAGAAATACCCTTGAACTCATTGGTATAGAAGACAGTTTCCTGAACAGAACATCAACGGCTCAGGCTCTAAGATCAACAACTGATAAATAGGACCTCATGAAACTGCAACACTTCTGTAAGACAAAGGACACTGACGATAGGACAAAACAGCAGCCTACAGAATGGGAACAGAACTTCACCAACCTTATTTCTAAGAGAGGGTTAATATCTAAAATTTACAAAGAAATCAAGAAGTTAGACACCAACAGCCCAAATAATCCAATTAAAATTGGAGTGCAGAGTTAAAGAGAGAATTTTCAGCAAAGGAATGTCAAATGGCCCAAAAGCACTTAAAGAAATGTTTAAAGTCCATAGTCATCAGGGAAATGCAAACCAAAACGTCTCTGAGGCTCCACTTTAAACCCATTGGAATGACAGAGATCAAAAACTCAAGTAAAAAGCACATGCTCACCAGGATATGGAACAAGGGGAACACTCTTTCCCTGATGTTGTGTGTACAAACTTCTACAACCACTTTGGAAATCAATTTGGTGGTTTCTCAGAATTCTACCCCAAGACCCAGCTATACCACTCCTGGGCATATACACAAATGATGCTCCAATATCACACAAAGACACTTGCTCAACTATGTTTCTAGCAGCTTTATTCCTAATAGCCAGAAACTGAAAACAACTGAAGAATGGATAAAGAAAATGTGGTAAATCAATACAATGGAATACTATTCAGCTATTAAACACAAAGACATCATAAATTTTGCAGGCAAAGGGATGGAAATTGAAGTATCATCCTGAATGAGGTAACCCAGTTCTAAAAATATATTATGGTATGTATTCACTTGTAAATGGATATTAGCCATTACATACAGGTAGCATGCTATACTCCATAGACCCAAAAAAGCTATACAAGAAGGAAGGCACAAGTGAGGATGCTGGAATCTCACATAGAAGGGAGAAATGAAATAGTCATAAGAGGTAGATAGAGGGAGAGACCTGGGAGGGAGAGGAGAGGAGAAGGGAATGGGAAGGTGCTCAGAATCAGTGTGGGGAAGGACAGGAGAGATGGCCAAATGGCCATGAAAATGAATGGAAATCTGCAACTGATGGCATTGGGGAGGTAGAGAGCATCTCCAGGAATAGACAGAGGCCTGGGGCCATAAGAGTCAGTGGGGGTGACCTAAGCTGTGACTCACAACATTGGGTATATGGAACCTGAGGAGGCTACCTCCTCTAGCAAAGCAGGAACCCCAGTAGAGCAGTGGAGACAACACTCACCCACATTTTCAACCCAAAATTTATTTTGTCTACAAGACATGCAGGCATGGATAATAGAGCAGATACTGAAGGAATGGCCAAACAATAAATGGTTCAATTTGAGACCCATCCTATGAGCACCAATCCCTGATACTAATAATGACACTCTGTTATACTTGCAGATAGGAGCCTATGGCTGTTCTCTAAGAGGCTTCACCAAGCAGCTGACTCAGAAATGCAGACACCCACAACCAAATAGTGGATGGAGCTTGGGGTCTCTTATGGAAGGATAGGAAGAAGGATTGCAGTCCCTAAGGGGATAGGAACTCCATAGGAAGACCAATAGCATCAACTAACCTGGACATTTAGGGCTCTCAGAGACCGAAACACAAACCAAAGAACATGCACAGGTTGGACCTAGGCATCTCTGCATATATGTAGCAGATGTGCAGCTTGGTCTTCATATGGGCCCTGAACATCTTGGCAGGGGCTATCCCTAAAGCTGTTGACTGTATGTCAGATATGTTCTAGCTGGGATGTCTTGTCTAGCGTCAGTGGGAGAGGAATCTTCTAGCCTTCTTGCAGAGACTTGAAGTACCAGGGTAGGGGGATACCCAGTGGGGTCCCCACCCACTTAGAGAAGAAGGGGGTATAGCAGAAGGACTGTGTGAGGGGTGACTGGAAGGGAGCAGTGAGTAGGATACAAAGTGAATAAGTAAAAATTAAAATTAAATATATAAAAGAATATATAAATCAATGTAAGAACTGTTCTTTACAGGATTTCTCAAGTAAGCAAAATATAAGAATGCAATATGAATTGTATGAGGGACTTCATAGACCTGAAAGAATAGAAGCAGCTATAATAATGAGCCAGATTTTTTTTCAGAAAGATATTAAGGAAGGAGATACTGAGATTTAGGAAGTGGTTATCTCATGGTAACATCCCACCCAGCTAAGGTTATCACTTTTGTTCTCTGTTGAACAAGGAATGGTGTGGACTTTCAATCTGGAATGAACTACAATCCAGAAACTGCCAGACAAGGCAATTCTCTGCTACATATCTAGCTGGAGCCATGGGTATGGTACCCCCTGTGTACTCTTTTGTTGGTGGTTTAGTCCCTGGGAGCTTTGGGGGTTCTGGTTGGTTGATATTGTTCTTCCTATGAGGTTGCAAACCTCTTCAGTTCCTACAGTCCTTGCCCCAACTAACTTCCCCATTGGGGTCCTCGCATTCAGTCCAATGTTTGGCTGTGTACATTCGCGTCTGTATTTGTCCAGCTTTGGCAGAGCTTCTCAGGGGACAACAATACCTGTAAACACTTCTTGGTATCAGCAATAGTGTCTGGGTTTGGTGTCAGCAGATGGGATGGATCCCTAGGTGGGACAGTCTATGAATGGCCTTTTCTTCAATTTCTGTTCCATTCTTTGTTCCTGCATTTGCTCTTGACAGGAGGAATTCTGGATTAAAGTATTTTAGGTGAGTAGGTGGCCCCATCCCTCAACTGGTGGCTGTGCCGTGCCATGCCTATCCACTGGATATGGTCACTACAGGTTCTATCTCCCATTTGTTGGGTATTTCAGCTATTGTCCTTCCTGCTTGGTCCTGGGAACTTCTTGGGTTCCTGGCATCTGGGACATTCTAGTAGCTACCTCCATTCCCCTCCCCCACTGCTACACACCTATGTTCAAATTTCTGACCCTCTGAACTTCTTCCCCATCTCCTCCCATATCTGAACTGGCCTCCCTTTTTCCCTCCCCCTCCCCTCTCCCTCCTAGATTCTTTTTTTAAATACAAAATAATATTAAGGAATTTAATGAGTATGCCTGACATACTAGAAATGTGAATGTAAATTATGTGAAATACGAAAGTTAAATGTAGCTCCTACATGGCCCAGGAACTTTGTTTCAGACACCAGGCCTCTACCAATCTCTTGTAGCAGATCTCTTCACAGATCTCAGAAATTTTGTTCCAGGAGTAAAGCTGCCAATGTCACCTGCACCAAATAAAGAACAGAGCTTAGACCTACCTATGCATCTTGGAACACCTGTCCCTGGTACGTGGAGCCCAGTCCTCACTTTATAATTTACAAAGTATGGGTCCCCACACCATTTATGTCTACTTGTACACCTGGAAAACTGAATGCAGACATCAGGACCCTACCAGCCTCTCACACCAGGCTTGTCAGAGTTGCAGGGAATTTACCACCAGAAGCCCACTTTGTATGTCCTTCACCAAGTAGTGGATAGTTGCCTGACCTGAGTAGGCCTATCAAGTAGAGGATCTGTACCTGCCAGCTCTACATCCTAAACCATCCCCACAGAGGAAAATCACATTTCAACCCTATTAGACCGAATCTTTTCCTGAACTTTGTAAACTCCTTCATGGAAAGAAGAAAGGTGACCTGAACCAAAAAAAGGAAGGAAGGAAGGAAGAAAGGAAGGATGGAAAGAAGGAAGGAAGGAAGGAAGGAAGGAAGGAAGGAAGGAAGGAAGGAAGGGAGGAAGGGAAGGAGGGAGGCAAGGAGGGACAGATGGAGCAAAGGAAGGACAGACATTTTAGAGACATTGAAAGCTATATTATCATTATTTTCATTAAATTTACTTCATTAAAAATGATAATCTCTATAAATAAAAAAGTATATCAAAGATCCAACCTATTTGATGAAAATTGTAATTAAAAATTGACAGAAAGGGAAAAATAGATCAAAAGATGATATAGCTTCAAAGCTGGAAAATGGTGTCATTTGGTTAAGTCCTGAGTGCTCTCTCTTCCCAAGATCCTCCTGTTGAAAAAGCTGTCTCTTTAGCTTTAAATATGACTTTAAGAAACTTAAAAGAAAACCTTTTAAAACAAAAGCTGTTCTCAGAAAGCAAATAGATGGTATTTTAAAGATTCAAGGTCAATGTGATTTGAAACCCAAAGAATACTGGATATTTGTTGGTTGAAAGCAAATTTGACAGACACTGTCAGCTGGTTCAGCAGAATGCCAAGGGTTCCTGCTTCTGGCAAACCCCAAGCACTTGAAGATATAGCAAGTCTTCGATAAAGAATTTTTTTCCCTTGAGAACTGAACTAAACCTCTTTATAAAGTCAAGGACAACTTTAATCTATTTAATTAATAATGGCTATCAAGATGTAGCTTAATAAAATGAAGAAATTGATATTAAGTCTAATGTTATTAAAGCTATAAACAAAGAAGACTTTATAAACACACTAGAGTTTGTTGTTTTAAGAAAGCAAAATGAAAGTGGGAGACTCTTGTCTTAACATATTTTATTTTATAGAACAAACAATGATAGGAATAGAGAATGAAGATGCTGTGCACCCCAGCTTCACAACCCCTACATGAAAGGCACACTGGGTTTGAAGTTCAGTTGTCATGAATATGGTGATCTAAAACAACTGTGGAAATCAGTAGCATCCATGTGGGGGATGTGGGGTAAACCTGTTAGAGGAAGAACTGGGATGGAGAGCAAAGCCGCATAGGGTCCTGTCACTCTGCCCTACACAGTACACGAGGTAAAATGGCTCCCAGCTCACTGGTGAGACAGAACAAAGGATCCAAGGCCTCGGTGATGGTTGCTTCCCCCATTTTTCACAGAAATTCTACACCCCCTGTGATCAACACTCTCTCCTACCGAATCCCAGGCAAGTGAGCTAGATTCAGCAGGACAGTGTGTGTAATCGCCTGCTTGGGCCTTGATTGTGCAACTGCACCCTGATTGGCTAAAAAATTGTACATAAGTTTATTGTATTGAACAATAAAGTTAGATCTGCACCTAATGCTGGTCTCTAGAGGCCGAATCCTGGGAATCTTTATGGGCTCTGCCTCCACCTTCTCACATTTCCCAGTTCCTGTTTCCACATATCCAGGTCACTGAGTTCAAAGAGAAGACGACTAAGGAAGCAAAATTTTTTGGTCTTCCTAGTCCCCTTATGATTTCAAAAGCTTCTACTTATCAATAACCCCAAATGGTAATACCCAAAGCTGAAAGAGTAAGACTAAATGTTGATTTTTAAAAAAAATCCAAAGTAAATGCTAGGTAGTAAGTCTGACGGGGAAGGATAGGGAGGTTTGCATACTAGCTGTTTTGTATACCTCCTATACTTTAATTTTTATAGCCAAATTACATGTATACAGTGACTTAGGTAGGGTTTTACTGTGTGAACAGACACCATGGCCAATGCAAGACTTATAAAGGACAACATTTAACTGAGGCTGGCTTATAGGTTCAGAGGTTCAGTCCATTATCATCAAGGCGAGAGCATGGCAGCGTCCAGGCAGGCATGGTGCAGGTCAAGGGAGCTGAGAGTTCTATATCTTCATCTGAAGGCTGCTAGCAGAATACTTCTTCCAGGCAACTAGGATGAGGGTCTTAAAGCCCACACCCACAGTGACACACCTACTCCAATAGGGCCATACCTTCTAATAGTGCCACTCCACGGGCCGAGCATATACAAACCACCATATATGGCTGTTCCATCTGTGCTGGCAACGCTTTCTCTAAGAGCCAAAGACAATCTAATAAAACCCTCAAACCCAGGCATGAGCATCCCTCTTTTGAGTTGTTAATCAGGACCCACAGGGTTCCCCCAAAATACAGCCTATTTCTATTGCTTATGATTATCTCCAGAAAGTGGAAGGTAAGTTTCTGAGGAAGGAGGCTCCTGAGCTAGAGCTGACTTTAAAGCCCTCTGTTTGAGTCCTAGCTTACATGATATCAGAAGGTGCCATCCAAGCTGCCAAAGGAGAGAAGCAACTAATGGTCCTTCCCAGTTAGGATTTCTTTGAGGCACAGCCATAATCAGCACGATATGATAACTCTAAGGGTACAGTAATGCACAAACCTTGCCAGTAACCAATAGCCCTCCAGTTCAGATCAAGACAGGTCAAACAAGAGGAAAATAAAGCCTGGTGCTAGAAATTTTGCCATCTAACCAGTGCTAATAAAGTCTTGGGTCTTGAAGGAGACTCATAAACCACCACTTTCCTAAATCAAAATAATTGCTAACTACCTTCTAAATATTTGTTTTCATACATATAGCTAAGGATAGTCCTTTTCCTTCGTTAAGGGAAATTCTTTTTGCAACAGACAAGACCATTATTTATGTAATCAAAATTCAGAATGGTTGAGCCCAGTCCCAATGGATACATCTACAAAACAACTCTCATACTTAAGGCTCAAGGATCATTGCAAAAGAGAGGATGAAAAGAATCAGAGTCAAGGATCAAGGAGTTTTCTGAGAGATTGTGTCTATTAGTAATGTCAGAAGCTATACTCATGAAGTCTCACCAATAGGACTGCCTAAACATGAGCTGAACAAAGGCAACGAAAACAAGCCTGGTACAATGGATGGAGAAAGATCGTGAGGCCTCAGCATTACACATACAACTGTAGTCAACTAAGGTTTGCTGGTAACAGGAAAAATAGTATTTTCCTGATAAGAGAACAAATGGTTATCAAGACAAAATGGTCAGCCCTGGAAACATGTACACAAGTACATTATAAATTGAGCTGTGTGCATTTATGTATTTAAAATAATATGTATATGCATACATGCATTTAACAATAATTAATGGAAAAGGAGGCCATGGATTTGAAATAGAGCAAACAGAATTTTATGCCAGGGATTGGAGGGAAGAAAGGAAGGGGGAAACTATGTAATTATATTATGACCTCAAAATTAGAAGAACTAATAAAAACAATTAGGAAAATAATTCTGAAACAACAACAAAAATTGAGGATTGCTTCCACTGAGTAGAAAGAGGCTGCAGAAAAAAAAGAAAAAAGAAAGAAAGCAAAGAATGAAAGAAAAAGAAAATAACTTGTTTCTTGTCCTTGTAGGGCTTCCAGGGATTTTCCTGACTGGGGCAATGGGGGAGGGATGCAAGGACAGATGGACACAGGAAGCCTGTGATCAGGTGGGCTAGCTCAATGATGAAGAAGATGCAGCTACCCTGCAAGTCCAGTGTAGCTTTATTTGAATACAGTAGACCAGGAGGCAGCGATATTGCTGCTAAATAGGAATAATACAGCTGAAGGAAGACCTGGATTCAGCTAATCTCTGTAGGCAGTCTTTATTGGGGAGCAGTCTTCAGGCCATAAACATCTGTAGGGGTGGGTGTAAGAGGGACATTTTCTGTACTCACTGTCAACATTTACACTCAGACTAGAGGAAGGCATTGTCATAGCTCTGAGGTTCACTTGGGCATATCCATGGGTCCGATTTTTTGGTCCTTGACACACCTAGTTCAAGTCAACAGCACACACCCACTCAAGACGTCACACACTCAGGGCTTCCTCTATCCCTATACTTCTTTTCAATGGCTAGTTTTAAAAATACTTAATACTTTTGCCTATTATAACTCACATTTTGCTAAAATGAAATTTATTTTAAAATATTACATAAGTATTATTTGACCATACTGTTACTAAACATGGAAATTTAAGAAGAATCCCTAAAAATATGCTTTAGTAAATATATCTATTGAATCATTGAGAATTTCCTACATGCATACAATATATATTGATTATATTCATCCAATCTCCTTCTATTTCCTTTCAGATCTACCTCCCCTTCTTCATTCCCTGCTTTCAATTTCAATTCCTTTTATAAAGAAATACATATTTATTTTAGGTTGTTCACATGAATATATGTTGAACCTAGGGCCTCGTGGATCTGAGGCAAGGACTTTATAATTGACTATATCTCTATCCCCCAACCCCCAAGCACAGTATTTTCTAAGTAAGTTTTTAAAAACGATGTTTAGAAATCACACAGAAATGTAATTAATGTCTGTGGTTTTAAAGCCTGTTTTTTTCAAAGCACCATACTTCATGTTTACATTCTGAACATTAAATATCTATCTATGAAAGTAACGCAGTTTCAGCTTCTTCTCTTGCTGACCTTGTCCTGTGTCTGTAGATTTAAAAAATCAATTCAAGCGTCTGCAGACAATTAAGACAGTGATATCCTATAGAGAAGGTTGATTATTTTCTTGCTGATTTTATTACCTTCTTTAGGAACAATGACACTTCCCGTGGCAGGCAAAACATCTTTGGGGAACTACAATTCTGTCATTAGAAATTCTTTTGAAATTCACAGCAACCCAAAGTCAAAAATGTTTTTACTGTGGAGAGGAGAGGACTTTTACAGGATAACAAAGACACTGTTGAAATTTCATCTTGAAATCTACCCCCACCTATACAGGGGAACTTGTTTCAAATTTAATAGAGAAACAGACAACATTTCACTGCATTTAAAGATAGGCCAATCAATCGCACCTTTAATCAGATAGATTTTCTGGCCATAATAACCTTCAGATATTTTTTCAACACTAATCGTGGCTAACCATTCTCAATTGTTTTCAGAAAATGACTGTTCAAACTCTGTATTTATTCACACGGAGTAGATACTGGATCTCCCAAGGTGCAGCCATGATTTTCTGCCACATGGGAGCATCATAAATGAGTATATTCAGATTTTATACTCTTGAGAATCCGTTCAGGTTTAGTATCGTGGGGAATTATGAAAGACTTCATATAAGATCTGGTTTTCGAGACAACAATGGCTACAGAGCTTAATCCTGCAGAAGAAAAAACCCAAATATTTACATTTGTGATGAAAGATAAGGCATAGCCAAAGTCAGAGGTGAATGGAGCAGAAAACCTCCAAAACTGGCCCAAAATGCAAGGACAAAGATGGCAATTGTACGGCCCGATGCAGCTAAGGAGTTCTGTTCGAAAATCTCCAGTATTTTTGTGTCCCTTTGGGCAAGTAAAATACTATGTAGCCAAGTGAATTTTTGTGAACTTTATTGGGTACCTACCCATGCTGAGCAGACCCCATTGCTCTACTCAGAGTCAACCATACCCATCTTTCCTTTCTGAAATGAATGTTTGTAGTCTAGAATACAGCTTCCTTCTGAACCTATAGTGAAGCCTCAGACTTTCACATCATCCAGTGGATGCTGGCATTGAGCATTTACTGGGCTAGTTTCCTTTCTCCATATTGCAGGACATTTGATCACATAGTGAACCCCAAGACTGTGAACTGGAAAAAAAACTGTGGTGGTGGGGCTCAGCCCTAGCACACACCTTTAATCCAAAGAGGTTTCAGTAAACAAGAGCTAAATAAAGTTGATGCTAGGTCAAGAGGCAGAGCAAACAATCAGTTGAAAGGGAGAGACCATAGGAAAACCCAGGAAAGAGATAGGAGGGTCTTTGAGTTGAAGGGTATTTAAGACAGCGTGGAGAAGGTGCTTTTTCCTCCTGAGACAATAGTGGTGTAGGCAGTTCATCTCAGTGCTTTCTCTGCCTTTCTGAGTTAGCAGGCTTTCGCCACAGTATCTGCCCCCTGAGACTTCATTTGGTAAAATCGAACAGTTTAGATTTTGTTCTAAAAACATCTTCATCTACAGTTAGTGCCCACTTTCAAATCTCCCACCAATGATACACATTTCGACGCTTACTATATACAGTGGGAACTGTGGCTGGTACTTTATCTAAGAAGCCTTTATCTAAGAGAAAGTACATGGACTAACAACCTTTTGAGTCTAATCTCATCACCATCACCCTCTTCTCCAATGAATATTAATAAGATTTCTACATATTAAGAAATATATATATCTCCAACTTCCCTGAGCAGTGCATGAATTAAATGACAGTTCATATCTTCTGTCCTATGTAGTATGAGGAAATGTCGATCGTTCCCTTTCTTTTTAATTGCTGCGCTTAGGAGACAAAATTGGCTTACCTTGCCTTGCTTTCTGTCCAATGTCTACTAGTAATTAAATGCCTTATGAGCCTTTACCAAAGTGCTTGCGTGAATGAATTCATCAGCAGGGTGTTGTGAATTGTCCCCAAAAGAAAGCCCCCTATTGCTCTCAGTGGATATAACAAAAGCATATGCATATTTAAATGTACTGAAAGAAATCCTCATGAAACTCTAGTTGGGTCAGAGCTTTCTTTTTCTTTTTAAAGTATGAAAGAAAACATGTTTGAGTCTTTAAAATGGCCAATAAAACAATTATCTTCTTATCTTATCATATACTGTTTGATATTATGGGCATTTATAAAAAAGGAATAAAATTGTCATGGAAGCCCAAAACCTTGCACTCTCTGGACAGTCATAGATCTTTCCTTATGCAGTACCTCTCTATGATTTCCTGATTGATAGATTGGGAACTTGTGAAAATTAAGATATTATTATGTATACATAGTTATATTTTAGACAATTACTCTCAGAAATTTACAATTATTTATAATAAATAAATATAGAATTATATATGGCAATTTCTTGTTTTGTTCTAAATCTGCTTAACTGAAGACCAGAAGACACAACTGTTTTGCTTATTATATCTTAAAATTTTTTCACTATATAAAGGGAAGTTATATGATAGAAAGAAATAAGATGATTTTTTTTGATTCTTTATTTACATTTCAAATGTTTCCCCCTTTCCAGATATCATCTTTGGGACCCCCTATTCTGTCCCCCCTTCTCTCCTTCTATGAGAGTATTTCCCCACCCACCCAGCCACTCCCGTCTTCCCACCTGGCATTCCCCTATACTGAGGCATCTAACACCCTCAGGAAAAATGGCCTCTCCACCCCTGATGGCTAACAAGACCCTCCTCTGCCACATATGTGGTCAGCACCATGGGTCCCTCCATGTGTATTCTTTTGTTGGTGATCCAGTCTTCAGGAGCATTTGGAGGTCAGGCCAGTTGACATAGTTGCTCCCACCTTGGGGACTGCAAACTCCCTCAACTCCTTCAGTCCTTTTCCAAATCCTCTATCTGGGATGTCACCCATGGCCCAATGGTTTCTGTGAAGTGAATCTTGGGTATTCTGAACTTTGGGGCTATTATCCACTTATCAGTGAGTACATACCATGTTCATTCTTTTGTGACTCAGTTACCTCATGCAGGATGATATTTTCAAGTTCCATCCATTTGCCTGCGAATTTCATGAAGTCATTGTTTTTAATAGCTGAGTAGTATTCCATTGTGTAAATGGCCCACATTTTCTGTATCCATTCCTCTGATGAGGGACATCTGGGTTGTTTCCAGCTTCTGGCTATTATAAATATGGCTGCTATGAACATAGTGGAGCATGTGTCTTTATTACATGTTGGAGCATCTTCTGGATATATGCCCAGGAGAGGTATAGCTGGGTCCTCAGATAGTATTATGTCCATTTTTCTGAGGGTCCGCCAAACTGATTTCCAGAGTGGTTGTACCAGGTTACAATCCCACCAGCAAGGGAGGAGTGTTCCTCTTTCTCCACATCCTCGCCAGCATCTGCTGTCACCTGAGTTTTTTATCTTAGCCATTCTGACTGGTGTGAGGTAGAATCTCAGGACTGTTTTGATTTGCATTTCCCTGATGGCTAAG
>CM052700.1:75495156-75519917 GCA_028551405.1 Uromys caudimaculatus
GCCTGGTGTGGGCTTTGAAATCTTGAAGTCCATCCCCAGTGACACATGTACTCTGCCTAGGCCATACCTCTTAATCCTTCCAAATAGTTCCACTAACTGGGAAGCAAGCATTCAAACATCTGACCATATGGGGACCATTCTCTCTTAAATCACCACACAAGGTAAACTTTAAATGGAGACACAAAAAAATTGCACCACATAAACACCTCTCTCTCTCTCTCTCTCTCTCTCTCTCTCTCTCTCTCTCTCTCTCTCTCTCTCTGCTTTTAACCCTTTCTTCTCCTACAATGTTTGTTTAACTTGATTTGTTTTCAAAATGTTCATTAAGGCATCCTAACCAACAAATCAATATGTAGAGAGATGTAAGTGCACACATGCAAGTGTTACGAACACTTGTGACAGATGCTCCTGAAATAGACAAGAAGAATAAGAATGCTGCAGGAACTGGGATCTCAAATTCTTTCCTTATGATAAATATTAATCAAGGCCCTCCATTAAGAATATAGTGAACTATGTATGCCCATTTTCAAACTTTCATAATGATGAAAGATGTGAAGAAATTCAGAAAAGGTCAAATCAATGATTAAAGATTGGGAAATTAGATTTCTGTTCTACCCTCAGTAGTTAAAGGCAATGCTGTACTTAAATGACCAGATGTGAAAGAGGTCAGACTTCTACTACATACAGAGAGGCTCTTCCTTTCCCTCAGTCTCTGTCTCTGTGCCTCTTGGAGTTTGCACTTCTGTGCCACCATTTTCCAGTAAAAGAAGGAGAACTTTTGTGAAGACCTAAGAAAATGACTAATATGTTAGTGCAGTTCAAAAAGCTTTTAGATTTACCTTTTGGCCATATGCTTCCTTGGAGGCTGCCCTGCTGTGAACTTTATATCCTCACCAAACGCATCCTTTCTTAAACTATGGTATTATTGCAGTAGGGGGATTTTCTTCTTAGCCATCAGTCAGTAGCTGTCATTATTTGGAAGCCAATGTTGTATTTCAAAGTTTAACAGTGTAGCAATCTCCTGTGTTATTTTTAAAATGTAGATTCAGGTTCTGCAGAAGGGACTGAAGCTCATAATGAATTCCTATTCCAAAACAGCTGCCAGGTGCTGGTTAGCAGTGGTTGTGGCCCACACTAACTGGTGTACATCAATGGGGGAGCACAAAGTTTTATAAAGTGCATCAGAGAAAAAGTACCTAAGGATACAGAGTAAACCCACCATGTTTTGTCAGGTAGAGAGGGCTGGCCAGTGAGAAGAGCAGCCTGAGCCCCGCCCTGAGGGGTGTGCTCAGGGACCTTTATGAAGGCTGATTCGCAAAAAAGAATGGATTTTGCCAAAAGGCAGATGTATAAGAGGCAACTGAAAATCATGAAGCCCTAATTTCATGATATACAATTCTCTAGCATTGTGATCATTCAGAGAAATTAGATTTGGGCTGATAAAGTTGATTCAACTATTACCTCTTTTTTAAGTCTTAAGCCAAGGAAATCTTTTTTTTTTCCACTTGGGGTTTTTCTTTGATTTAAAGTTTTCTTAGGTATTTAATGATGTTAACTTCATTAACTTTAATTAGTTTATACACTTCAAGTTTTGGCTAGTAATCATAAATTGCCCTTGAATTGTATGTTTTGTTTACTTGTTTGCTTCCTTGTTAACGCTAAGATTAAAGACCAGTGTTTTAGTTTTGCAATTCACAGTTTATGCCCTGAGTTTCCCAGATGGGGCATAATATGTTGTTTTACTCAATATTCTATTGCTGTGTAGAGAAACCATGACCACAATGACTCTTATAAAGGACAGCATTTAGTTAACATTTGCTTACAGTTAGAGGTTTAGTCCACTCTCTTCATGGCAGGAAACATGGTAGCAGGCAGGCAGACATGGTGCTGTAGAGGTAGCTGACAGTTATTCAGATCCTGAGGTACCAGGAAGAGAGATTCACTGGGCCTGGCTTGAGCACGTGAAACTCCAAACTCACCCCCAGTAACACACTTCCTCCAATGAGGCCACACCTAATCCAACAAGACTACTCTCTTAATCGCTGTCAAGTAGAATGATTCCCTAATGATCAAGCATTCAATATGTGAGGTTATGGGGAGGGCAAAACTATTCAAACTATCATTTATATGTTTTGTGTGCCAGCATTTACCTTATGGAAGAGGTGCTTACCCACCCTTTCAGCTGCAGAAAACTAGTTCTGTTCTCATTCCACACTAGGTAGCTGACTTGGAACAGATTCTGTTGATTATGATAACAAATGAGATGTGACTAATTCTGTGGAAATGAGATGACCACATTGTATAAGCCTTTGTCTTTTCCTAATACAATAGAAAACATAGCCACACAGTATTTTTAACTACATTAAAACAGAGTCTACACTTTTTCTGTCTATATAGCTTTCCTTGTAACTCAAAATTCTATTTTATTGGGAGCAGTTCATTATTTTTGGTGTCCAGGATAAAAGATACCTATGGTAAAACTTAATCCTTAAGTAGGACATGAAAGACAACAGAAAATCAGACTTGGAAAGAAAAACAAAGTACTTCTTTCGTTTTAAGTACTTAGAAAAATTAATTAAATTAGAAAACTAGATACCACTGTCTTAAAGCTAAGTCTCTTCAATGACAGTTTATGACAAAGTAGGTAATTGATGTGCATGAGGAAAAAGCAGGCTTTTTCTCCTGAATCCCTTTCAAAAAGCAGCTACAGATGGGAAAACTATGATGAGTGAGCATCATACTTATAATATAAGCAAATGACCAGAGGATTGAAAATATTTGCTTAATTGTAAAACACTAATCCTGGGTGGCTTAGAGGGATTCCTTGGTTCTAGAGACGATCCACCACTCACCAGGAAATGGACTGGATGCAGAATTGGACACTCAGAAAAACTTGTCAGTCAATATCTTACAGAGGCAGTCTTATTGATTCTGTAGTAATTTGTCCAGTATATATACAATCATCTATCTCCTCAAGCTATTTCATTCTCCTCTACTGTAAGTGGTGATCAGGCAACTAGTAGAAAAAGAAACACAGTTTGCAAGGTATATTTTATAGACACAGGCTTTGCCAATAGTAAGGAAAAGAAAACAAAGAAATGGCACAAACAGATGGTACCACTAAAATATTTTTGCCAAGTCATTACATAGTATAATTCCTACTGGAGCAAATAATGGCCAATCAATCTTTGTGCCAAAGCAAGCTAGAGGAATGATTTTTGAACATAACATTTGGAATCTGTCTGAAATCTAGTCTACACTCATCTTCACAGAGGCATTATCTTTAGTATTCTATGTAAGGCTCCGTTCTCTGATGGCTGAGGTGGTGATAAGAATAAAGCCTGTCTTGTAATATGTGAAAATCTGACATCCTTGGCTCATGGAATCCTGGACTTAGATCTTATCTAGTGCTGGAAATCCTCAGTTTTCACCTTTGTTCATATTATAAATTCATAAAATTCTTCCAAGCAATATGCTGTTTTAAATTTATACGAACACATAAGATATATATTGATTTCAGTAAACAATTCTAATGTTTTAAAAATCTTAGAATGAAGGGCAATTGAATTTACAGTTTGTTATGCTTGCTCCTATTTTTAATTTTTGTTTTAAAGCACAGCTGACTGAAAACTTATTATAGAGACCAATATTAAGGCAATATTCTGGCTCTGCCTCCTTCCTGGCAAGACTGCAACCATCATGTGCACTTCTGCCCTGCAATCTCACTGCTCATTTAATGCAAAGTTGTCAGAAAAGTCACTCAGCAAAATGTACAAAAGTGTTTCAGCATGCATGCATCTGTGTTTATAATCTTTACAAAAGATGTCACAAAAAAAGTATGGAACAAGAAATTTGTAATATTAAAGTATAAACCTTTTAAAAACAAGAAGCGAAGCTAGTGCTGGGGAGATAGTTCAATCAATGAAGTGGCTGATGGACGAGAAGACCTGTGTGCAGATCCCCCAAGCCAAATAAAAGTAGATTGTTGTGGCCCGAGCATGAAAATCCCACTGCAGGGGACAGAGACAGATTGTGAATGCTTACTGACTACCAGTCTAGACAAAAGGGTGAGCTCGGGCTCAGTGAGACTCATTATTAAAAAGTAATGTGGCAAGTTACTGAGTAAAAATCTCAGCATTGATCTCCACCTGCCACACACACATGCACAGATATGCACAGCACCAAATGTGTGCATGCCAAGCAAACGTTTGCATACACAAAGGAGAAATACTTAATAACATGACTCAAAGATATACATAATGAGCGCTCTTTTGCTTTTCCAAAATATAACCTTATAGCTTCTGAAACAGTGGATGGGAATATGCCTAGTTTGTAGTCTGATAGTACATTTAAAACAATTGATTTAATAAGGGAATAGAAATACATAATTTCAAAGAGGTTACAAATATGACCTGGATGTGCAAAATTATTAAAGATCATGCAACAAAATCCCGAGGAACTAATAAAAGCCACATCTAGTCTTAATAAACCTTCTTCCTTTCATTCCTCAGCACCCCAGTGAATGAAAAGCTATTACATGACAATGACAAGAGCAGGGCAGTCAGGTAATGGCACTGCCAGAACTTTTGTCTATTTCAAAACAATGCCACATAGAAAGGAAGCATACCAGGGATGAGTCCTAATAACCGAGGAAGGAACACTTCTGGACAAGTGCACACATTTTCCCCTGCACAAGGACTTGCAGCAGATCCACAGAGCTTTCCCCTTGGCCAACCAGTTGCCAGAAGAACAAGCCTTGCAAAAGATAATACAAAGGTTACATAAAATGACCCAGTCACATTCACATCTTTCTGTCACCAGGTCGACAAAAATGCTGTATAGTAGAGGGGGGTGTGACACTGGAGAAGTAGTTCATTCTTACTGATAATGTGACTTTCTTTACAGCTAAATATGATACAAAGTGTGCAATGGAGGAGTAAAGGGGAGCCACTCCCCTCTGCCCATCATGCCATTGCTTGTCTTTATAATTCTGCTGCCCTTTCAAACTGTTGACACTAGTCATCCAGAGCTGAGACATGGTGGTGTAGGAAGAAGACAAATGATAGAAGGTTGAAGCCAAGGCCGGTTTCACAGATGCACAGTTGAATGTGACTCAAATTCAAAAATCCCTGATCTAGCGTTAATGCTATATTGCTGCTGTCTTGAAATTGTAGTGATTTTGTGTTTGAACCTGAGTTTTAAAACTGAAGTCTGAAGTACAATGCAGCATGAACCCAAGCAAATATGACGATGTACCAGGACCATTGGTCACTATTGTGTACCATTTTCAGGGTTACAGGGTGAGTCTGTAGACAGCAAGTGAGAATAAGCTGAATAAGCAGGGCTCCATCCTCGTTGAGAGGCTCACTATTTGAGCCAAAATTTATTTCAACAGCAAATACAAAGCAATACAAGCATTTGATATAGGATAAAAAATTTGGCGTGTTCTTTCCAGGGAAAGACTATTTTCTTCTCTTAGCATCCCTTAGAATGGGAGGGGTTGAAGGGAAGAAAGAAAAGGGGGAAGGAATGATGTAATTATATTATTATCTCATAAGTTACATTTAAAAAGCCATTTAAGAGACAAGTGACTAAGGAACCTTGTCCTAACAGTTTTATGCTAAAGGAAGGAGAGCAGCTTTCCTCTGTAATCCAGGCTAGCCTTGAATGGTAATCATCCTGCTTCTGCTCCCCAAGTGCTGTGACCATAGGCAGGTGCCACCGTGGTAGATCAACCCATAGTATCTCATCTTACTTGTGCTTTAGAAAAATCTCTTAGTCAGTCTATTAGCTGAACAATGTGACACAAAACAAGAGAGAAAGTTCACATGGCCGTGGCTCCTTTGCCATCTTCCCATTCCTAACTAATCTCAGGCAGAGGGTGGTGCAAGAATGTAGATGCTCCAGGCACGACCGGTAAAACACCCTCTGTAGCAGTGAGTCCAGAGTTCTGGTAAAATTAACTATGTGTGTAGAGCCTGCGAAGTGTGAGTAATATAACTTGCATGAATTCAACCCAGAGGCAAAATTCTTATTCTTGCATTTAAAACTGGTATCTCATGACATCAAATTGGATAAGGATGTTACTACTTTAATTTTTTTTGTTGTTTTGTTTTTTGAGACAAAGTTTCCCCTTTGCAGCCCTGGCTCTCCTGTACTCATTCTATAGACTACCCTTGAGTGCTGGGATTAAATGTGTGAGCCACCACCTCCAGGCTTATATTTTATTATTTAAACAAGATAAAATTGACTTTTATAGTTTGGTATTTGTGGGTGTGGGTGGATATGATGTGCCTCTGGGTGCATGCTCCATGGTACATGTATAGAAATCAGAGGATAACTCACAGGTATGATTCTCACCTTCCATTGTGAGCCATATTGCTAGTCCAAACCAGAAAAGTCTAAATCATAACAACAGAGGGCGAGGACATGAAAGTAAGGCTAACTTAATTCTTTATTGGTGTTGGTTTCTTGTCCTTTGAGTTGGGAAGCCCATAGTTTTCATTTGCTCTGGATCTCACACATAGTATAGCCAGCTCTAAATCTAAGGAGGACATATAATATACAGGCTTAAGCTTGAAGCTTAGCTTTGCCATCTGTTGAGACTACGAGGTACACAAGATCTGAGCTCAGTGGGAAAGAAAATTTTCCTTCAACAGACAGGACGGTGTGTAATGAAATATGCAAGGATTCTGGGTGAGTACAAGGCCAATGATTCCTGCCCACTTTAACTAGAGACTGCTTTAAATGATATTTAGTTTCATTCACTTTGGATTCCATTTCACTTCTCCCTCAAGACACCATCCTTTATACCCTTGGGCTCGACAACAGCACAATTGGGTTTTCACTCCTCTCCAAGCCTGCATCATCAGAGTGATTCCGTTAGTAGACACTGACAGGTGAGTCTGTAATGTGAATACCCTGTTTGTCCATTCAAAGCCCACCTAACAAACTCAGCAGCCTATGGGCATCTGCCGCACAACCGCAAACAGCTTGGCTGTAAATCAGGACACCACTGCTTCCCTCCAGCTGTTGGAAAGTGTTCTGTGCTTCTCTCCATTTTGTCAACAGCTCCAGCAGTCTAAGCCAGAATCTGAGGAGTATTCCAAATGCCTCCCTCTCATTCATGATCCAGATCCAAATACATCTGTTTCCCTGTCCATAACACTACCACCAATCCTTTGATTTTTGATTTGCCTCACTTTTATTTCCCAGGCCTTTTATTTTTATTAGGTCATCTGTACTTTGACAATTTCATCCATTTATTTATGCATTTTCTACCTGTTATCATCTCTATCCACCCCTATCAACTATCCTCACAAATAACTTCCAATTACTTTCAAAGTTTCATGACTTTTGGTTTTGTTCCATGACCCAATTAACTTAACCAGGGCCATCTGTGTGACCATTTATTGGAACTATGTACTGGAGCCTGGTGGGGTCACCAGTGGGTATACATCTAAAGACAAAGACTTTCCCTCTCCCTGTATGTATCAGAAATAAATAGGCCAGCAGTGTTGAGTGGGAGCCCCTGAGTCTGTCTTCCATCGAGGCTTGTCTTGGGATAGGTCAGTTTCAGTGGAGATTCATTGCCTTATGAGCACTCTCTGGCCACAACACCTGGACTATCACTCTCTTCTTTTACTGTCATTCCATGCCAATTCTTCTCAGCACTATACTATCTGAGTGATATCCACGGAAGACAACATGGTACACTAGAATTCTCAAAGATAAATATGCATCTAGACAAGAAAGGCAGATAATTTGGTTGCTAAGCAATGTGAACAGGAAAGATAACAGAAGATAAGAAAGTCAGTGTAGCCGGGCAGTGGTGGCGCACGCCTTTAATCCCAGCACTTGGGAGGCAGAGGTCGGTGGATTTCTCAGTTCTATGCCAGTCTGGTCTACAGAGTGAGTTCCAAGACAGCCAGGGCTACACAGAGAAACCCTGTCTCAAAAAAAAAAAAAAAAAAAAAAAAAAAAAGTCAGTGTACTCCTTAAGAAGCCAGAAGGTAAGGAGATACTTCTAAACTCTTCAAGTACACGGTAGAAGCCAATTGGGCAGAACTCTTATTTCTTCATGCTCAAGTATCTTCCCTTCCAGGTTATCACAACCTTCTTCTTTAATCAATTACTTTAGAGACAATTCCTTACTCATCAGCATCCAGATACACAGACTACGTATTAGTGCTTTAACATTACACTATGATATTTACTTAGGGTAGTCCTATAGTGTTACAGAAAAATTTAATTGTAAATTGGAGTCAGTTTATCCAGAGGTGATCCTCAAAGTAGTTAGGCACTGGAGAAACATAGGGACAAAAATTTAGAGTATGTAAAGCCAAGCTTTGTCTGTAACTTCCATGCTAATAAGGCCCGTGATATCTAATCAGCATTTTTGTTTGTTTATTTGTTTGTTTTTGGTTTTGGTTTTTGGTTTGTTTGGGTTGTTTTTAGCTGTAGAATCTATACTATTGAGTCACAAGATCTTAGGGCTCTGTTTATAAGAGCTGGGATAGAGGAGAGAAAACTTCAAGATTTAAAGCTGTAGGTATTTATGAGCCTTGTGGTGCCATTTTTAACAACTAGGGCAAGCCATGATAACATTTAGTAGTAACTACACATCGATGTTCCAGTGTAGGGATCTGTCCAGCAAGCATTCCCTGAAACCTCTGCATTAAGTCCATAGCTGTTGTGAAGGACGGAACTTCAGTTATAGTGGGACAATTTTCAGGAAAGAGTAGTTTGTGCTTCGTTTGTTTAGTCATCACTCAAAACTACTAAGTGTCTGTGCAGAAGGGTGAATGAGTTAGCGCCGGGGTTAATGTACTACATTTCACCAGCAGATAACATCGCAACCCACGCTTCATCCTCTGTTGAACCCACATGATAATACCTGCATACCAAAAACACAACAACAACAACAACAACTCTCCTCAAATCTTTAGTTCTAAAAGGGTCTTAAGGATTCAGAGCTCTCAATTTTTTATGTGGGAAAAGAAAGAAAGAAAGAAAGAAAGAAAGAAAGAAAGAAAGAAAGAAAGAAAGAAAGAAAGAAAGAAAGAAAGAAAGAAAGAAAGAAAGAAAGAAACAAAGAAAGAAACAAAGAAAGAAACAAAGAAACAAAGAAAGAAAGGAAAGAGAAAGAAAGAAAGAGAGACAGAGAGAGACAGAGAGAGAGAGAGAGAGAGAGAGAGAGAGAGAGAGAGAGAGAGAGAGAGAGAAAGTCAATGATAAGCACTTGTAAGAAAGAAACATATTTCTCCATGGTGGCTTCTGCCTGTGCTCTGGGTCAGCGCACACTCATTCCTAAACTGAGACTGCTGTTTTTAGCATGTCACCAAAGCACCTGCCAAAAGAGCAAGTATGCCAGTTCCTGGTGTCCAGGAAGCATATGGCACGTCATTCATGTCACATTACAAAGAACCCACCTATAGAACACCTACATACCTATCTCTGAAATGGCATCTACCAATGTGCTCTAGGAAATGATGAACCTGGTCTTCATTTAGCTAGGGTTCAGGGACTTCTTGGAGTGGAAGGGGCACACCACACTTTACACTATCCACTGAGCATTGAAAGTGTAAAGAAACAAAACATGAATGCTCAGAGTTCCCTGATTTTTGCAAAGTTGGCAATGAAAAACAGATAAAAAATAAATATTCAACATTCCATCTGGCTTTGATCGGGGTGTTTACATACCTACAGGGTATTTATGGAGATAAGGTTAAAATATGCATCCCTTCTTCAGTTATTTAAAGTGGACAATTGCTCCAGGTACCTAGTATCACACACACGTTACAGGAAATAGGAGGCTTTCTATTCCCTTCTGTTATTTTTGTATGCCATCCCATTTCTAGTTTGCCTAATCTGGCTGAATTAGACACTGGCTCATATGGAGTATATATCTCATCTTTCTGGGCTTTGTTCCTTAATTCCTACCTAGCCTTTCCTTTTCTTTGTCAAAGTCACTGCTAAGATTAGCCAACAGCAATAAAAGCTATAGAAATTCCAGGGGCTATGCTTCAGGAAAACATGGACAAGCGAGGCCAATTACATTTTTTACTTTGAACATATTGTTGTCTTTCTGTATCAGGATTTTGTAAGTTTTCTTTAAGAGTTCTGTTTTTCAACTGCCCCCAAATCTTGAGTTCCTTACTGTAAATCATATTTTCCTTTTCTTTGGGATATACACAGTATTTTATAAATTGTGTCACCTCTTAGATTTGCTCTTTGATACTCCTTTACTTTGAGGTCATTTCCCATCTTGATCTATCAGGATCTAGCCATGCACAATATTTTACTCTTGCAGCTCTTGGGCTGTTGACAGCAGAGAGTTGAGACTGAACAACATTTGGTTTTGGTATCTGGCTTGAAGCAATAATAAACAATTTAGCATCTTCGTCTTTACAGCGATCTCACATGCTAACTTGCATTTATGCACCTGTTCAATGAAGCTGCAGAAATTATAAATATCTTTTGAATATCAAATAAAAAATTAATTGTTGTGGTAAAGGTAGGGGACACCTTAAGAGGTAAGGCAAAACTGCATGACTTCATAATTTCACTAATCATGTAGAATCCTAAGGCCTGGTGGGTCTAAGGTTCAGGAAGTTGACAGAAATAACTGTAGCAGTACACTATCCAATGTCCGTTGAGGTGCTCTCTCAGGTACAAGGGACCTTTGATTTAAACCTATAGGAAAACTGAGCCCACATCTCTTAAACACCACAAGAAATCTAAGATGCCCACAGGCAGAACTACAGATATCCGGAAGGCAATTCTTCTGGTCATGATCTGTGGTTTTATTTTGAATGCAAACTTATATAGGCTCTTCTGAAGATCTCAGAAAAGATCTGCACTAAAAAGGAACACCAAACATTCAGGTATGAATAGCTTCATACACACACACACACACACACACACACACACACACACACACACACACCCCTCAAAACGCTTTTATTTCATATTGCTCTGTTTGGGCAAGTTGTTTGTTTATTTGTTTGTTTGTTTTTTATTTTTGTTTGTTTTTTCTTTGTTTCATTTTTTGTTTTAATCTTGCTAGTCATTTGCTTGTATATTATGGCTTATAATTTTGTGGGGTTTATGGGTTTTGTTTGCGGGTGTTTCTCAGGTTATTTACTTATTTTTAAATTGTAGTTTGTTTTGTTTGCCAGTTTGCTAAGAGAAAGAGAGAGAGAGAGAGAGAGAGAGAGAGAGAGAGAGAGAGAGAGAGAGAGTGAAAAGAATCTAGAAGAGTTGGTAAAGAGGAAACCTTGATCAGAAAATGTTGTATAGTTTTTTTCTGTATTTAAAAGAGAAGAGAAGAAATTTCCTAGTAACTACAAGCCCATCTAATTGTACTCAGTGGGTTATTTTATATTTTAGGATGAAGACACAGTAGAAAGGTTCTGGGGAGAGTTGAAAGTGGTGAATATGATTAGAATAAATCTATATGTGCATGAAATTCTCAAAGAAATAAAAAAATCTTTAAAAAAAACCCTAGATATTCAGAAGCTGTGCCAATATTTAATTGGGGCTGGTTTATAGGCTCAGAGATTTAGTCCATTATTATCAAGGCATGAACATGGTAGCATCCAGGTAGGCATGGTGCAGGAGGAGCTGAGAATTTTACATCTTCATCTGAAGGCTTCTAGAAGAATACTGACTTCCAGGCAGCTATGATAAGGGTCTTAAAGCCCACACCCTCAGTGGCACACCTGCTACAACAAGGCCACACCTACTCCAATAGGACCACACCTTCTTTTTATAAAATTATCTTTAAATAGGTCATCCATTTGAGTTCCTTATTTTGATAATTCTGTTTAGATATGTAATCCATGGTTTAATTCTGTCATATATTTTTGTTGATGTAGGTATTTTAACAACTGATAAAGTACATTTTAAATTAAAACTCATCAGAAGAGATAGGGAAGAACTCTACAAATTCATCAAAGAAAAAACTGACCAATTGGACACTAGAATCCTAATCATTTATTTCCCAAACATAAGGGTACATAAAAGAAATATCACTGCAGCTTAAATCACATGTTGATCATCACACAATAATAGTGGTTACAATACCATACTCCAATAGACAGACCATACAGACAAAAACGAAACAGAGTAATGATAGAGTTGATATCAAAAATCATATGGACCTAACATATATTCACATAACATTTCACCCAAGTGATTTCATGAATACTATGGGTCTGAGAATTGTTTTAAAGAATGTAGAGATGTGGCTGAGTTTCAGAGTCTTTTCCTGACAAGACAGCAAGTAAAATTGAAGCCTCAGATCTTCCCCTTAATTCATACTACTTTGGGAGCTAAGTCAATTTTCAATTTCGTTGAAAACAGTATATAATCTGAACTGGAAATGTGTTTGCAATTTCCAAACTTTGTGTATGTGTATACCATTTTGCTCATCTTCAACACTGAGAAAAATGGAGAAAGAAGTTAAAAAGGCACTAATTCTGTAACTGCATTGCATTGCATCATTAAGTGTGGACAGGAGATGAGAGCAGGGACCATGTGTGTGAGCTATGCTACAGAAGTGAAAACTGAAGAAATGATAGCTCTGAGCAGTTCTCCATGTTCAAGGATTGCAATGCCATTGCTTTGGTTTTATTCCCTTTCTCATTCATTCATTCATTCATTCACTCTAACATTTGAAATAGTAAAAATAAGTAAGTAAATAAACTATTGAAACCAGGGTGTACAGTATAAGACCAAACTATAATATAATGTATATGTACTAAAATATACAGTTCACCATGTAGTAGAAATGATTATAGCATAAGAGTGATCAGAAAAGAGGCTGCCAAGACTAGGTTACTTCCAATTGAGTTGTTGGCTAAAGTTGTCTCATGAAAATCTTCAAATAACCCAGGCTGTTTCCAAGACAATAGATTGCTCTTCCGAAACTCAGAGCAAGGCTCCATTGCTGAACACAACATAACTCATTGAATTTAGAGAGGTCAAGCTGGTGCTTGCATAGAACCTTCAACCTTAGTTTTAGTGTCTTTGGTACAAGAATGTATTCTGTAGGCTACCAAAAGAGAAACATAAACATCAGCTCAAACACAAACCCTTTGATCTACAATGTCATTCTACCTGCAAAATATACTAGAATAATGGTTTCCCAAAACTTGTGGAAGTAACCAACCAACATCTAGTTTGACTTAAGGCTCATTCCATGAGATGGGCCACTGTTTGGTTGGTCAAGAACCTGAAACTAGATAGCCTAGAGTCTTAGGGTAAAATCAAATACTACTTATGTTTTTTTTTTTTAAGTGAGTAGTGATAAAATAAAGCCTAACAATATTCTGCTATACTAATACATTATTGTCTTATTCAGTCATCATCAGGAACACTTCCTCCTGCAGTACATGGGAACAAATACAGAGATACATCCATATACTATACAGAGAAAGAGAGAACTCTTGGAACACTGAGATCTATATGGAATGTGTCCAGTATTCATTATATCCCTCCTCTTAGAGTGCAGGGAACCCCTCAGAAAAGGAAGCAGAAATAGTGTAAGAGGCAGAGGGAATGTAGGACACCAGACATTCAAGCTCCTCTAAATTAATTGAGAAAAGCTCATATGAACTCACAGAGGCTGAAGCAGCAAGCACAGGGCCTATGTGGACTGCACCAGGTCCTTCCTCTGAGTATATACTAGCTTTTCAGTTTAGTATTTTTATGGGGCTCCTAAGTGTGTTAACTGGTGTGTCTCTGATTCTTTTGCTTTCTCTTGGGCTCTTCTGTTGGCTTGCCTTGTTCAACTTTGATAATAATAGTTTTTGTTTTATTATTATTTTATTTTGTTATGTTTTGTTGTTACTTCTTAGAAGCCTGTACTTTTCTAATGAATATGTGACAGAAAGGGAGTGGATCCGGGTGAGAAGGAAGATTGGAGGTACTTGGAGGAACTGGAAAGACCAGAGGGAAGGGAAACTGGAATTAGGATGTATTGACTGAGAAGAGAATTTATTTTCAGTAAAGGGAAAGAAAACAAATAATAGTGAAAATGAAAAAGGATTCTGGAAAGAAGAAATAATTCTGGTTATGTCTAGAAATGAGACTTAACCTTGCATCTATCTTGTACCTGTGTCCATGGTCCACAGGTAAAAGGGTGGCTTTGCATTAGCTTATGGCACTGATTGTAAGGCTTAGCCATGAAGACCCCACTTGATACTTTGTCTATGTTCTTGTCAGAAGAGCACAGTAATTAATAGTGCTCTTTTTTTATGGCTATTCTTGCAAATGAATAATTTTAGACTTTTATTGGGCACTAAACACAGAGTATGGCATTTCAATCTCCCATATTTTGATGAAGAAACTTTGTTATTACTCTTAGTAAGAGAACCCATTTATATTTGAAGTTGAAAACTATAAAGAAACTCTGTCACTGAAGTTTTTGGAGTTTATCTTTCATCCTGTCATATGTGCTTTGTGTAAACTCATGGCTCTCTCTGACCCTCTGAAGCCACCATACTGGAGGAGGTACTAGTAGCTAGCCAGAGCTCTTCTTGCTGCTTGCAAGAAATCCGATGTTGCACTTGGCTCTCCTGATTCACAGACATCACTTCTATTTGTTTTGCAGAGCCAAAATCATTTCTTTCTTTCTTTTCTTGTAGTTCCTTCTTTGTCCTCTATACATACTTTCCTGTTCTTGTAATCATGGGGTTTGAAATTAGAAAAGCTTTCATTGAAAACTCTCAGAGGTTTCAAAACTGCTTAACCTCATTGAGCTTTTATTGTCCCCTTAAGAAACAATGACCTGATAAGTATTCATGTATAGGAAATGTGTCACAAATCCTCACGTACCAAGACCTCATGGAGTATGCGTCAGCTGTTGTTTTCACTTGTCTTCACTTCATCATCACAGGCCCCTTTCCTTCCACCAGTGTTCACCAAGAAAGGTTTCAGGACTTCTTTCAGAATGACCATCACATGCAATTGGCTAGAGAGTTCTGACATCACTGATAGTAATCTGGAGTATAACCCAGGAAGCTACATTCTGCTAAACCCTTTGATTCAGACCAATGCTAATTCTGCAGAAAATGGGATGAGTTACATTATTCTGCTGCTTCTTCATTGTTCATAATTAAGTCTTTTATGTCTGTGCTGGAAGTAGTAGTTCAGAAATCTACAATGTCATTTCAGCAAAAGCTTTTTAGAGTATTATTCCAAACAAACCAGGGAAGTTAAGGAATGTATCATTACCTTTATGAAAATTTTTCATTTATTCAAGTCTAAGAACAACTAAATATAGCCACAAAATAATTAGTAATAATTAATAGTAATTAATGGGTTATGTGATATTGTATAAATTTAGAAATCTATATACTACTCTGAAATAAATACAGTAATGGCTAACTGACTAAATTATGCATTCATAAAAGTTAAAACATTCTGGTTAAAGGATTAGCCAGGGTTTTTACCACAAAAAATGGTAAAAAAAACCTTTCTTTACAAAAATTCTCCTTAGCATGTAAAATCCTCTGTTCTATGACATTTGCCTCCTATATCAGGATAGTATTAGAAAATACATTAATAGCATATCCCTACCTAGGCTCCTCCAGAATGCTTGGATATGCAAATGATGGTATTTAATTAAATAATGAAAATAAAGAAAATATTCAATTTTAATGTAGAAAAATATTTAAGTAACTTGTTTTTAAATCCTATTACAATGAATTGTTTTTACCATATTTCTTCATAGTAGAAAAATTTTTCTTAATATAATCTCTACCGAAAAAATAAACTAATTCCACCAGTATTTTATCTGCATATTTTAAAAACACATGATTAAATTTAAAGAACTTAAATTGAGCGAGGGTTATGGCTATTACCTTTAATACCAGTAAGTAGATCACTCTAAGTTCCTTAGAGGGTAGCCTGTTATATAGCCCAGTGGTTCTCAACCTTCCTAATGCTGTGACCCTTTAATACAGATTCCCATATTGTGGTGATCCCTAACCATAAAATTACCTTCATTGCTATTTCATAACTGTAATTTTGCTACTGTTATTGATCAGAGTGTAAGTATGTTTCCCCCCGATGGTCTTTGGTGAATGCTATGAAAGGTTCATTCACCTTCCAAAGGGATTGCAACATACAAGTTGAGAACAGCTGACAGAGGAATCTGGGCCATCAATGGTGTCATTGTGAGATCTCATCTTTATTAACAATAATGATAACAAAGTTTGAAATTGGATATCACTCTGAGATACAGTCTTAAAAATTATAAACTAATGTCAATGTTTTAAGTCAGTTTATATTTTAATGATGTGACATTCTTATATTGGTAGCTATCTTCAGCTCCAAAGGAGCCTGCAGCCACAGGTTAGACACATCTATATTAGGTTACTGTATTACGAGATAACCTTTAGGAACATGGTTAAATTATGAAGATGGTACCCCCTCATCATTCAGTTTAGTGACTGAAATTAATCTATTTTCTATAGCTGTAAGAGAAGATATAAGGCTACAATTTGGGAGACTGGACATTCCAAGATTGACAATTCCATGGGTTAGGTTTCTTCTGAGGATCTCCCTGGTAGTATCACTTCATGGTTGAACAAAGATATAATATCCTGATAAGAAGTAAAACAGTAAGAGCGGCTCAAAATTTTTTGTTGAAAAATCATCCCACACATCTCATAAGAGGTATCTTAATCTCCTTTTTGGACAGTTCCTCTAATGACTGACTATGGAAAATCAGGCCCCAGCTCTTAAGGTTCTAATATCTCTCATTATTCTGTTAAAGATCAAGAATACTCTACATGAGCCCTTGAGAACTGACCACATCCACACCAAAGCAGAATTTTATAAAGTAGACTTCAGAGAAACTTTTCACCCTTTCTTTTACGAAAGGCCATGACAAAAATGTGGACATATACGAAGCAAGATCTCAGCAGGCACTTTAGGTTAGATTGACTAGTCTTCAAGACCGTGAGGAATGAACTTCTTTCAGTCATAATCTTACTCATTTATAGTACATAGTAATAATAGCATCCAGAATAGATTAATCATTTGTTAATAAATTAATAGGGGACATTGAAATAGAAGAATTTTTTTACATGTCAAATCACAAATAGTTCTAACCAGCTATACACATTACTTGCCATGTATAGAAATGTACGCATGGGCACCTACAATGTACAATTAGCACTAGTGGTATTCGTGATATGCCAAATAGTACCAAAATACCCATTAGTGTGTTTGTGCGGTGGCTGCAATTCCAGAAAGCAGTAGGAACTAAGCAGGAGAACTGCACGTGTTTGAGGTCAGCATGTACTATATAAAGACAATAAATAGAACCATCTAATAACATAAAGATATCAGCATAGCCTTCTGTCCATAAAAAGATTTTGTATCAAAATAAACTAAACCATAAGACATTGGATCATTTAAATGTCCTTTCTTTCGAATCTTGAGGTGACATATGATACAAATTTGATGGAGAGGTGATGACAGAGCTCCCAAATCATATGCAACAAAGCTGGGTGACTTTTCTTATGACTTTTGTTTTCTAATTTCTCCTGTAAATTGGTCAGATACTTAGTCTTCATTATGGCTAAAGTCCTTTTGCTAATTATGCCATTATGCTCACTTCTGAGAGCCCCAGAAAGAATCTAAGGTTATTTTGTGTGTTTTCTTTTTATAAAACATACAGATGGCTCATGTTTGCTTATCGGTTGTACTACTGAATCATTAACTTTTATCTTCTCTTGTGTGACTTCAATTAATTCAAAACTGTTTGATACTCTGTGTGTGTGTGTGTGTGTGTGTGTGTGTGTGTGTGTGCTTGTGTGTGTGTGTGTTAGAATACAAATAATGGAGCAGAGACTAAAGGAAAGGCCATCTAGGAACTGTCCCACCTGGGGATCCATCCTATATGCAGCCACCAAACCCAGACTCTATTGCTGATGCCAAGAATTGCCTGCTGACAGGAGCCTAATATAGCTGTCTCCAGAGAGGCTCTGCCAGAGCCTTAACAATACAGATGCTCACAGCCAACCATCTGACAGAGCAAGGGGACCACAATGGAGGAGTTAGGGGAAGGACTGAAGGTGCTGAAGGAGGTTTGCAAACCTATAGGAAGAACAACAATGTCAACCAACCAGACCCCCCAGAAATCCCAGGGACTAAACCACCAACTAAACAATACACATGGAGGGACCCATGGCTCCAGCTGCATATGTAGCAGAGGATTGCCTTATCTGGCATCAATGGGAGGGGAGGCCCTTGGTCCTATGAAGGCTTGATGCCACAGCATAGGGGAATGCTAGAGCAGTGAGGTGGGAGTGGGTGGGTGGGTGGATGGGTGGGGGAACACCCTCATAGAAGCAGGGGGAAGGGTCTGGGATAGAGGGTTTGAAGAGGAGAAACCAACCAGGAAGTCAGATAGCATTTGAATGTAAATAAACAAAATAACCAATTTAAAAAAAAACAAAGCAGAGTGAACATGTCTCTAAGGGAAGAAAAGGAGCCAGCATGAGAGTGAGAGGGCAAACTTGGGAGGGCAGAGAATATAATGAACTGGATCGAAGTATAATAGCCCATACATATGATGAGGCCACATGAACAACTATTACTTTCTACACTAAGATAAAAACAAGGAAAAGAATGTAAAGAATGGTAGAAGCAAGGACAAAAGTTAAACTTTCTTAGATTCTATTTTGCCATAATGACATTATGATCATATACAACAGTGACTATATTTTTCAACAATGTTCAAAGAATTATACACTTAATTGAGGAAGTAGGGACAGTTGTAGCTGAAGTACCATTTCAGTGAGCTAATTAGACAAGAAGTCAAGGGACGAATTAGATTATGGTGCAAGTGGCAGCTCCATATTGTAAACATTTGGCTGGATATACCCTAAAGAAGCAACATAAAAAGTTGATGTGGTGGTTTGAATGAGAATGGCTTCCATTGATTCATGTATTTGAATGCTATGTCCCAAGGAGTTGGAACAGGTTTGCAAACAATTAGGAGGGAGGGAGGTATGACTTTGTTGGTGAAAGTGTGTCACTAGGGATGGGTTTTGAGATTTCAAAAGCCTGGCATTCTCTTTCTCTCTCTCTCTCTCTCTCTCTCTCTCTCTCTCTCTCTCTGCCTTCAACTCAGGAGATTAGGATATAGGTTCTTATCTACTGCTCTAGTTTCTGACCACATTGATCACAGATATACAGTCTGAAGTTCTAACAAATGTCCCAACTGAAGTGCTTTCTTTTATAAGCTGTCAATAATAGTGTCTCTTCACAGCAATAGGACAGCAACTGAGATACTTAACAATAGATTAGTGGTTCATTTACAAGCAGTAAATGTGAGGAATAGTAACAATATGACAAAAGATTTGCATTTAACCTTTATGCTCTTCCCCCTCCCTTTCCCAACCTTTATGTTTGTGTTGTGATATAAGAAAGGGGCGGAGATATAGTCAAGGCTTTTATATGGAAAGTAAAGGAGAAATTCTTGGTAAACTTTAATACTCAGTATTCAAAAGCTCAACTCTATGTGGAGTACAAAACACACAGAATTGCAGAAGGGAGCACTTATATTTTTAATTAAAATAAATGTGTATTTTAGTTTTGAAGATGCTACTAATGAGGTCGATATACATAAGACACAGTGGCTCTTCACTGCTTCAGTATGCTCTCTGTTTATAATAAACTTCTTTTGAAGATAATATAATTGAAACATCACCATGACATTTCCTGACACATACAGATGAAACTCATTTGTTTCAAGTACAATACTTCGTATCTTGCCAATAATCTAGAAAACAGTATAACATTATCTAAAGTGTGTCTCTGCCATTCCCCGGCTCCACAATAGCCTGGTTCATGTATTTCTATTTTCTTTCCCTCTGGAGCTCCTCATTACTTTTTTCTGTCTATGTCTTTTATTATATGCTCTTGTATGAATGACAGCAAAGCAGTACTACATAAGAGGAGCAAGATATGTGGCTGAATTTCTGTAATGGGTGAGCATGGTCTTATCCAAAATTCAAGAGGCTGCAAATATACATCCAGCAGGCAAATCTCATTCCTTAGAATCTATAGTATTTAACACGGGGCAGAGACATCTCAGTAAGTGCTAGCAAGCCTGACGACTTGAGGTTGATTCATGACAACAACATGGCAGAAGGGCAGAGCAGACTCCCAAAGGCTGCTTTCTACCATACACACAGATGCCATACCATGCACACACACACACAGAGAGAGAGAGAGAGAAAGAGAGAGAGAGAGAGAGAGAGAGAGAGATCAATAAAACATAAAACACCAAAAACACAGCCTTTAAGCCATTCTGATTTTATTTCTCCATGTGTTCTTGCATGTCAACATTAACTGTGTCTGCCATTATATACTTCTTGTATTATATACAACTTTAACTTATAAACTGTCAAGAAGGTATCTCATGTGTTTCCTGGTTTTCTTCAACATGTTCGTGAGGAAAAATAAAGATTTAATTGTTTTCTTGTTAAGCTAAAGTAAGCAATATTTCCTTAAAGATTATAGTCCGTTATCTTTGACAAATATTAAAACTTCCATGTCAATAACATTTTGGGCAGCAGATGATATATCTTGACAATCATAATGATGTCTATTCAATTAGTCTCTCATTGGTTTTAGAACAACAAGGTATTCTTAAGGAGGTAAATTTGGTTCACCAAGAGATTATTTTGTACTTTCCCTCTAAGCTCCTCTTGCCTTCCACTTATAATGCACCCGAAACATCTGTGTACATTCCCCATGGGATAATAGATGCAGACTTGGCAGGAAGTGTTTAAACTACATGTTAACATTTTGAAATGTTTTTAAAATTATTTTTTCTTTATTCTTCTCTCATATATTTATCCTGGCTGAAGTTTACACTCCCGCCTTTTCCCCCAGTCTTTTCCCTTCCTCCCAATCCACTCCTCCTCTTTTCTCTTCAGAAAAGGTAAGGCTTCCCAGAGATACCAACCAAACATGGCAAACTAAGTTGAGTAAGACTAGGCACCTCCCCTCATGCTAAGGGTGGACTAGACAACAAAGTAAGAGGAAAATTGTTCTAAAAGCAGGCAACAGAGTCAGAGACAGTCCCCATTCCCACTGGTCCAAGTCCCTCAAGAAAACCAAGCTACATAACCGTTCATATTGGCAGAGGCCCTAGGTCAGAGGCTCTCTGATAGTCTGCTTAGTTTCTATGAGCCCCTATGAGTCCAGCTTAGTTGATTCTGTAGGTTTTCTTGTGGTGTCCTTGACCCTTCTGTCTCCTACAGTCTTTCTTCTCCCTCTTCCATAGGATTCCCATGGCTTTGCCTAATGTTTTGCTGTGGGTCTCTGCATCTTATTTCATCAGTAGCTGGCTGAAGCCTAACTGATGACAATTATGCTTCTGTCATTGAGTATAGCAGAATATATCATTAGAAATAATTTCATTTTTCATTGACTTTTTTTTTTTGCTGGTCATGTTTTGTTCTATTATAAATCTCTGGGTTATCCAGTCTCTACTTGCTCACCCTCCACAAAGTATCATGGGTAGGCACTCTCTCATAGACTGGGTCTCAAGCTGGAAAGATTTTTAGTTGGAAATTCCCACCTTCCCCCAGTCCACTTGAAATATCTATTCTATTTTCCAAAGCCAGGGAGATTCATACCTCCTCCCCTTGAGCCTTCCTTGTTACTTAGCCTCTCTGGGTTCATGGATAGTAAGATGATTAGCTTTTAAAGCTACTATCTACTTATAAGTGAGAACAAACAATGTTTGTCTATTAGGTTCTGGATTATCACACTTAGGATATTGTTTTCTAGTTCCATACATTTGACTGCAAATGTCATGATATTTTTTAACAGCTAGACTCGTATGACAGAAAGTTCAAGTCTTTAAGAAAGAAAATGAAGAAGATACTAGGAGATGGAAAGATCTCCTGTGCTCATGAATCAATAGAATCAACATAGTAAAAATGGCCATTTTACCAAAAGAAATCTACAGACTCAATATAATCCCCATCAAAATTCCAACACAATTCTTTACAGACCTTGAAAGATCAAAACTCAACTTATAGGAAAAGACAGAATAAACAGGATATATAAAACAATCCTGCACAATGAAATGCCTTCTGTGCTATAGTACTACAACACTGTAGGAGTAAAAATAGTGTTGGTATTGGTGTAAAAACAGACAGGTTGATCAATGGAATAGAACTGAACACACAGATGTAAACACATACATCTATGGACTTGTTATTTTTGAAAAGAAGCCAAAATTGTACAAAGGGAAAAAAAAAACATCTTCAACAAATGGTGCTGGTCTAAATGGATGTGTTCATGTAGAAGAATGCAAATAGACTCTGCACAAAGTTCAAGTACAGGTGGATCAAAGACTTCGACATGAATCTGGATACACTGAACCTGATAGAAGGGAAAATGGAGAATACCATTGAATGCATTGGCACAGGAGACACCTTTCTGAGTAGAACACCAATAGCACAGGCACTAAGATATACAAGTAATAAAGGGGGACCTTATAAAACTGAACAGCTTCTGAAAGGTAAAGGACACTATCAATAGGACAAAATAACATCCTACAGAATGTGAAAGTATTTTCACCAAGTTCTTATCTGACAGAGGGCTAATTTCTGAAACATTTAAAGAATTCAAGAAACTAGGTATCAACAAATCAAATAATCCAATTTTAAAAAATGGCATACAAATCTAAACAGTGAATTCTCCAGAGAGGAGTCTTAAATGGCAGAGAAGCACTTAAAGATATGTTTAACATTCTTATCCATCAGGGAAATGCAAATCCAAATGACTTTGAGATTCCATCTTACATCTGTAAGTATGGCTAAGAAAAAAAAAAAGTGACAGCTCCTGCTGGCAAGGATGTGGAGCAAGCAGAACACTCCTCTATTGCTGTAGGGAGTGCAAACTTATCCAGCCACTTTAGAAATCAATATGGTGGCTTCTCAGGAAAGCATGAATCAATATGCCTTAACTCCCAGCTATGCTATTCATAAGCATATACTAAAGGATGATCCGTTCTACCACAAGGACACTTGCTCAACTGTGTTTATAGCCGTTTTATTCATAACAGCCAGAAACTGGAAACCAACTGGATGTCTTTTAACTGAAGAATGGATAAAGAAAATGTGGGACATTTATGCATGTTGACATTTTAATGATTATTTTTCATTTGATCATTTAAAAGATTAAGGCTAATGAAATTAAACTGTTAATATGAAAAGCTCATCTTGCTAGCTTCAGGACTGGTCTGACACTAGCATGCTTTTGTGTCACTCTTCCTTCCCCCCTTTTCAATACATTCTCCTTGGAAGCTTCAATGGATACTCATGTCACTTCTAGACAGGTCATTCTTTTATTACTCATACAGAGACTTATCAACAAGTATCCAACAAGCTTGCATTCATCAGATGAAAACAGAGATTTTCTGAGTTTTTTGCTACTGTCTAGTGTACACAGCAGAGGCACCTGGCCTGAGTTGCAGTGCCTTCAGAAGTCTAAATAACTTCCTTTCCATAGTGTCTTTATCCATAAAGCAGAGGTAAAACATAGTATTTATACTGTTGTCTTCTTATATTTAAATAAGCTTGTCATTGACTTTAATAATTTTATATTATTCATAGTATCTTAGTTAAAATTTAGAAGTTCAGTAAAACCACTTATAATTAGGCATAGTACAGAGACTACAAAAAGCACCATTAGCACATTTCCAAACCATCCATATATATGTGTGTGTATATATAATATAATATAATATAATATAATATAATATAATATAATATAATATAATATAATATAATATAATATAATATAATATAATATAATATAATATAATATAATATAATATATATTATGTATATTTATCTAATAGGTTATTTGTTGGTGTTGATTGAATTTTGCCATAAAAAGAAAGCCAAACATAATTATACCTCCGCTCAATTACTTATTTCCAGAAACTCCTCTAGGTTCATTACTAAGATCAAAACAAAACAAAATATTTTCCTGATATCACTATCCAAAAATGTGATTATGACTTAGTTTATTTTTAAAGTCAGATGGTATCTTTACAAGTAAATGGGCCAGTCAAACAAACAATAGCAACATCTGTTCATACGATGAAAACTTGAGAATCAGTGGAGAGCCTTTATTAATTTTCAATCGGAAAGCAGATCACACAGTGGAGGAAATTCATAGCCATAGCTGTTGTTTGAATATTAATTTCATGTCATAAAATCCTAGGTCTAAGAACATAGTATAAAAAGGTGGAAAATAGGACAGCCGGAAACCTCAGCTTGGGCCACAGGGCTCCACAGCTAATCAGCGCCGGGATCGCAAGAGCCAGGAGTGGGCCAAAGACACGCCCCACAGTTCACCAGGCATGCAGAAAAGCGCCTAGCAGGGGCAACGCGTCCGCAGAGCTCACTGACACCGCCCGCTTTCCGCGGGCCACAGAGACTGTCGGTCAGCAGCTTCCAGCAACTGCCGGAAACCTCAGCTTGAGCCACAGGGCTCCACAGCTAATCAGCGCCGGGACAAAGATCCCTCTCAGATCGCAAGAGCCAGGAGAGGGCCAAAGACACGCCCCACAGCGCACCAGGCCACAGAGACTGAAGGTCAGCAACTTCCAGAACCAAGATCAGAACTGGTGTCACAGCTCTCCAAACCTAAACACTTCTCAGAGAGAGCTGGTCTTCAAGGAGTACTGTCACAGAGACGTGCAGGAG
>CM052700.1:75520417-75549328 GCA_028551405.1 Uromys caudimaculatus
AACTGCACCACAGCAATGGAGCTGGACGCCCTGCTGGTCTCTAAGTGCAGGGCATAACTCATTTTCCTCTCCCAGTCTTAGATGTTCACTGGTTTTCTGCCCTGGTTCTAACCTTTCCATCCCCCACCATTCCTACCATCTCAATCCACTGAAACATTTCCAACTGCATTTGCTCTATATTGTAGGTCTCATCATTCAGGAGTTTTGTGGAGACTCTGAAATCTGTGTCTAACCTAGTCCATTGTAAAGTTAGTTCTTCCTTAACTATAACGTAAAAAAAAAATATTTAGTCCTAAGTCCACCATATACTCTGAAAGCAAAGCTTCTGGAAGTGTAATTAGCTGCCTTCAGCATTTACATGTTCAGGTCAGGTTCTTCTCCACAATGTCAGCTCATTCTTAGGGCTCATGAAAGAAAACCCCTGGGATGGTGGCCTCTGAGAACAGCTGGCTGAGAGGCTGGCAGTGTCAGGTAGGTTGTAGAGTGCACAGTGAGACAATGGATTAGCCTGGATTCTCCTTATCATTCCTTCACCGGTGTTCAGGTCCACTATGATAAACATCTACACAAGGAAGTGTTGGTAGTGAAAAAATGTATCTGAGTAGGAGGTAAGAGAAGTCTCAAAGGAAAAACCATGAGCCTAGATGTTGAGTTCATGAACAAGAGAGAAAGCAATATATTATTACAGGAATTTAAGTTTCACAGTTAAAAACAGGGATCAAAGTAAGATAGATAAACACTCAAATGATGTGTAGTATTGAAACTGATTGTCAGCAGGGTTGATTTCCTTTAACTAGTTTTAAACAGACTCTATCTACCCAACAGCAATGCTAGGTTACTGGTCCTGCATAGATTCTCTAGTAAGGGTCAGAAATTCTGGGCTCTTAGCATGATATAATCTTATTATTTTGTATTATACTCTTAATATATTTAAACCAATATTTTTTACTTCCTTGATAATCAAATGGAGTCTTAAAACATTAAAAGCATAACGTAAAATGTTACCATATAATGGATCTCAGATAAACTTTATCTGTTCTATGATTTCTACTTGTGAATTCCTACCCACAGTATCAAGTCCAAATCAGGTACACCTTGTTAATAAAATCTCTGATCACCCCAGAGAGAAACACCAGTGATACGCCAAGTTTTACTTATTATTCCAGTTTATATTTTCCAGTGACTCTACAGTCACTGTCAAAGTTCTAGAAGACTTTCCACATTTTAAATGCTACAGTCTGCAAATACAAAGTGTCCTTTGATTGGTAGCTGATATATCAAATATACAGTCTTCAATGCAATGTTCAGAAGGAGACTTACAAGACCATGTGGGTTCTACCTGGGATTAACTTGTGATGGACCCTTTTTTGGTGGCATTACTACAAAGTAGAAGAAACTTTTTAAACCTGGGGCCTAATTGGAGAAAAAATTTTATGTTAACTTTTAGTATAAATTTTTTAAATGCATCTTTGAAGGTCACAGAGGGTTATTTTCTTGGAGGCTATACTTTATCCCACACTAATTTCTTGGCCTTCCTGCCTCGGGATCATCACAAAATGAGCAGATTTACTCACACACCTGCTCCCAACCACGATGTTCAGCCTCTCCTCTGGCCTAGAGCTCATGGAATGACACCTCTGGAACCAGGAGACAAACTTGCTCCTAAGATCTTATTCTGTAATATTTTCTCACAGATATTAACAAATCATGAAACAGAAAGTGGACTATAAAATATGATATCCTCTTTGTTACAGAAAAATCTAGGCCTTCACAGTGAATTAGTCATTTGCTAAACTCATGATCAAAGTTCTATCTTTTCCTTAAATTCACATGGCAAAATCTATATTAAAATTCTAGTGGTATCAATTGTCTAGTATTTAATGATTTGTATTCTGTTTCAAAATCCTAGTATCAAAGGACACTTCTTTTTTTTTTTTTCCTCCTTTTTTATTTTTGATACTTTATATACATTTCCAATGTTTCCCCTTTTCTGAGTCTCCTCTTTGGATGGCTCAGCCGTTAAAGGCTAGGCTCACAACCAAAGGACACTTCTAAGTTGGAATCTTCTGCAGAATTTCAGGCTTCAGTGGAATGAAAGTAGAAAAATGAGGGGAAGAAATTCATTAATTGAAGCCCACAAAGCTAAAAAGAGTATGTGAAAGTATGTAACGAAATGAGTGATTCTATCATTAAATGCAATTAAACACTTAACTATGGTAAAAGAGGCAAGGATGAAATTAAACACTTAACTACAGTAAAAAAGGCAAGGCTCTTTCGTAAGGTGATCACAAACATTTTAAGGTGCAGCAAGGCCATCTGAATCACTGTAGTCTCACTGGTTCTTTTACTAAGTTTTCTTGCATCTAGCCCAGGTAGCAGATATAACTAACATTTTGTAGACATGGCATCACATCACGCTGTGTGATCATCCCTTTGCAGAGTTTCAATTAGTCTTCTTTGTTTGTCTTAGTACAGATTCCTAGAGCAGAATTGAAGCTGTGCTATGTTTCGTGGAATCAGTTTGCCTTGGCAATCAGAGTCTGATTCTAGTAAATCTTTTCTTAGAGTCACAATTTTAGCTTGCAGTAACAACATCAACACCACAAAGGGATTAGCTGCACACTTGTGAATCCATTCTCGAGCTTGCTAGATTCATTCAGGTCAACAGCACTTTGAAAACTCATACAGATTCTGAAAGTTGTCCTGGCCATGTGCCTAAATATATATAAGTACAAACATTCCTAGTAATTAGCTGGGCAATATGGGGTAAATGAGATGAGCAAGCAATTCACTCTGCCGCCTTCATTAGTGTTAATGAGAGTTGTGCAGCTAACCCTCTTTCTCTTCTTTTAGTTTTCATATCCTCAATGAAATCCATTCCAAAGTATTTGCTTTTTGTACTTTGCCCCACCCAGGATAAACCTTACCTCACTTATGAAGGATTTGGCTGTGGCGGGATTCATAACAAGGATGGCTCTTCTAAGAGTATCTCGATAGCGATTCAATTCCTCTATCCTCATGGTGTCAAAGAGCGTGGTGATCATTTTATTGATGTTGTTTTCTACCTTCTGAAGGGCAACATCCATTCCTTGCTGAGATACCTTGTCCAAAAATTCCTGTATGCCACGGATATCTAGGAATATTACAACATGGAAGGAAAAAAGTCTTTTTTACTTCTGAGCAGTTTACATGGCATGATTTCTCAGATTTATTTATGATTTGGCTTAATTAATACCTTTATATGTAAAACCATTGGAATTATTCCAAAGGGATTTATTGCTATCCACTTATCATTCTAAAGTCATTAAATAGTGGGAAAAGTTGGTACACATGATAGAGAAGGATGGAAAACCGGTTCATTTCCAAAAACCAGGTTACTTTCCTCAGCATTAAAGAACAAACTGATTCAGCTTTGGTACTGGATCTCTGGGTTTTCATGGTGAAAATGAGGCATATCTATCATTCAATTTCAGCCTATCTTGTGAATGATTTTAAGGTTACTTCTTCAGACAGGGAAATGTTACAGTAGCACTGTAGACTCATTAAGGTAAAGGTATTTCATCCTGATGAAATGAAAGGAATCTATCTCCGGGCTTGATAGAGACCTAATATTACAAACTACATGCAAGAAAATTCAGTTGGCCTGCTTATTGTCTCAGTTTAGAGACTATTCTAAGGAAGGGAGTTTCACCTAATGCCATAAGAAAGAGATGAGTAGAATAATTATCACCTAAATAAGATCATGTAGTTTCCTTCCCAGCCCCCGTGTGTGGTACAATAAATACAGGGCTGCCAGGACTCTGTTCCATCATTCCAAATCTTTCAGCTTTAGATGGTATAACTTCATCTTTCTCCCCTTCTGTCGTTTTCTTTTGGATGTTAGACAGAGCTTAAGTATACTTTCTCTGGTACTTTGTGACTCCTCCCTTTTGCCATATAGCTGTTTGCAGACCCTCCATGATTTGTCTGTCTCGCCTTTCCACCGCCCTGCTCTGTGCAAACACAGGTTTACACCTTTCTAACCCCAGAGGTTTTCTTTTAAACGCTAATAATATTTTCTTTGTGCTTCAGAAACAGACAAAAAATACCCCACTATTTTCCCCCAATTTCTTATATCACAGAAATTTAGTTATTCCATTTATCATAGTCCACAGACACAAAATGCATTGGAATCATTACTATGAAGAAATTATGTTAGATCAATTAGAAGGGAACTAAAGAAAAATGTGACATTTAAAGAGTGAAATAATATCATTAAATGACAGATGAATTTGAAACCCATTTCTCAAGAGTTAACATCATCATTAAATTGACATTCCCAATATAAATAGAATATTTTGAGATCTTTCTTTCTAAGAGTTTGAAGTCAATCAATGTTTACATAAACAAAGTTCATTATCAAATATTTAATTCTGATTACCTAAGAGGAGATAATTTTTTCAGGGTTAAGCAGGTGGCATCACGCGCATGAACAAATAAAAATGTATTTCAGCATTTTTGAAACTACGATACAAGATTTTGAATGTATGGTGACCTTCAAGATATTTGTACATCAAATTCAAATATGAAAGTTTCTAAAAAGTTGCCGAATAAAAAGTTCAAGGCTCATTTCATGTTTTACATAAGGGGGAAATAAAATACAATATCAAAAGTAATTACCAATAATTAAATATAAAAGCTTAAATATAAATAAATGCCCAAAATGTTATAATTCCTTTTCTCCTACCCTACTAGATGCTTACAAAAGGAGTCTTAACTAGTAAATATGACTGAAAAGTCTATCTAGGAAAAGAAATGTCCATATATATTATTTATTTTCACTAGTTCACATATTATATTTTTCATTTTGTTCCCATGGCATGAGAAATTAAAGCTAAAATAATTGGTTAAGAATCAGAAATGAGAGACTTAACACCAATGGACTTTATATCAAAATTTCTAATTGTGCATATTTATATGCATGCAAAATTTGCCTCTCAAGTGTTATGATTAATTTGAAAAGAGTAAGTAAGCCCATAGGACAAGAAATAAATAGCTCCAAATATAGAAACTGGCATTTATGCACGATAAAAATGTATATTTGCAAAGTTACAAAATAAATTTTTAAATCTGTACTTTCACTATTGATATATATATTTTAAAAACTTCACCTTAATGATATGTTCATCTCTGTGATAACTTGCTCTGTATACATTCTAACTTTCAGTATGTATTTCTAACTATATTATAAGCCTCAGCTATCAGCATTAAGCAGATTAAAAGGATAGAAGACTCAGTGGGCACAGCACAGCAAGAGACAAAAGAAGAAGATTAATGGAGGCTAAAGAGCCAAGTCTGAAAGCCTCTAATAATGCAACACCTACAGCGGACTGAACAGGGTGACCTCGAATGTGGCATGGCAGACCCAGGTCTATAAGTGCTATCAGGATGATGAATATCCGGGGTTCTCGAAACCACCATGTCAATCACAATCACTTGGAAGAGTTAAAAAGTCAAAAGCCTGGGTCCGTCTCAGAACCCAGGACATAATTTTGATTTTGAATGGTAATTCTGAATTTTATTTTTTATTTGAATTGCTTACAAGGTCACAGAAATAAAACACATAGCCAAAAGTACATGGAAAAGTATCTGAGAACTTCCAGATGATGCACACTCTGAAATTTGATTCTAAAAGTACAACTCTGATGCAGCTTCACTCTTTCACTTGAAAAAAAAAAAAACTTGTTAAAAAATATTCAGCCAAATAGTGGATCCAGTGCTTTAAAGAAAGAGGATAGCAGTACAGCCACTTTCTACAAGGAGGCAGCCAAAAAACACAAGGCACAAAATATGCTTAAAAAGAATCAACATGTGAAACCACAGTACAGAGCGAGGCCAGGATTAGCCAGAACACCCAGCTGAGGTTTCATTGAAACACTGGGCCTCATACTGTTACCCAAACGATGAGGAGGCAGTGATCGGAAGAAGAGATGGGAGAGAATCGGATGTAGAAGAATGTCTTCCAAGGAAGGCCTAGAGTTTCAAGAGGCCGAGTTGTCAGGGAAATCTACCTGGAGGCAGGATTCAGATGTGACAGGCAGAGCCTCTGATTTTATTTCCAATCAAAATAGAATATACTGAAATTTTTAGTTAGAGGATGAACGTAAGTGGGAAATAAGTTGTCTATGCGGAAGGAAATGCAACATACACCTGCTATGTAGATACCATGGTGCAAATTGAGCTGTAAGTGATTTATTACATATTTTTAAATGTATTTGGTTATTTTAAAAAATATATTTATTTATTTTGTGTATGTGAGTACACTGTCATTCTCTTCAGACATACCAGAAGAGGGAATCAGATCCCATTGCAGATGGTTGTAAGCCACCGCATGAATTGAATTCACACCCTCTGGAAGAGTAGTCAGCCAACTCTCCAGCCCTATATATGGTTACTTTTTAGGTTTTATCTTTGATCATAAGGTAAGTAGTTATCCACAGTGTTGCTGGGTCAGAGCAGAAGTTATGACCTCAGAATCATGGTTGTGACTCCACAGCTATGCATTTACAAATAGAGATTTATAAAATTGTGTGAAATTTGCTTAATATGTACATGAAGAAATAGGTATTATATAAGAATCTTCAAAGATCAAATTAGCAAGTGTGTGTGTGTGTGTATGTGTGTGTGTGTGTGTGTGTGTGTGTGTGTGTTGGTGTGTGTGTTGGTATTGTGTTGGTGTGTTGGTGTGTATGTGCATGCGTGTGTGTGTCTGTATTGGTGTGTATGTGTGTGTTGGTGTGTGTGTGTGTTGGTGTGTGTGCATGTGGATGACTATGACAGAAAGGTGGTGAGGAGAGAGATTGAGGGCGACAGAATGAATGAATATTTGACTGATAAAAGACTACTGTTCTGCTCTTTATTAAGGAATATTGCCTCAAAGTTATTTCTGGCTAGCCACTCAAAAGAGCACTCAACCCAAGGCAGACTTCTGTTATGGGAGAATCAAGCAGTAAGTGTTTTCCTCATTTGAGGGTGATACAGCTGATCATGAGCAGCAACTGGTACGTGTGAGAAGAGACGGATCCAAATCATGCTATTAGCAGCTGTGTATAAAAGATTCATTAAAAGAAAGAGTAGGCCTTTGGGTTTGTTAATTAAACATGAACATAATCAACCATCTCAATTATTCTCCCACATTATCTTCATTCTGACTTCATTAGTCATTGAGCTAAGTTCCAAAAGTTACAGAAATAAAAGCATATGGTTTTCGACCTCAAGGAGCTGCTAGACTGATTGCACCTGTCAGTTGGGGCTATTTATTGATAACAGAATGCTTCCCAGCTGCTATTAGCCCTACTTACCAGATAAATACATAACAGCAAGTGTTAGACAGCTCATCAACTGAGTTATTAAACATAAGATTATGGGCAAAGGCAATTTCCCTTAGGTACCACAAAGAGACCTGTGGAGGAGTGATCTCTTCTCCTGGGAGCCCACATCCTAACCCTTGTAATCTATAGCTATGGTAAATCACGTTCCTAAGAGGGATCAAACCTGAAGGTATTACTGATGCAGGGAATCCAGTGAAATTAAAAGAGAAAGATAAACTCGATAACTTGCGTGAGACAGTATAATCGTGAGGACCTAAAATTAGAAGAGAGAAGCAAAGAAGAGACAAAGATGAGTGAAGGTTTGGAGAAGGCAATGTGGATGATTGATCTGAGAAAGAAGTGAAGGAAGGCAGACATCTTGGTAACTGCACAAGGAAGAGAAATGGAATTTTCCCAGAATGAGCAGAAAGGTCCATGCTTTGACTGTACCATTGATTTATGACCCCTAACTCCATGATCTGATGCCAGACTTCTGACACATAAAAGCTGACATGTTTTGACCCTCCAAACTTGTGATATCCTCTGGTGCCAGCAATGGAAATCAGTACAAATCAGAATGATTAAAATTAATGTCCACAGAATTTAATTACAGTATCATCTGGAAAAACTTCTTGGACTCTGAAGTCTCATGCCACTCCCGTGAACTCTGAAATTCTCTAGACAGAGTGAGCCCATGATGGTCATTCAGAGAACACTCTGGGAAATAGTTCATTTTGTGTCACAGACTTGAGAGAATCAGAAAGACTGCAGATCCTTTCTTTTCCTAGTAAACACAGTAGCTCACATGTTCGGTAGCACTTGTTGGTTGTCAGCACTTAGCCAGCTGACCTGCTTCCCTTAGGGAGCATGGACACCCTGTTCCCCAGATGAGTATTACCATGGTGAAAGAGTTTGTAGTTCATTGTGGCACTTCCCTCTCATCTATGGAGTCCAAAGCTCGAATTTTAATTTTCAGGTAGAAAATGACCTTTAAACCACTTCTGGTCAACGTTTCTACTTTTCTTTCAGGAAATAATTTCTATGTGTAGGGGGAACACACTGCAGTTGAGGTCAGAAAAACAAGCTGGCGTCAGTAAGTTGCTTCTACACAGCTCTCTTCACTTTGAATCGCTTTTATAATTGATGTCTTCCATTTTCATTTTCTCAGTTTCTGCTGTCTTCACAGAGCAAGATGTCATTTTTTTACTTATGAAATAACCCTGCCTCGATCCTTTATTTTCATATGTGTCCAGCCTTCTACATTCGACTCCTGATGATACTGTGCACCCAGGCTAGTAAGCCTGAGACTTTGGTTCTTATGAAACAACTGAAACTTAATAAAGCCATAATGTAAAGGAATGGCTTTTCTTGTATAATTAGTTGTAATGAGGTAGTTTTAAGATTATAAGACTCAGAGGATCTTGCCAGACAAATGAAACAGAAAGACAATTTTTTCCCTATACTTAATAAAACTCCACCAGTCAACTACAAATTAAACAAGGAGAAAGAAGGTTTTAAAAAAGGAAGAAGCAGAAGGAAGGGAGAGAGCTTTAACTTTTAATGCTTAGTGTTTGACCCACTACATACACATATGCAAACACCACACACACACACACACACACACACACACACACACACAATTTTGTGATGATGAGGAAGGCATGGTTGGTTCCCGTCTTTGAGGTGCTTCAAGTTTACAGAAAGAATGAACAGAAATATAAATCAAATTATTTGATCACGCCTGATGAAGACAATAGATAGAGCAGCGAACGTCTCAGGGAAGCATGAATCTTCATATGCAAGGAATCCACAGCAGGTTTTTATTTTACACAAATATTGCTTTTTCTGATAAAAATAAGAGTGGCTAAAATGTGAAGGCAGTTATTTAAGCATCAGATTTCAGTGCAATGTGTATTTCAGTTAGTGAGATTTTAGTAATAGTCAAAACTTCTGCTTTTACATTTATTTTATGTTTTATATAGAAATTTTAAAGAAGAAAAATTTCTTAATAGGAATGACAGAGTGATTTCCCACAGTGACTCTCAAACTAGGGGTCACCTAGAACTATCAGGAAACACAAAATTGTACATTATGATTCATACAATGTACAAAATATAGTAACAAAAATAATTTTATGGTTAGGATCACCAAAACATAAGGTACTATAGTAAAGAGTCACACATCATTAGGTAGGTTGAGAACCACTGATCTATCATCTACATGTGTATCTATTGTTTTATCTCTCACGTATCTATCATCTATTTATTGAACACCTATCACATACCTATCTATGTATCTATCATCATCTATTGATCGATCTATCATCTATTAATCATCTATCATCCTTCATCCATCTATATATTTACCTAAGATTTATCTACTGATCTATATATCTATTATTCAATCCACTATCTATTAATCATCTATCATATTTATCAACTATCTCTCATCTATCTATCTATCTATCTATCTATCTATCTATCTATCTATCTTTCTAGCTATCTATACCTATCTCTCTTTTATCTTTCAAGCAAACATTCTGAGCACAGCCGGGTATTGTGACACACTTCTGCAATCCTAGCACAGGGAAAATTGAGGAAGACACTCAAATTCGATGCTAGCCTGTATAAGTGAGTTAGAAACCTACCACTAAAAACTATAGAGAGAGACTTTGCCTCAAAAATCTAATTAAAATAAATAAAATTATCTTCAGAGCTTAATATATTATTGACTATCAATTTTTCTGACCCCCCCCCCAAATTATGTTTCCTGTTTAGGTCATCTTCCCTTATAATCCTCTAAGATGTAATGGACAATTGGAGGCCATGGTTCATTCTGCCAAATGTTGTAAAATGATTACATTATTATCTCTATAGTAGAATTAATCTTAATCTTCCTACTAAAAATGGTGCATATTAAAGTAGACTGGGCCAATTAAATATGGAATTTAACATTTATTTTTGCTTCTAAAGGAACCCTAAGAAGAAACTGGAACTATCAGAGAATATAATACAGTATTTAAGCTAAATATGTGGTCCAATCTGGTGGAAACTGTATCAGTCATTTGTATCAGATGAGATCACTTTCTTGATAGTATTGACTTATTGTGTGCCAATCACTGTCAAAAGTTCCTGGAAAATCAAATCTGCTCTTGGGAAATGTGGTCTATTCCATCTGATAATAACACCGAACCTATTGCTGATTGAGAAATATTGCAGTAGTATTCTTTTCAAAGTAAATTGACAATTTAGCTAGACATAGTGACTTTCGGTAAACAAAAGTTTATAGTCTCATCCTTGCGTTCAGACATCACCTTTAAATATTGAATAATATAAGAAACGAGATCTGCAACGTTTCTTGTTCAATTTTCCTCTATTCATCATTTCCTCCTTTGGGAAGGTTAAGACATTTAATCATTCTGATCACTTAATGCATTGAAGACTTCAATTTGAGCAGGGAGACTTCAGCATGACACTGGCTAAGCATGGCGTTGCTGAAATTATGACCGCATGTTAAGCTTTAAAATTAAATTGTAGGACCCTGTGACTTTCTTCTCCCACTTTCTCATTTTACAAATTGGAACACAGCTTAGTGCTGAATATATGAGATATATCATAAGCCAGAACAGAATTTTTCCAGTATTTGGATAGCAAAGTATGCTCTCTGTTTCTACTTCCTGGGGTGGGGAGGGGGAACTGAGGCTTTTAACCATCAAACCATTTTCAAAGTTTTGTCTTAAAAGAAGTCTTCACTAAAAAAACCTCTTTGGATTCATGTAGTACTTTTTGGCATTTTAAGAATCTGAGATATATATATATATACACTTAAAAAGTAAAGATAATAACATGCTGTGCTGGGCTTTGACACAACAGTGTCTGGCAATTATAATTCAGCATTAAACATTTACTTTTGACAAGAGCTTGTCATTTGGGCATAAGCCTGTCATCTTTTACTATGGAAACCATCTTTACACTAAAGCTGAGAAATATTTTTAAAACACAGTCACTGATGTATAAATCCTGAATAGGAGAATATACTATTTTTAACCTATTTGACATAATATATACTAATGCAAAGGAAATAGTTTAATAAACTGCTTGGATTAATTACATGATTATTGATGCAGACTGGAACAAATGAGAGAACTGAAAGCTGGAAAGCAGCCAGTGAGTAATAAACAGCTTTCAGGCTGTCGAGAGAGAATATCAAGATTATTATAGTTATCAGACATTTGAAAGCATCCTTGGGGCGATTATAAACATTTGTAATCAATTAAGAGTGGGTGTCCATCTTATAGGCCCTGATTAAATCTATGCCAATGCTACACTACATGGAAAAAAGATCCTGCCTCAGGAATGTGTTAGTGAGGACTCTTCCCTAATCTTCATTTTAAAATGAAGGGCTCTGCTTATATACCCCAGCCACCTGAGTGTGTGCTGAACCTTAATTTGCATTATTAAATAGATGATTTTAATATGGAGAGGAGCATGCAGGAGTTGGGATTTCCTGAAGTGGAAATTGTTCTGTATAAAGAAGTGCAAGATAATGTGATCATTCGATTTAACTTGATCATTTCCATACTGCTTCATTTTCTTGATGCTTCATGGAGATTTGTCTCCAATTTTCAGAATGATTAAGCAGCCATGGTAAAGATTTATATAAATGGAACAAAGCTAGCGGGCCGCCATGAATGGATAACAAAACTGCAGTAAACATATAAAAATGTAATATTCTTCAGCAGGAAAATGGATGAACTTAGATTCCATATTATTAAGGGAGGTACAGAATCTCAAAAAGGACAATGATTACATATTATACCTCAAATGTAGATGTTATCCATATGAGTGTGTGTGTGTGTGTGTGTGTGTGTGTGTGTGTGTGTGTGTGTGTGTAATAAAGTGACGTCTCAGTGGTCAAGAGTACTGTTGCTCTTACTGAAGACCCAGGGTCAGTTTCCTGTATCTACCTGATTGCCCATAAACTTGTGTAGCTACAATTCTAGGGATTTAACTTTTGTGACCACCAATCATCATGCCAGCAAACATTTATACACATAAAAATAACATATATAACTAGATCTAAAAATAGCTAATGAAAAAATCTTCTATATGTATATATATACATATATAAACAAAGAGAGAAATAAACATATGTGCATATAAGAACGGTATAACATATAGAACGGGGAGCAAGAAAGGAGTTTTGACTGAGGAGGAAGGACTCAGATGCAAGCAAGTCATGACTACTTGAGCCATGAAAAGTATATAAAACCAATTTTTAATTGTTTTAGTTTCAGCTCTCATGCATTTTTTTCAATGTTTGGTGGAATATATATGCATAAAAATATATTTGACAGTGAAAGTGTAGATCCAATGTGAAGCCCCATAGCTTCAGAATGGCTGTTCTATCAGTATAGAAGTTAATTGAGATGTATGGGCTATGGGTCTGGTTAATATTTCTGTATGAATAATTATTTGTATGCTCTTTATAATAACACATTAATGAATAAAAATTAAGTGAACAGAAGATTTGAGATATTCAAATATATTAAAAAATAAATTTCTCTTTCATTTAATTTGAAGATGACAGTGCATTAAGCAGTCCTGTTTCATGCCTTTTTCAGATTTTATCCTATTTCATTATTGAAAACTATATTTTTAACACAAGCTATCCATAGAATTTCTATTTCAAAATGAGTCTACATTTTATAGATTTTTCACTCTTAAAAATAAATTTATTTGCCGGGCAGTGGTGGCACACGCCTTTAATCCCAGCACTTGGGAGGCAGAGGCAGGTGGATTTCTGAGTTCGAGGCCAGCCTGGTCTACAGAGTGAGTTCCAGGACAGCCAGGGCTACACAGAGAAACCCTGTCTCAAAAAATCAAAAAATAAACAACTAAATAAATTTATTTTAAATAATTTTATAAGAACAAAGAAATCAAAACACTAAGCATGAGTTAATATTGTTGTACATAGATTTTGCAATTTTGTATTTAAAAAATTCATGTTTTTCCCCTCTCCCAGCTCCTCTCTGATCCTTAACCCTATCTCCATATCTACCCAACTTTTCCCTTTCTTTCTTTCTTTCTCTTTCTTTCTTTCTTTCTTTCTTTCTTTCTTTCTTTCTTTCTTTCTTTCTTTCTTTCTTTCTTTCTTTCTTTCTTTCTTTCTTTCCTTCATGTTTCAAAACCAAGCAACATAAAGCAAGGAACTCACGGTCACACAGAACACCCATTCTCTATAATAAACAAAATTGGAAACCAAATATATTCTCAAAATTCAGTAAGAGAAAAAACGTTCAAGCAAAGCAATAAGAAATTAAAAAGTCTAAAGAAATAGCATTGAGTTTGTCTCATTGGCCACCTACTCCAGAGCGTGAGACCTTCCCTGAAGACACCACTGAAGAAAATGAGTTTTTCCTTTGCAAGAGAGGACCAATTGTAGAGAGCTTCTTGGTTAGAGGAACAAGCATGTGGTGTCCACTTTCCCTTCCCAGTGCTAAGAACCTATCCTTAGTATTTGAAGTTTTAAATTAGCTTGCATTTTATTGTGTATAAGCTAATTATTCATTGCTATGGATATTACAATGGATAACACAACTTTTAGACATACCAATACAGGAAATTGGTAATAGCTCTGGCTGCAATATTATAAAACAACAAAAATCCAGGAGCATTCACATCAATGAATTTCCAATCCTTCAAGGTAGAGAGTATTTCCTCTTCTTCTTTACCACTGGCCTCCTGGTAGGCAACACTCCATTACATATCCGCTTCTTCATTAAGAACTGACTATTTTGGACTTCTGTTTGCCTCTGAGGGATGATCAGAAGAATTAGGTTTTGCCATCACATCCTTTAAAACTAATAATCTATGCCCTGTTTTTTAGCTTATGTAACAATTTGAAATCTGACAAGCATTTGTTTAAAACACTGAACAGCTGTCTAAACATCAAACAATTGATGGATCGTTCCTAATCTGTATCTTCCTCGAACTTTTGGTAATGTTAGATATTGAAACTATCTCCTCAAACACTGACTCAAGCATATAACCTCTTCCACCTTTTTATGATTCACACACCTATGCAAGGTCGTTTGTACAGTTAGCTCAGATATCCCATGAGAGGAACTGTATCATTTTGGCCTCATTCTGGGCAACATCAACATGAAAGCAGTGTCAGATAACACCGCCTGCTCTTCTTACTCAAGATTTCATGTTGACTTTCCTTGCATATGGTATTACTTTCTCAGGTGGAGCCTGGAGGGGCACTGGACTAGATGAAAACTGGGCTATTTAAGTTTAAATCTCCATCAGCCTCCCAGAGTATCTAGCTGGATTTGTGGAGGCTATGAGCAATTTGTGAACACACAACTTGCAAAGTCCTTTTCTAATGACCCATGAAAGTCAGCGTGGCAGATACAATCACTTTCTAATTTTTCCAGAAATATCCTGCAGTTCTTCTTGAAAATAAATGGCAAAAGTTGTTACTATTAGAATAGGGTACTTCTTTCTGGAAGTATAGAAAGAATCCGAAAGGAGGACTTTGGCTTCTAGAGTTGGAGAAGGCATGAACATTCGTAGTCTATAAAAATGAATTTGGAATGTTTTTTTTTTTTCCATGAGAAAGTGCCCTGGTGCAAACATTGTAAACATGGTAAGTGCATTACTTTAGCTCAATGCTACGATCTTCATTCTTACAAGATGACTTTACCATACTTTTACCATCAGTCCTGTAATCTGACCAATGTGTCTATTGCAAAGAGCAGGGAATGCGTGTCTGCCTATGTAGAATGCCTGTAAAAACCCCTCATAATTCTTTACTACAATTCTCATCCATCATGTGGGATATAAGAAGACCATCAGAGTAGTAGCCTGAATCCAAAATTACTATGTATTTAGGCATGTGATTTATACTATTTCTGATAAAATTGTTCAACCTTGCTATGGTACCTTGAAAAAAGCCAAGGGAAACATGCGAGTAAAAGAAAATGATTATGTTTAAATAATGTGCTTATTAAAATAAGTAGCAGACCTAACGATAGCTGTCTGGCCCTAAAGTAGATTAGAAGGTCAAGGATTTTTTAAAATTTCTTTTTCTTTTCTTTCTTTCTTCTTCTTCTATTTTTTTTTTTTTCTTTTTTGAGACAGGATTTCTCTCTGTAGCTCTGGTTGTCCTTGAACTCACTTTGTAGACCAGGCTGGCATCAAACTCCTGAGATCTCCCTCCAGTGCTGGGATTGAGAGCAAGTGCCAACACCACCCAGCTGACAACTGCAAGAAGTTTCCTCAAATTAAGAGCAGAATTTGTTTATTTTATATGAATTGAGAGTCTCAAGTATTATAAGCTGGCAAGGAATCTAGATGACTGGTAACAAAGATCTGTGTCTCATGTAGGTCAACCTCATATGCCTTAGAAATAGATGTACTTCTAAGCCATAACCCTCTTGAAGACACTGGACATTGGTTATGGTCTTTAGAGATCTTTAAATGCTGAAATAAGAAGCATCCAGTAATGATATATCATAAAGAAACTCTTCTAAAGAGAAGCTACTTTTATTTATTTGTGAGAACTTTGTGTGATAATTTCTAAAAAAATTGTACTCAATTTTCACTACAATTGAAGAAGTCCAATTGAAAACATTCTCCTTAATCTAATTGACATGATTAATGGCAATACTTCAGTTTTGGAGGTCAATCTATTCAGCTTCAACCCACTGGTCAGGGTCATTATTGATAACAGACTTCGTCCTTGTGGGCAGTGGAGTCTTTGTGATCACAAATAAGCCAATTGTACCTGGATTAATGTATTTGGTCCAGTGGAAAGGTTTGTGCAGAAGTTCAAGGAAAATGCCATCCAACTTTTGAAAGAAAGTCTGATTGTTATTGGGATTTATTCTACTCATTAAAGAGTTGAATTAGTCTTATCGAAAAATGCAGTGAGAAAGTTTAAATGGATTTGATCCCAATTTCTGTCATTCAGATTAATTAGAAGAATTGCAATTGCATGGGAAAGTTACTAGTGGCCAATAGTGTGAAAACAGAGGGATATGGTGACACCCATTTTCTAAGAACCTCTTGTAGCATTCTGCACTTTGAAAGCAGAGGTACTCACTAGGTAGGAGGAGCATTGTGATCATATGTAAGATGAAATAATGAACGTTTAAAATCCACTGTGCACAAAAGACAATCCAATAAAAATAAACAGCAGAAAAGTGATATTTGATGAAGACACTTTCTCACAAAGATTTCTTAGTATAGGCAAAACCCACATCATATGCATTGAGCTGGTTTCATTCACAGACTTTGGTGGACTTGATGTTGAAACTACCTGACATCAAGACAAGATTCACGCTGCTTGCTGTTTCGTGAGAGTTAGAATCCCCTCTCTGGTCTGTGACAATGGTTATTGTATATAAACAGCTGTTACTGATAGTGATAGGCTAGGATCTTTCATATCCTAATTACTGTTCTGTTTCTCTGGTTCTAAAAACCATCAAATCTTCCTAATTAAAATGTGGTATGATTTTCATTTACGTTATTATAAATATATATGAAATCTGTAGGCTTACAGTCATTGTGTCTCTTTAATGAAGATGATTGTATACAATCAGTGAACTTGTCTTTCGTTTTTTATTTTTGTTTTTTTGTTTTTTAACTTGTTATGAATTAATCTTATTCTAATACTATAGTGTCAAATACAATAGTTCCTAAAGGCAGGAGTAATGGAGAGACCACTGGTGATTGTATCTGGGCTTCTGAAATTATTTTGATGTTGTTTGGAATTGCCTTACTAAATATTTTGTTTTGATAAAAAATACTAATTATATTAACATTTAGCTTAGAAGATGCCTAGGAGGATTTTATGAGATAATGCATACATTTGAAGAATTTAGGAAATATTCTCAGAATTTAGGCCAAATATTCTCAACTGATAGCCTTTGTTATTGTATTCGTGGCTCTTGAGAACATTAAATGATATAATATAAAATACTTATTCTAGTTCCAGGCAAGCAAAAATGAGCAATTTTAAATACTTCAGATGCTTCGACCTGATCCCATTTTCTCTGTTGACACGCCCACTTCTCATATAGGTTGCCTCCCAAGCTATTCCCGGACCTTAGTGCCAGGATCGAAGTCTACCCAGAGAGCCTGCTCGTCACTGCTGCCAAAAGCAAAGTCCTCGTTACACTATACGAACACTCACTCGCTGAAAACTGCGCCCACTGTTTCCTCTTGCAACTTCTGTCTTTTTATCGACTGGAAGGTTTTTAGTAATTGGAGGTAAACATATATTGTGAAACACATTTTAACTCTTACTTGGTAATATACTAAGGAGATGGATATTTCACACATTGCACATTGTTAAAAGCTCAGCAACACAGTCTCCCTTTCAAGCCTTTCGGAAAATCAAGGCTTAAATTAATCCCCTCAAATAAAGTGTCCATACTTTTCAAACTTTTTGATCCATTTCCATAGAATCGATGATATGGATTTTGTTAGATTACTTCATAATTAAATACTTCAGAAGAAAAGTACATCATTAATCAACTACAGAAGCCTGAAACACACACTCTGCTTTTCTCTATAAAAGATATGTGTATATATACATATATACATCTATATAATATGTATATATTAAAATAATGTATATTCATTTATGTATATATCTATATATGTATACATACATAGATTATAGATATAGATATACACACACATTATTCTAAGCAAACTCCACCTCAATAACTATGGCCCTCAGCATGCTGCCTGATTCCATTCACTAATGATACTTAATCCATTCATTAATGGAAGCAATTCCTGATAATCAAGATAAAAATCAAGTCTAATCCACTTAGAATGATGTTTCTGATGACTGCCCTCTTCCAGGTACAAAGTCTCTGCGAGCTTGCTGTTTATCTTGGACTCCAGCATAATTTTTTACTAACAGGATTTATTGTAAGCATGAAAAAACTTTTTCTTTTATTAAATAGTGTTTATTATTGAAAATAATCTTCAAGATAGCAGCAGGGCCATTTTCCATGACTCTAAAAGTAAGTCAAAAGCAAGTTTATCAACAGAGTAGAGGGAAATGCTGTTGACTCCTAAACAAACCCTGTGTTTAAATGGAAATACATTCAATCTTGGTGCAGTTACAGCTCCTTATGCACCCCAAGACATTACAGAAGAACAGAGGACCTCAAGCCTCAGATCACTGGCACTACGAACTAAGGGGACACTTGCAGAACAGCATTCAGCTTGTCAAGAATGTGTCTTCTCTTATGAGAACCCCATCTTAATTCTCATAGAATTTGGAAATAAATGATAATAAGTGATTTTCTATCCTACTAACTTTTATAATCAAAGGGTAAATTTCTCATTTTAACGCTGAGAAAGTGCCTTCATCAAAAATCACTTTTCTCCTTCTTAGTTTATTGTACTGTTTTTTTTTTCCATTAAAGATATGGATTTTAAACTTTGATTAGTTCAGCTTACACTTGATCAGAGGCTATGAATTCCATTTAATGTCGAAACAGAGCACAGTGTAACGGGCGAAAGCAGACAAAAGCAGCGAGCATGCTGACTCTAGAGACATTAGGTGTGTTTAAATACCATCTCAGCCATGCTTCAGAATGCTTGTATGGCTGATCTATCCTTCTGCTGATGAGCCAATTGTTTTTAATATTCTTTTTGTTTCTTTTGTTCATGTTAGTCTCTTAATCCTTGCTCTGTGACCCTTAAATCATTCCAGTTAAGCAACAAAAGTACTGGCTTCCGTCTTACAGACAAAATGTCTGTTTCTAGAGAGTGTGGGGACTTTGGCTGAAGTTTGAACAATTGAGTTCAATAGGATTCTGGCTGCCAAAAGGCCAGACCACTTTGACTATTTAGGCCTAAATGTAACTGCTCCGTGCCCTTCCTGGCTGGCCCCTGGGGGCTCTCCTTTGTTGCTTGCCAGATTTTTGCCAACCTGCTGGGTCTCAGCTTAGTTGCCTTTGTCCTTCAGCCCACTTGTCTGTCACTGTTCAGACTCTCACAGTAGAAACCGGGTTATGAGAAGAAAGGATTCTTTGAATGTTTGTTTGTTTTCCATGCTTATTTACATATTTGCCAAGAAAAACATTCTTTTCATAAAAACGGATAAACAAGACCTAGAAGAGGAACATTTTAGAATCATCAAGGGAAACACAAGGGAATTCTTCAGGGGGACGTATTTATTCTCATTTTCTCATTTGATCATATCCAGCTCCAGTCACTTTTCCTGCTTTCTTTTCAAAAAGAAGGGGACAATAACCATCAAAGAGCTTTAGACTCGTTAGGAAATGAAGAGCTCCAGAAAAGAATGAAAAAATATTATTTTCTCTTGATATGTTATCACATGTAAAGATTCTGAGAAAAATTGTTTTTTCCTCACATTACAGTACACTCTGGGGAACTGTGAAACAGTGAAAGAGTGTAAAAATGCTACTTTATACTAATTTGCAGTTTTTGTAAAACTGCACACTGAATAAAGCATGTAGAGAGTATTTTCTACTTCCATCAACAACAATGGGTAAAAAATTAAGTAAATAAGTGTGTAAACAAGTATATTAGAATTCTTTTAGACACTAAATGAAAAGAGTTTATATTTTTATCAATGTTCTAGGATCTGCCCGGGTTTCATCCACCACCACCACCACCACCACCACCACCACCACCACAATTATTATCATCACAGAATTATACATTTTTAAAGAATTGTACTTTCTTTTTAACTTCCTATTATTTGAAAAGTCAAGATATAATGTACTCGGACTACTAAGAAAGACTTTTAAATGGAGCATTAGGTACAGATTTATTGATTTTTTATTTATTTATTTATTTGTTTATTTATTTATTTATTTATTTATTTATTTATTTATTTATTTATTTATGAAACAATGTCTAGCTAGCAACCATGCTGGTTTTGTCTCTACTTTTTTCCCTAAGCCTTACAAGTACTGGGTTAACAGGTATATCTTATACACGCCAACACGCATTTATGTTTACATTTTACTTCAAAGTCATTTAATACAAATGACAAGCTCAACTGAAAATACTTCTACTTGTTTGTTGCAATCAGGTATATAGTAGAAACAAGAAAACCATAAATGATTAGCATATTCCTTCAGATCTTTTAGGACTTAATAAAGTTGCATCTTATGCAAACATTACCTTATGAAACTCTTCAGACTGCAAACACTTACCGTATTCACTGTCATAGAAGATAATAAATTTCTGCCATGCATACTCTGTGACTACTCTTAGGATGACTTCATTTAAGTAGACAGGTGGACGAACTGAAAGAGTATAGTCATCATTTCTGTTGCTCCTGGTGAGGCCACAGCCACTTCTTGGGGTGCCAGCTGTTGAACGCTGAATGAAGAGGTGGGGGATATGCATGGCATCTGCCAAAGACTGGAGGGACCCGGCTGAAGTGCAACCAATGGAGCTGACCAAAGCCAAGATGCCCTGGTTCATAAGTTCACATGCTGCAAGAGAGCACAGCAATGCCAAGGTAAGTGAGTTTTGTGGGATTTCTCCTCTCTGTGAAGCAGTGGTTTAGAGTCATGTGAATGTACAATTTTTAAAAACATATAAACATGCTGAATGAAAAATTTTTCTTTAATTAAGAAGTAGTGGAATGCAGTTCAATAATTCAGCTTCCCTTAGCTCTGTGATGTTGCACAAGCTTCTCTTGGCTCAATCTAGATAATTTCAAGGATTACAAATAAACCATCATCTATCATTTGCCTCACATATGGTAGAAATTCAATTAGTGGCAGCTAAACTTGTGTAATTATTGTTTCATGATTCAGAAGAATACCTGCCTAGCATATAATGCAATCTTTTAGAAAGTAGCCAATGTTTAAAGTCATAGGCCATAAGGGAGACGAAGAGTTGGACTGAGAAAATTTTGGCCACTATAGATTTCCAAACTGGATGACATTTTCTCCCTCAATAAACTAGAAAAAATGAAAAAATTTGCCAGTTTTCTAAAAAAGTCAACAGACAAATGAAATATTAAATTTTAGCAAAAATCCCATTCTGGCATCTAAATGAGCAATTTATAGTTGCTACTATCTACTTTACGATTGATGTGCATTTATTTATATTTTTCTGTGCAAGCAAATTTATTTACTTTATAGTTAAAACTACATCTAATATAAAGGTGATCAAATATAAACACACAGCATATGTATTTTAAAAGAGATAATTAATGGTTCAGGATGCCAATGTTTGAAGAACAGAAATAAATTCAAGAGCAAATTCAGAAAATGTCAAATATTTATGTTTTAAGTAATTAGATGTAATAACTGATTTTGCTTTTATGTAAAATTTTTAGCTGTCTAGGCTGACCTCAGAATTTGGAATTTATTATAGGTTGGTTTATAGAATCATTAAAAACTTAAAGAAACAAGAAAAATGCTATAGTCTTCTATGTACTTAATTGGCAATCTAATGAATGCTGATTTGAAGGGCGAGCTAAACGCTAAGCACATAGTACCATGTATATTTACTGTTATTATCAGTGAGAAATTCCATGCATATTATGTCAATACATAATCACTGGGAACATATTTTCAAACACTGACTGATAAGAGGTTATGTGGACTTCAACTCCTGTGAGCAATGATATTTGTGAGGAATACACTTAGACCATAAGAGGTTCAGGTTGGAGTTTTTGAGAAAATATCACATATTCTTCTCATGATCATAACTTTACCATCCTGGAAAGCACTAGGAATTTAAATTCATTAATAGTTTCAAAGAATGTATGCAAAAAGCCCAGCCAAAAGTTGATTTCATTTCTATGGTAAATAAAGTATTACTAATTTACAAATGCAACTAATATTTAAAATTTTTATATAAAATCTTGGTTTATCCAGCATAAGAAAAGTGCCTCCACAACTGGATTCAAAGCCAGCACCATAATTGTTACAAGTGTCCAGGTAAACTGTAGTTTTAAATCTTAAACCACAGAAGTTATAAACTTCTAATTTTCAAGAAAAGACTTCAGTTTATGTATTATATTTTTTCATGTACTATAATATATAAAAATTATTTGGCTTCAATCTTTAGAAACATAAATTTACAAAGTTCCATGTTAATCATACACAGCTTCAAAATTTTTTACTGCACATCTTAGGTAAGATAAAGGGTTTATTTCATCTTATGCTTCTACATGGCAGTCCATTAATGAAAAAAAAATCAGGGCAGGAACCCAAGACAGAATCCTAGAGTCAGGTATTGAAGCAGAAAGCATAGGTGATCACTACTGGTTGGATTGTTCTCCATGCCTTGCTCAGCCTGCTATCTTCTTTTTTAAATATAGTTTTTATTTAATTTTCTCTTATATTTTAATGATATTCTTTCCTAACTCCTCCAAGATTCTCTTCACCTTGTTTCCTGTCCATAGGGATAACATGCAATAGCACAGAGATAATGGGATTCGTACAACAGCCTTTAGGCTATCAAAATTTTAGTTCAAGATACCTTGAACTTCTTATTTTTCTAATTCTGTATCCCAAGTGCTGATATTATATCTACATATTACTACACTTGGCCTTCATTTTATTATTATTTTTTATCTCTTCCTATGTGTAACACATAGATGACTTACAAATTATTTTAAGGTCACTGGTTTTATAACCATCCTATTGCACGGCCCAAGATTCTTTTTACCAGGCATCATAGAAAGCAAACCAGATATTTTTTCATCTGTTACTTCAAAAGTATATGTGGCTGAGTACAGAAGAAGTTCTCTGTAGGGAAAAAGTCTCTAGAGTTTGTATATTGTCAGGACTGTAAAAAACAAAAACAAAAACAAAAACAAAAACAGGTTGCTCTAATTTTCCTATATGTTGGTGTTAGAAACACTGACCAAAAGGAACTTGGGGGAGAATTATTTTACTTACAGGCTGCATCGTCAAATGCAACCAAGGCAGGAACTCAAGGGTTGAAGCAGAAACCACAGAAAAGCACTGCTCACTGGCTTATACTCCATGATTTGCTCTATTTACTTTCTTATACAGCACAGCACCAAGTTCCTAAGGAATTGTACCTTCCACAGGTATCCTTCCACAAGCCTTCCCAAACCATTCAATAAATGTCTCTTGGACATGCTCACAGTCCAATCTGATGGAGGAAATTCCTTAGCTGAGGTCCTCTCTTCCTTCCTGACTCTAATTTGTGTCTGACAAAAATCAGCCAGCACAAATGTAGTCTCATTGAAGTCAGAAGAAAGAGGTTACCTGCTTAATTGTATTCAAACTGGTTGACCCCAAAATTGTTCCATTGAGGTACATGAAACACTGTGCCTCCAGGGAAACCTACTGTTGACTCTTCAAGAGTTTGAAACACAGAGGAATCTAATTGTTCTGCCTTGATCTTAATCTGTTTGTCCTAGATGAAAGTTACTGTAAGGAGCATAAACCATGATATCTGAGAAGAAAGTATAAACTTATAAGCTTAAATGGGAATCAAAAATGGTTTATGTTTGGTAGGAACTTCAAATCTTGACAGTTCAAACACTGGATCATATAGTTTTGTTACCGCAGAATTCAGTTAACAGAACATGCAGAAGTGAGTGGGAACTGGGTTGGGAAGATCATAGGAGCCTCTGTGTGTCTCCCCGTTTAAACCAAGGACTTCTCAGTGGAATATTCACTGATATTTTAGGCAATGTGATTTTTATGTATGTGACTACATACCATTTACATCAATAAACCCAGACCATATGCAACAGCTACTTGGTTTATAACTCCATCTGTTTGATATTTTGTATCAGAGATGCTTGGAGTATGTTTTAATTGCTAAAAGAGCACACCTTTTAAAAAATGACTTTTATAACAGCGTTTGCAATCAGCAACACTTTGCCACTTTTGGACACAAGCAGTTATAGAAATGAAGTTGACTGTTTAACTCAACATTTCAAGTCAAATGATGTTCACCTATACTATTGTTTCTATTTATAAAGCTATGCACCTTGGGTTTTGTCCCCCTTAGTGGGTAAGATGATGTTAAAAGTAAGATGTACAAAGCATGTAGAAACTCAATCCCCAGTGCAGTATTGTTGGAGGTGGCATCTTAGGGTACCCAATAGTTTCATTAGATTCTATCTTCAGAAATGACTAAAGGTTGAAAATTAATCCTTCTAAAAGCGTGGATTTGGTACCTCTGTCCTTTTTCATGCTCTCCTTTCTCTGTATCCTTTTTCTATCAGATGACAAGTAGGAAAGCCCTTCCTCCATTGCAGTGTTTTGATTTTGAACTCCTCAGCTTCCAGAATAAAGATAAATGACTACTTTTATAAATTTGCCCATGAATTTCTTTTAAGGCAGCAAAAGGAAGACATTGTAAAAGACTGAAATTTAGGGTTCCTCAGTACATTTTCTCTGCTCAATAATCTTCAGATATCAATTAAATGCACAGCTTTCAGTTGTTGGCCTTTCAATAAAATCATATTTCCTATGGGTGGTGGTTTTTTTTTTTTTAGTTGCTTTTAGCCACTTGTTCTCAAGAGTCATTTACTATGGGTTATATTAGCTAGACTGTCTTACATTATGAAAGAGAGTATTTGTCTGAATTCCATATTTAAATTTTTAATTTGATTTCTGATACACAAACAATATCTCAAAAATTTATTGATGCCTTCCAAATGTTTGCTCAAAAGCCAATGAAAGTAACACTACAAGAGACTATAGTTATTTAAAAGACAGAACTTTCAAGTGAAGAAATGTAAATTCATCAACTAATATTGACTTCCATATAGTTTTAACTAAACATTATAAAAGGCTTTTATAAATAAATTAAAGGAGAACTTACACAATCATTTTTATCCCTTTTCCTGTTATGTATGAGCAGAGCATCTGTCTTTAGTGATTCTATTTTGTTTATTTGGTTTTGGTTTTAAAAACAAGTTTATTGAGTACACAGACAGGGGCTGTGGGCTAGGCAGTAATGAGAATGTCACCAGTGTAACAATTCCGTATTTATGCATGTTAAATCTATGACAACATCTGTAGCTCTTCAATGGTTGGGAAATTATTTTATAAGTGGTCACCTTCTTACCTGCTGTAGCATTACACTTAAGTAGGTTAGAGAGTCTTTCTCCTGCAGCAATCAGAGTTAAAAAGTATCAGCTTGTCTCAAGCAAAACTCTCCCTGCCCTACACTCATAAAAGAGCCTGAGCTGGCAGATAATGCAGCAAGGAAATATAAGAACCAGATGAATGGAAAATGTTAACCTGTTAAAAACCTAGTGTTATCATTATAATACAACGTAACAAAGAGTGAAGATTAAATAAGACTTTGGTAAGAATGTTATTCTACATTGGATTGCACTTCTAGCTTTGAAACTTTACTCATCATGTTATATATTTTATTATTATTGTTTATTATTGTTTTGTTTTTGAAAACAAGGTCTCTCTATGTAGCTCTACCTGTTCTGTAACTGAATATGTAGACTAGACTGTCCTGGAACTCACAGTGATCAACCTGCCTCTCCGTCCTAAATTTTAGAATTAAAGTTGTGCCTAGCTTAAAATATTGTTCATTTTTAAAAAGAATGAATGTTAAATTTTGCCAAGATATTTCCAAATAGCTATTAATAATTGTATTAATGTTTTTAGTTAGCTAGCAATGATTATGAAATTAATTGTCTTCCAAATGTTAAGCTGTTCTTTCCGGGATGCTGCATATTTCAGTAAATACTAAAATGTAGACAACAGCTGTTTCAGCCTTCTAGAAGCATGCACAGGGGTGTGTGTGTGTGTGTGTGTGTGTGTGTGTGTGTGTGTGTGTGTGTGCCCGCGCGCATGTATGTTCTTAAGGCCACATCTTACTTAAATGCTTGTTAGAATTCATCAACGAACCTTTTTGAACCTAGACTTTGGAACTAACTACAAACTTTATTTAAGGTGGTTATGAAGATAGCTAGTCTATTTCTTCTTGAGTGAGCTTTGGTAGATTGTACACCTTAAAGCACTTTCTCTTTTCATCTATATTGTCAAGTTTGCTTACATTAAGGGATTTATAGCATTCCCTGTAGTAATTTACATAGTTCTTTGCTCCTGATCAATTTGCCTAATTGTTTAGCAATTTATCAATTTTCTCAAAGAAACCACTTTTGATTTCATTGATTTTCTGGTTTACTTTTTGTTCTTGTTCATTGACTTTCATTCTAATCTTCATAATTTCTTTCTTGAGTTTGAATTTAGTTTGAATTAATTTTGTTAAATGTCCCTCTGCTTAGTATTTTAAAAAAGGTTTGTTTTTATTTTATTTAGGTGGGCGAATGTTGATTTGCCTGCATGTATGTGCATTGCGTGTATGCGTGTTGCCTGGGGAGGCCAGAAGGCACCGAATCTTCTTGCACTGGAGTTAGACAGTTGTGAGCTGCCATTTGAGGGCTGGGAACCAATCCTTGATCCCTGTAGGTGAGGCAAGTGCTCTTAACTACTGAACCATCATTCCAGCTCTGTTATTTTTTTTTTAAATCTCTTTCTGTTTATTTCCTCCTGCTATGCATATTAACTATAGTGATTTTTGCAGTATTCTTTTTCTAATGCAAATACATAGCATATGAGTGAGTATACACTTTTTGTCTTCCTTCTGATGAATGATAGCCTCAAGTCATAAGGGACTGAGTCAGGACAACTGGGTAACAAGCTGTAGTTGGGGCCCAGACTGCTTCATTTCACTTGCAGAAACAACATGCCTGAGTCCGCTTCTACCAGTTAAGCTACAATAAAGAGCTTTAACTTCCTCATAGCTCCCTTCCTGTACGTACACATGCCTGTCTCCCAGCCCTCTAAATGTGCTTAGCGTACACCCAAATAAGAGTTGAGGACCCCTGCTGATCCTGCAGACTCAGACTGTGAAGGTGGAGTTTATCTGCCTTTCTGCCTCATTTTTTCTACATCTTCACATATTGACAAAGAACTGCTTGTTTTTTGCCCTGCTATGTGGCTTGTGATTTCATATTGCTTGCTGTAAGGACTGCACAATTCAAGTATGTGAAGGAGACTGGCACATCTCCTCCTTTCCTTCAGGTGTGCCAGTTCAGGAAGGGATTCAACTGCTGCCATCTGCATGATTCTGTGCTCTTTGTTTGCATCTCATTCTTCAGATTGTTCCAACCGGATTCAGATTGGATTTCAGAGTGGACTGAATATGGCAGAGATTCTACTTCTGAGCTGTGCTTCTTCCCCAGTTTTTCTCTTTCCATTAGAGCCCCACCCTTAGGAGCCTCAGCCCCAACTTGGGTAACTTGCTGTTGTGACAGCTTATACCAGATTCCTTCCTGACCTAGACCTGCTCAGTTCCAAATAAGCACAAGGAGGCAAGAAGAATCCATTCACGGCAAGCTGCTGTTTGGTATTCCCTGTGCACCCTACTTGGAAGTAGTGGTATTCACAGGTAATAGGATTAGCATAGGTTAGCTGAGTGGGGAGACCCTCTGCTTCTTTCACTCTCATATGTGCTTTGCTTGCAGATGACCTCAATGCATATGTCTTAAAAGTCAATGAATTATCCTGAACAATGAATTAAAGCATGATATTCATTGTTGCATACTTGGTACTCCTTGGAAGCTTTTGCAGTTACAGTGTATCAGCAAGCCTGCTACCATTTGTAAGCATTTATGTTTTTTTAATGTGCTCGAGATGATGTTATTATTTTTAAAATGCTCATTTGAAAATATATGCTTCCAGTGATATTGAACTAGGCATTTTTTTGTTTTGTTTTGTTGTTATAAAATATCTATTCCAGTTCAATGTATTTGTTGGAAGCTCTCCAAACTCATAACTATTATAATGTAATATATTTGTCTCAATTCATTGTAAGGTGATTTTAATGTTTTTGTCTTCAGTCTTTAATTTGTTACTGTACCTTAATGAAGTTAAGTTGGCAGCAGAAAGGAGCTCACACCACTAAATAAATCCCTCACCGCTATCTCTGTGCACTCATGATCACGTGTCAGATGGCATGAAAGGCACTTGGATTTATTCTCCATTGTCCCCGACATCTGTCTCCACATTGCAGTTTTCTTATGTTGTTCAACACAGTGTAAGAAACACTTTTGTTTCTCTAGGGAGGAAGGTCTATGTGTTATACAAGCTGAGATGCTGTGTATTAGTTGAGCAGTTAGTTTGCCATTTGCTGGTACTGGTTAGGCTGTACAGGAAGATAATCCCTGAAAACTATAGTATGAAATTTGAGATGAGTTTCCAAAAGACTGAGATTCTCAGTAAATCATATTTTTGGATGGGTTCACTGGAACACATCCAACTCTCACTGGACATTGCTTTTCTTAAGCAGGGGCTGTACCCTCAGAGGATAATGTGTCTTAATCATTCTTAAACACTAAATTAGGTTTAGAATATCATTTCCATTTTTAATAAAAAAACAGATTTAAAATCTTTAGTAGACATAAGAACAAATTAACTTACCATAAGCTTATTTCTCAATTGACTCATTACAGATAAAATTAGGTTAATGATAACAAACACGAAAAACAAATTTTACTGGGTCATTAGCATGAGATA
>CM052700.1:75549828-75576309 GCA_028551405.1 Uromys caudimaculatus
GGTGACAGCAGATGCTGGTGAGGATGTGGAGAAAGAGGAACACTACTCCATTGTTGGTGGGATTGCAAGCTGGTACAAGCACTCTGGAAATCAGTTTGGTGGACCCTCAGAAAATTGGACATAACGCTACCTGAGGACCCAGCTATACCACTCCTGGGCATATACCCAGAAGATGCTCCAACATGTAACAAAGATACATGCTCCACTATCTTCATAGCAGCCATATTTATAATAGCCAGAAGCTGGAAACAACCCAGATGTCCCTCATCAGAAGAATGGATACAGAAAATGTGGTACATTTACACAATGGAATACTAATCAGCTATTAAAAACAATGATTTCATGAAATTCACAGGCAATTGGATGGAACTTGAAAATATCATCCTGAGTGAGGTATCTCAGTCACAAAAGAACAAATATGGAATACACTCACTGATAAGTGGATATTAGCTCAAAAGTTCAGAATGCCCAAGTTTCACTTTACAGTAACCGCTGGACTGAGAGTGAGGTCCCAGATGGAGGAGTTGGAGAAAGGACTGAAGGAACTGAGGGAGTTTGAAGCCCCATGGAGGGAGCAACAGTGTCAACTAGCCAGGCACCCCCCGGTGAACCTAGAGACTAGACCACCAACCAAAGAATACACATGGAGGGACCCATGGTCTTTTCCACATATGTGGCAGAGGGGGGCCTTGTTGGCTATCAGTGGGAGAAGAGGCCCTTGGGCCTGAGGGTGTTACAGGCCCCAGTAGAGGGGAATGCCAGAGAGGGAAGATGGGAGTAGGTGGGTGGGTGGGGGAATACCCTCATAGAGGCAGGGGGAGGGTAGAGGGGATAGGGAGTTCCAAAGGGGAGACCTGGAAAGGGGAAAACATTTGAAATGTAAATAAAGTATTAAAAAGAGTATTATACTAAAATTTTATTTGAAACATGGTGACTATACAGATCATAGATATCTCTTCACATGTGTAAGTTATTAAAGACAAAGATAGATATGGAGCTGCTGAATTTCTCATAAAGATCATTGGATAGATAACAGTCACTGAATGAAGTTCTCGGTGACATCCTTGAGTTCTGAATCTTGTCAATGTCACATTTTCCTTATCTTTAAGTTGGAAATTGTATACTATACACATACTGTTTTTATAATCTTTTGTATTAAAATGTTGGATTGCATAAGTTCTAAGCCAGGTTATTTAGTAAATATTTTGCCCAGGAAAGAAATCATAAATTTTGGTTTACTCCTGAAAGCAATTGTATAGCCTCATTTTGGAAAATATGATTGCCAGACACAAGTCTTAATAACAATTCTGACAACTCTTTTGCCAAATATACATTTAAGAGCTGTGTTTTAATGGCTTATCTTTTTACTACCAATGAATGTTATTAAATGTTATTAGAGACATGCTTTTTACATTATTTTTTTCTTCCTCTGCTGTTGCTGGATGTAGGCAGTCATATACTTCTTACTACAAACGTTTAACCCAGCTAAACATCATTCAGGACCAACTGAGAGGCGAGACAAAGGTTTCCTCTTTGGTGTAACCACTCTCTCCTATAAGCAGCTCACTCATTTGGATAGATGTTTGTGTGGCATAATTACAATCCTATGACTAAAATTATCTATTTCAACTATCAGTGACTAATATCCAACAGAACAGCTAGCACATAATAATGACTTACAAAAGCTTTGATAAGTCAATATGAAATGCTTAATACATTTCTTTGACTCTTCTGTACCTTTACGTTTCCTTCTTCTTTTTGTGGCAATTATAATTCCTGGTATGGCTTTTAAAATCAGAATAACATCACTTAAACCAGTCAAGTTTAAGGCTTTGAAATTCAGTTGGATTGAAAGTCAAATACTATGCTGGTTAAAATTATACTGGTGGCCTTATAGTAATGAATTCATAATTTAATTCAGTGAGATTTGAACATTACCATCAGCTGCTGGGAGATCTCTAGAGCTTAGGAAGTGTTATGTTCAAGACTGAGTGAATTTGTTTTCCTGGCGACCTTGGTCACATCACCCAGTCTGACAATATGATTTAGGGGAGGGGCTAACAAAGTCATAGAGACTAATAGTATAATTTAGGATAAGATTGCAGTTTATAGTTAGGCTATATTTGATTAGCTGTGAGAGTAATTATGCCCTCCAAAAGTGAATCTAACCAAAATTCTAGATGTTGGTGCTTGAGTGAAGTTTCCTTTACTCTCAGGACTGATTCTAAGAAAATGAAATTCCCATAATTATAATAAAGCAGCTATGGTGACTCCATGTTTGATGTCTTTTTACAATCTGATTTCTATACTACTTTCCATATTAAACTTGATTATAAAAATAATTTCTCCTTGATAATCCATATTCATGAGTGAGTAAATTAGCATTCAGTTAGCTCTGTGAGTTACTTTTACAAATTATTAAACACAAAGGTGGTTTTTGGATTGCTCCAAATTTGTTATTTGTGTCAGTAATAACATTGTTTTTGTGTGGGCTATGTTTCAACTTCACAGTAGGCTATAACTTTCTGGAGAGGCAAATTAGAACCCACAAGTTTTTTTTTTTTATTGTGCATAATATTGCATACATACATATACAGTATGCATATTATACACAGTACATTTTCCATTTGCAAATATTTCTGTGTCATTCATATATATATATATATATATATATATATATATATAAATTAGAAATAGAAAGAACATCTCCCAACTCTTTCCATGAAGCTACTATTATTCTAATACCATTGCCAAAAACCCACAACAGAAAAATATAACTACAAATCAATATCTATGATATAGATACAAATAATCTCAGTAAAATACTTGTAAAACTATATAGGGATATATCAGAAAGACCACCCACTTACATCAAGTTGGATCTATCCCAGAGTTGCAGGGATGGTTCAACATACAAAAGTCAATAAATAAAATAAATAATATTAATGAACAACACAATAAAAATCACATAGTCATCTTAATAGATGTAGCATGGGTCATTGATAAAATGCAGCATGCCTTTATATTGAATGTCCTGGAGAGAAGCCAGAAGAGAACACATGTCAGCATAACATATGGTATATATGACAAAACCATATCAAACATCACCACAAGTAGATAACAACTGGAAGCAATCTCACTAAAATCAGGAATAATGCAGAGATGTCATTCATTCTCATCCCTTTCATCAAAGTGCTGGATGCACTACCTGGAGCTTTAAAAAAATAATAGAAGGAAATTAAAGGAATACAGATAGGAAAATAAAAATTCAAACTATTCCCTTTTGTAGATAATATGATGTTACACATAAGAGATCTGAAAGGTTTCACAAGAAAGCTTCTAGAAAAATTTAACAGTCTAAGAAAAGTGTCAAGATACAGAATTAATTTAAATTCAATACAGAATTAATTTAAATTCAACAACAACAAAAATAGTCTCATTATATACCAAAACCAAATATGAGATCAGGGAAAGAATCTTAGTCACAATTATTCCCGATTATAAGAATAAACCTAATCAAGGAAATTAAAGACCACAACACTGATAACCTGAAATATTTCAAGAAGGTATTTGGAGAAAGCACTAGAAGAACAAAAGATCATTCATGATCATGATTTGGTAGAATTAATATTGTGAAAAATAACTATTCCACCAAAAGCAATTTATTTGCAATGAAATTCTAATTGAAATCTCATGGCATTATTCATAAAAAAAATTGGGAAAAAAGTCTTCTAAAATTCATAAGGAATCCAAAACCTCCTCTGGCCAAAACGGTCTTGAACAAAAAGAACAAAGCTGGAGTGATTTCTGTATCAAATTTCAAGCCACATTACAGAGCTATGATAATAAAAGCAGCATGCTAATGACACAAAAATAGAAAGGTAGATCAATGAAACAAAATATTCCTATAACTACAGCCACATGATATTTGACAATGGCTATAAAAATTAACGTGGGGGAAAAGTCTGCATCTTTGACACAGTGATCCTAGGAAAACTGGGCATATACTGTCAGAAGACTAAAATCAGACCTATATTTGTCATGGTGATAAAAATAAACTCCAAATGGATCAACAACTTTAGTGAAGTGTGTGAAATGCCAAAACTGCCAGAAGAAAACATATACAGTACCCTAGAAGATACAAGTATAGTAAAGGACTGTCTGAAAAGGATTCAATTTGCTCAGGAAGTAAAGCCAACAAATGGTAAAATAAAACATTTCAATACTTCAGTACAAAGTAGGAAACATTATATTCAGAGAAGAGAAAGTTCAAACGGTGGGTGAAATTTTTCAATAAATATCTGATAGAGGATTGATAGTCAGAATATACAAAGAAAAAGAAAGATAATCCAGCACAAAATGTGGTATGCATATGAACAGAGAATTTTCAGAAGAAGAAATAAAAATGATTAAGAAAATATTTAAAATTGCCAACATCCTTGTAAATATAAAAATACTCTGAGATTTGATCTTATCCTAGAATGGCTAAGACCATGAAAACCATTGAAAGTAGAATACATAGAAATAAGGAAACACAAGTCCCATTCACTGCTTGTGGGATTGCAAATCTGTGCAGGAGCCATGGAGGTTAGTGCAGAGGATTCTCGGAAAGTTAAAAATTAATCCACTGTCTGATCCAACTAAACAATCCCTTGACTTAATCCCAAAGCACTCTACATCCTACTCTGCAGGTATTTGTCTACCCATGTTTATTGATGCTCTGACTATAGTACTTAGGACTTACCTAAATGCCATTTAATTTATGAATGAATAGTGAATATGTGGTTCAAATACATAGTAGAATTGTGTTCAGCTGCAAAAGGAAAACAAAATCATTGAATTTCCAGGTAAATGTACAGAACTGGAAAATATACTGAGTGAGGTAACTTAGGCCACAAAAGACAGTGTCATATGTTCCACAAAAGTGGACTTTCTGCTCCTGTTCTAATCAGTGTATTTGGATATATAACCTGAAGAATCTGAAGAAGCCAGGAAAGTGGAAAGAGATGTGTAAGTAGGGAGCTCTAGAGAGGGGGATAGTAGGTGCTTCCATGGGGTAGTAGGGGAAATTAGTGGCAGCTTTAACTGAGGAGGGAGGAGAAAGTGTAATATATCAGAGAAGGGAGGAGAGATAACACAAAGAGTCCTTGAAAAAAACATAGGGAAACAAATTATTTTATGCCTAGTTAAAATATATATATGTGTGTATATATGTCTGTATATGTATATATTAATGAATTATATGGTGTGGTGATTATAATTGTCCATTATCAGGCATGGGGAACCTCCCCATGCCTTGTTAGGAATACTAGAGTATTCTCTAACACAATGGGCTTTTGTCATTGTTCTTGGTTGCCTTTTGACGTTGAAGGTAAAATCCTACCTCTGAAAGTACAACACACTTCAGACCCATGACTTGGAGAAAGCTATTTGGGACTGGTTTGGAAGCCTGCTCTCTGAGAACTGACCTCACAGGATTGGAAGTCACATGTAGTCTGATGGGAGAGAAGCAATCAGTAGTCCTTCCCAACTGTAAAAGCCCATAAAACCACAATGACTGGACTTGTGAAATATCCATAAGAATGAGACAGTGGTGTTTTCATCTTAGGGTTAAATAACAGATGTCTAATTGGCCCACTCAAAATAGAAGGGAATTCACCTCTGGTACTATAAACATAGTCAACTGACCATGACCAGAGGGGTCATAGAACTGAGAAAAGAACTTATCACTGCTGTTTTCCTATACCAATATAATTAATAACTGTATTCTAAATGCTTATCTTTGCACCCACAGATCAGTGTAGCTGTCATCCTTCATCAAAAGAACCTTCTTTTGTGCAACAGAAGAAGACTAATACAGAGATCTACAACTAGCAAAAATAAAGAGAACAAGAGAATATGGGATGCCCAGCCCCAACTGATAAACGTGATTCAAAAGTCATAGATTAAAGGACAGATTTAAGAGCCAGAGCCCAGAATTCCTGTAGTTAGATAATGTGCATAGATATGACAAAAATGCACATATGAAATATCAATGATATGATTGCCTGACTAACACCAGCATATTGATAACAGTTGATGACATGCCAAAATAGTCAGGGGAAATTCCACAGGTTCCCATCTCCAAAAGAAGAGTCAATGGCTTATGGAAGAGAGAAATAGTTTCCTTTAAGATGAGGTCCTGCATCCTTTCCAATCTCAAGAACAACACCAAATTGACTCAGTGTGTTGTGTACACATGCGTGTGTGTATGTGTGTGCGTGTAATAATAATAATTAAATAAGAAATTATGAATATGGGAGTGAGGATACACAGGAGGAGCTTGAGGAAGGGAGCAGCATCAATATCATGCTCATGTGCCAAGTTGTAAGAAACGTGGATTAAAAATGAAGTGAGAACTAATTCTCGCTTCTATTGGATTTAGGAAAAGTCAGTATTATTGCACTAAAATGAGTCCAGCCTGAGCCTATGGATAAATGGACTATCTAAACAATCCATGATTTCAAGCAGGAAGCAAAAAAGGTGTTGAAGTAGTTTTTAGTTACACAGATCTTGAATTATATTCACAGAAGTAGGTGACAGAAATCATTTGACGGTATTCTTAAACACTTAAAAAGAAGTATTTGCCTATTTTTATTTTAGGGAGAATGTGTGAATGTATGTTTGTATACCATACATATGTATGGCACTCACTGGATGCAGAGGACGATGTCATGCCCCCTGGAACTGTAATTGCGGGCTATTATGTCTGGGTGTTGAGAACTGAACCTAGGTCCTCTGCAAGAGCAGCAAATGGCCTTAACCACTGAGCCAGCTCTGCAGCCCTATCTGCCAAGCTTTATTCAAGCTAGTTATATTCTGTGCAAATCTGTACTCACAAAATGAATTGTACACTATCCCTTCCATCTGCTGGAAATGTATGTATAGAGACTGAAATTAATCACTCTCTCTCTCTCCCTCCCCACTCTCTCTCACACACACACCTTTCTTTCCCTTCTCTTCTTCAACCTCTCCTTCCTCTCTCTCATTGCTTCTTCTGCCATTTTTTATTTAAGTAATTTCAACTTGCCCTTTATTTAAAACCTCTCTTTGTAGATGTGAGAGTGACCTTGAGAGATGGAATCTAGTCACTAGATCTTCATTGTCACTATTACTTACCTCATCTGTTTAACCACACAGTCCCGATAACCTTGGGACAAGGGGAAACCTGGTATATGCCAAGGAAGTTTGAGGAGCAGAGAGAAGACAGTGAAGGTGATGGGAAGAGATAGGGGAAGAAATACAGCTTGAAGTTTTGGAAAAATTCATGTTGCAATTCCATAACATCATTATGTGGTTTCATAGGCCCCCGCTTTCAGAGGCCATAGCTTTAAATGGGTGTTGGGAATAAGAGGAGAAGAATGAGCTGGGCTTTTCAGAGGTGGCAGAATTACATATGTATTACTAAGCGTCTTCCTGGTCTGTTTGATTCACAGAAGATAATGCTCTGCATCTTGCTCCAGCTGTGCTCCCTCAGCAGACACACGCTGGCTCTGAGAGCAGCTGTTCCTTCACATGCAGTTTTATTTGCATCGCTGGGAAAGAGCAGCCTGGCACATGAATAAAACATATTTCTCTGCCATACACTCCCTGTAAGTTACCTCAGCTAAACTTTTTGCGTTTGAATGCAAGGAGTTAGTGTGAGAAAGAGAGAGAGTTCTTTTTAAAAAAAGAAAATCCACATACATATTTTATGTCTCCGTTATGCAAATAAACTGAGGTATTGGGGTTTCATTAAATATTGCAAAATATAAATAATATAGTTATTTTCCTATTGTCGATATAGCACAAGAATTTTCAGTAATCCTATGTCCTAATTTTGCAGCAAAAATGTTATGTCTTTTAAAGATACTTTCACTGTGAAAAACAGTGTAGTGCTTACAAGTTTATTCATTTTTGCTCTAAAAAACAATGGAAAAACAATATAACTCAATTCCAAATAAATGACACTGTAAGGGTTGTGTGTACTAATACAATAAGATATTACTAGTAGTGACAATGAAAAGGAAATCCTTAGCATCCCTTCTCTGGGCGGAGCCCACAGTTTTGAAAGGTATTGTTACAATGTGTCTTTAAGTGCAGAACCATCTTGTGTTTGTGGCTCCACTTTATTATCTTAAATATATATTTAAAACATATTATTCATAGAAAAGGGGAGGTTTCCTTTATGAAAATAATCAAAGACAATAAATCTTGAATTCAGCAATGAAATTTGAAGAACATTGATTTGTCTTTTTATTTGTTCTTTCTTGGTTTAAAAGAAATCAGCTGCTGCTTCCAGGAAAAGTTTATAATTTATGTGCTCTATTGCTTGTTTTAATCATTTGTCATTGCCTCCCTCTCTACCTAATGGGAGCTCTTGGTGTGATATTTATGAAGATTAATAACACAGTGTTAATTTACAATTTTGAGAAATTCCACTCACCTCTGTTAATCTTCTCACCACATAAGATCAGCACATTAGCTTATAATTCCTCTGCTCAATTATATTTACATACATGAAAGGTTTCTTCTGAAATAATGGCTTTGTAATTTTTTTTAAGCTTCAGAAAATGAAAGTCATTCTTTTTAACCGAATCATTTACATCCACTATTATTCTTTGAGGTTCTCTAAGCAAGAGCAAACGGGAGCATAAGGCAAATAATGTTTGATTCCTAGTTAAAAATAAGAATGCACTCTCCTTTCTTCAGGTTTTATTGAGAATTCATAGACACAGAGAGAACACTAACCAAGAGTGGACGCTCTTATGAAGCTTCTGCATTCCAGAAGCAACTAAGTTGAAAGTAATGAAGGGAAGGACAAACAGGAGGGGGTGGAGGGAAGAGTCATTGTACTCTTCAGTGGAGTCTCATTTAGTGTTGATAAAGATATCTGAAGAAGCATTCTGCCCACATGACTATTATGCATGTGTGGAATTTTAAATAGATTTTGAAAGTGTCCTCTTAATTACTAACAAGGATTCTGCTAATAAATAAGGGCACCTGCCTACAAGATTTTCTTGTTTGTTTAGGCTAAAATGCTTTGCAGCATTCCCAGAAAATATCATTACCAGTATGAAAATGAAAGAGAAGAAGATATAAGCTGTTGTCAAGCTGTAGCTACATGCATAAGGGAAAAAAGAAATATAACAAGCAAAATTAAAGGGTGTAAGAATAGAATGAGATTGTTCACCATACATAAAGCACAATCTCTGTGAATTGTCTTCTGAGGCTTTTCGGGTGCTTTGTCTGCTATTACATAGCAGGCCCTACTTCAGATTGGAGGATACAACTGTGAAGCAAACACATCCATTCAGAGTGAGTCTAAGCAACTGACAACTAAATACAAGTTGTTCCCAAACAGGGGGTTTGTAGATAAAACTGAATGGAAGAAAAATAGTTAATAATTTGGACTGGAGTTGCTAGTTTACATGGGTCTTGCAGAAGATCTCATCCAACAGACATTGGCATTTGGAGAGCCACCAAAATGAAGAACACAAAGTTGGTGTGCTCTGAAGATGGTATGTTTAGCTTTATAGAACTAAAAGACAGGAGACATCCATAGCTAGAAATGGAATCAGATAAGATCCTACAGAAATGATTAGAAAACTAGAGAAGAAAGTAACTGACACTTACAGATCTTGTGCAACACTGGGAAATTATTGAGCTTGAGAAATGAATGTAGTAAATGGCTGAAGACAGACAGGAAAAACCTGATTTATCTTATAAGGGGTTTCTGTCTTGTCCTTTAAGAGAACACAGAGAGCAAGGAAAGGGTAATGCACATGCACTCGGTTTAGAAGTTTGATAGTTTACAATAAACATATGGAAGAATAAACAGGTATTTAACCTGGATACGGGTTGTGGTACTTATTCTAAAATATGATTCATCACTATATAAGGTATTTAAAATTGAAGACTGGAGTCTATATAAAGATTGATTTACAGTTGTAAAAGAATGTGCAAGGTAGTTCAGAAAGAGATCTGAGTTTGCTAGAAAATCAGGAGAGTATTGTAGATGAAGTCCAAAACGAGGTATCAAAGTGTGTGACCATGCCATCTGATAAGATGTACTCCTACGTGAAGATGTGTAGGTTTCTGTAATTAAATTCCAAAGCTGTTTTTGCTCCTTGAAGTTTTACTTTTTAAAGTACTTCCCCTGTTCTTCTTTGCCTGCTGCATTCAATAAAGTCCCCACTTTAAAATACATGTATGTATATAAAAATAATGTATGTATCATGAAAATAATGAAGAAGGCAGAATATGGAGGAGAAGGATGTATAAAAGGTCGAATATAACAGGTGATTCAGATAAGAACCCTACATTTTCCTTGTCCTAAGGTCTCCATGACTCTATATCTGATTGTCTACTTCACTTATACAATTATATTTCTCATAAATAAATAAGCAAATACCACATAAATACAAACAAATGAAACTACCCTTCACAAAACTTGATGTCTTTATTATGAATACAAGTTGCTTAGTTAAAACCCCAAAGAAATCTTTACAGACAATTCATAGTGTACATACACTGGTACCTGGTAGCTACACTGTCTCAAGAATACTACAATTTCTTACAGTGATTTTTCTATGATAATCATTGCTTTCTTTACAGTCCAGAATAAAACTATGTATTTTTATAAAAGAATGTTACTTATTCATTCCTCTTAAAGACTCCAGGTCATCTACACTTGGAAATGCTATCCAGGCTCATGTACTATAGCCTTGGCATCTTCATAGTTCCTTGAACAAATCAAGCCTTCCTCTCTCTTTTGCATCTTGTAAGCCCAGTTGAAGCCAAGCACTCTCAGTTCCTTCAAGTTCTGTTTCAGAAATATTCTCCAGTATCTGTCAAAACAACCTTCTCTGTCACCTCTGGATACTGTATTTTAATAATTCATGACTTGCCAGTGTTTCCTACCTTACCCACTTGTACTATAACATCTAAGAACTCATGGGCTTTGTCTAATTTATTCATTGTTCTAATTCTCAATACAGTACTTGGCAAATTAAAGGTACTAAACGAATATTTGTTAAATGAATAAATTAAAGGAAAGCATTCCGAATAGAAAGCATCTATTAGCAATATTTCCTGGTCTCAGTTAAAAAAAAAAAATCCCATAAGCTTTGTGGTTTTCAAATTTCCTAGGTGGAAAGTGAAGAACTTGGAGAATTACACTTAAAATATACAAACCCTTATAAATTTAGAGCTATTATTAAAATAAAATAAATTATAGCTCGAGTGAGGATTTATGATTGTTCTGTTGAATATGAAAAACTGTGATAAGATGTAAATTTTGTATAAATATTTTTATAAAATATGATGCATATATTTGATTATAGTTATTCTTCATAAAAGCAATTTGAGGACAGATAAATAGATTGATTTAAGAATTCATTGTAAAAAGATAAGTAAATATTTTATTACCGATTTATTTCATCCTTGTTTGCAAAGATAAAATAATGGCACTAGAATATGTTTTCAATTATTGGACATTCTCATTATAGATAGGTAATATTTTTAAAAGCATCTTGTCTTCAGGTAAGTATAAATGTAAATAAAAGAGTAGAGCACAGTCCTCTAATCTAGAACTCTTCTTTTCAGCCCATGTTGTATGTACTACATATCTTTTCATTCACAGTAAGAAGTTGTACTATCCTACCTTGAATGAAGTTTGGGAAACAGTACTCAATGGTAATACATTGGTGAGATAGAACAAGGCAAGAACACTGGTCCTGATACCATTCAGGGCAATTCTACATAGTGACATATGTCTATGAATGCCAGCTCTGGTGAATACTCTCAGAAGGAAATAGTCACTAAAACAGAAACATGAAATCCTGCACACAGTTCCAAGAAAGCTGGAATCATCATTTACATGTAAAACGCCAAAATCTCTGTTGATTGCATTCAGTAGTTGATTTGCTTACAATGTGATTCAAAGATGTATTATTTTCTCTCTGTGTCATCTTTCTTCTTTTCAACCCTAACATCTGTAGTTCACATCTGTACCAACATCCTTCCCATCTTCAGAGACTGCCGGATTTTATTTTGCCTACTAAAAATGGAAGCTTTACATCTCAACATCCTTTCTTTGTATTTTCAGAGATCAGGGAGTTAAAAATGTGCACTGCTGTAACTACTAAACTATATATGACTGATAACCACACTTTGGCATGGTGAGCAGTACCCTGTAAACACAGTTCTAAGTGAAGCTTAGCAATATTACTTCTATCAGTATAGCAAATGGCATTGATCTTATTCTAAAATTTAGGAATTCACAGACATATTTTGCCCATCATTAATAATTCAAGATGCAATGATAAGGCAAGAACAAAATGGCTGTTAGAAAAATAAAAACAAATTAATACTGGAAGGAACTAATACATGCATATTGATACACAAACATACAAAGTCACATACATACTGCAGGTCTATTACAGACGGCCTATTCTTCATTATTTATTTCAAAAACATGAAAGTAATTATCTAAATCAATTGAAACTGATTATCTGATGTTGAAACATGTATACTCTTTTTGGACATACACAAACCAAGTTTGAGGTATTAAGACATTTCAAGTAGATACCTTCAGTCTCCTGTGTACATGAGACCAATGTTCATTTTCAAGTAGGATTGATTCTCTGATGACCCATAGGCTTAGAGTTGTCTATGCAACCACAGGTAGTCAATGAATATATTTTTAAAATTTGTTTGTTTTATAAGTACACTATAGCTATCTTCAGACACACCAGAAGAGGGTATCATATCCCATTACAGAACCACCATGTGGTTACTGAGAATTGAACTCAGGACCTCTAGAAGAGCACTCAGTTCTCTTAACCACTGAGCTATCTCTCTAGCCCCTGTCGATGAATATTTTATAATTAATTTAACAGAGGAAAACAGTCATATATAAAGAACACTATCAGAAATATCTGAGTAAAGAAAAAGCAGATTGCATCTGAGTACAATCTCAGTTAATTATAGGTCCTGACAGGAAAAATGCAATTATGGAAAAGGAGAGGGAAATCATTATAGTTATAATAGAAAATATTTTAGATATTATATTTTTGACTAAATGACAATGTTTATAAAGTTTTTAATCTTTAAAACACATATATGTGAGTGTGATTGTGCTTTGCCTGTATTTATGTATGTATACCATGCATGTTCCTGGTGCCTATAGAGTCAGACGAGGATATAGAATTCCAGAAACTGGAATTACAGAAGGTTGTAAGCCACCACTTGGGTGCCAGAACCAGATTCTGGAGCTCTGAAGCCACCTTTCTAGCCCCTCACATTAGCTTTTGTGTGATCTTTTGCATCATCTAATTCCTTTACTTTTCATTCCATTTCAGGTAACTGATCCAAAAGAATGTTTCAAATACAACCATTAAGAATGATTATTGACATTCATTTCAATCATACATATGTGGCTCTATGTCTGACATTAAAACTGTCACATTACTTATGCAGGTATGAGTCTAAAAAAGTGAGTGTCCAATTTAGAAATACACATTTAAAGTAATAGTAGAAATAATTAATATAGGTATAACATTTCACTTTTAATAGATGTTTACTCATGTATACTTATGAGAAGTGCAGGTAGATGTGGATGTGGTCTCTCACTTTTAGTTTAGATGCTATTAGGAAGTGAGAGCAGCAGGGAAAAAATGTTATTTTTTTTTAAGAAGTTAGCCTGTAATGGGTTTTACATACTCCAGTGGAAGCAGCACTAATTTGACTTATTGTGGGAAAAATTGGACAAATTTGATGGGTGTGGAGTAGGAGGGTACATCAGGGAGATGAGGGAGTGGGACAGCAGGATGAAAACATCATGCATAGAACTCTCAAGGAATTAAAGCTATACAAAAATATATCATTTTCTAAGTTCTTTTCCAAAAGTCTTGTATTCTTTTACCAACCAGAATATAAATAATACCAAGAGAAAAGCATCCCCACCCCTAGAAGGCTCCCAGTGTATGACAAAAATGAAAAATTATCCCTGGGAAAAAGAACAAAAATAAAAACAAAACAAAAGACTTTTGTTTGTTTGTTTTGTTTTTTGGTTGTTTATTTGTGTTTAATGCTATAACTCTAACTTAGCTATTATTTGAAACAAAAGACTTGATATCAAAAACAAAAACAAAAACAAAAACAAAAAACAAAACAAAAAACCCAGAAACATATTAATGGTATATTGGCTCCAAAACATTCACATCCTAGTTTGATATTTATTAAGCTAAAATCTAACATAACCAATAAAACATAACCAAACAAACTGAAATGATTTTTACATATTGTAACAAATTTGACAGAAGTATGTAACTATCAATGCAATTGCTACTTCCTAAGATCTGTAAGAATCAAAACCATTTTTTGACATTAAAGTTCCTGTAAATCTATTATACACTCATGAAACAAAAGGTAGTGTCTCCTGGAAAGATTTATCTCACACCATTGAAGAGTACTATTGGAGTTTCATTAAAGAGGGCTTCAGAAAATAAAACAATAGAAGTAGGGGTTGAAATTATGGCATTTACAAAAAGAAATGAGAGGTTTTGAATCAGAGAGGCCTACAGTACAAACAGAAGCTGCTTCTTTATGCTCTTTTGCAAGGATCAAATGGCATAAAGTAAAGGAGTTAATTGAAATTATTTCCAAACTGTTTTGCAGATTTTTATCTTTTTTCTTTGTCCAGTTTGAAGACAAGATTGTGTGGAAAAAAATCAATATGAAAAATGATTAACTAAGTATATTTAGCATTTTCTTCTGTGTTAATGAACTATATAAAATTTTACATCCTTAAAACTTCCAATTACTGGGGGAGTAGAGCTGTTATTACATATTATAAAATGTAATTTTATCACATTGTAAATTATTTTAGTTTTAAAAGTTAAACTACTCTTTTTTTCTATACCTAAGAAACACAAAACACATGGATTGTTTTATTTAAGGAAAAGTAAAATAACATGTGGCCCCAGTTTCCCTGATAACAGTATCACATAAAGACCCAGCAAAGAAAGACAGCAACAGACAAATTTTTCTTATGAACATAGATACAAAACTTCACAAAAATTTCTTGCAGACAAAATCAAGGAATACAAAAAACATTGCCCACTATGATCAAGTAGGCGTCATCCAAGAGATACAGAAATGTTTTAACATATATAAGGGAGGTCTACTTCTAATCTGGATCTTTGGGGTTGATAGACACACCATTAATGCAGATATTTTAAACTGGGAAAACCCACCTCTAATCTAATCCAGCCTTCTGCTGGAAACCTATATAAAGACATGGAATAAGGAAGCATTTCTTCCTGGCCTGTTTTCATACATCTTTTTTAGCAAGGACATATCTTCACTGGCATTAGGGCCGAATTCTTTGTAATTCTGGCTTATACTGAAAATCATCTTAAATATCCAGCCTCATGGACTGAATAACTTTTTGTATTTTTGGACCTTCGTTTAATAGGCAGCTATTACTGGACTAGCTGGACTTGTAAGTCATTATATAATAAATCATATATGTAAGTTCTATAAGTTCAGTTGCTCTAGAAAACCCTAACTGATACTGGTAACCCAGACCCAAAAAGACAAATATTCTATGCATTCATTTATATGTGGATATTCGCCATTACATCAATGATAACAAGCTATAATCCATAGAACCACAGAGGTTAGTTATAGAGTAAGGTACTAGAGGGGTACAAATAAATATGCCTAGGAAGGGGTTATAGAATAGCTAGTTATTAATGGATGGGTAATTGGGATAATGAAAGAGGAGGTTCATGTGGATAAAGGGAGGAAAGAGGAGGAGAAGTGAGGGAATCCAGGAAGAAACAGCTAAAACTAAGTGCCATTTGAGGAGTCGTAATGAAATCTAATACAGTAGAAGCTCCTTAAAATACATAAATATCTAAATGAATTCATGATACAGTCATGGAGACAGAATCCCAACAATCCCATGGCATGTATTGTTACCAAATGAAAAACTTCCAGTGCAGAAATACCTAACATTGAGTTGTTGGCTAAAGTAGTTCCATGGGATTCTGCAAACAACCTAGGCTATTAACAAGACTGTAGGTTGCTCTCCAAAAATGACAGCAAGGTCCTATGGCTGAAGATAACTCCTACCCAACACACTGAACTGTTTGAACTGGTTACTGCATATAACCTTCATATATATGCTAGTGTCTTTGGTACTGGAATGTACTAAGAAAGAGAACCCAAATACCAAACTAGCAAAACCCCCTTTATTGTACAATGGTTTCATTCCTGCAAGACATGGTAACGCAATTGTGGCACACAGTTTGTGGGAGTAATATCAGATTTGACTGAAGGTCCATTCCATGAGAAATGAACCCATATTTGACACTGCTTGGTTGATCAAGGACCTGAGACTAGAAAGCCCAGGGAACTAGGATAAAACCAATCAACAAACAAAAATGTAGCAATAAAAAAACTCCAAATAACTTCTTTCTATACTCATAAATCAATATCCTGATTAGGCATCATCAGAGATGCTTCCCCCTACAGGAGCTGGGACCAAATACAGAGATCCATAGCTAGACATTATAAGAGAGTGTGAGATTAGAACACTCAGCCTCAAAAGAGATATCTCTGTCAAATGCCTGCCCTCAGCTTTCAGGAAACCTTAGAGAAGAACCCAATGGGATAGAGGATACCCAGAAACTCCATATCAATGTGAGCAACAAGTTGTGAAGTCATACAGACTGAAAAAACATACACAGTGTTTGTTGGCAGTGTTTTGTACCACTTGGGTTATAGAGTTGAAATAAGTGGGCATTATTGTCCCCATCTGTAACTCAGATGTAATCACCAATTGATAACCATTTCCAAATGGAAACTTTATATTTTTTATCCAAGAGAGTCTTACTGGGGAAACAAACTATTCTTAAGCATATGCTGCATGCCTGGCAGTGTAGGTGGCCAGCAGAAAATGAAATGAACAGCATCATTGGAGGAAACTTGTCTCAAAATGCCCTGTCAGGCTCTTCCTTTTAGATACTGTGCATAAATACTATGGTTTATTGTTTATAATTGTCATGAGTTTCATGAGTATGCAAGCAAGTAAGATTCTTTTTCTTGTGCTTCTCTTTGTCTTTTTTACTTTTGTCTGTGTTGTCCAATTTCAATGTTAGTTTTATTTTATCTTATTATATTGTATCACTGTTCCATAGAAGTCTATTTATGTTATGATGAGAGAAAGAAAGGGGTTGGATTCACATCAAAAATGAGGTGGAAAGGAACTGGAAATACTAGAGGGAGAGGAAACTGTAATTAGGATACATAATATGGGAAAATATTTTTAATAAAATAGGAAAAAAGAAAAGAAAATTATTTCACTGTCTTAGCTCCTCCCTATTTTTTTTATTGCTTTCACATAGTGTAGATTAATTGCAATGTTATTTTATTTTCCTTAAAATTTTTATATTTAAACTTGTCACATAGATCTCTTAATTCTCCTAGGAAATTATACTTAGTGAAAAGCAAATAATTATAGATGCAAAGATCGTTCAACCCATCAATAATTATTGTCCAAAATGCACAATATCATACACATATGTGCTCTGTATGTCTTTAATATTTTTATTTGAATAAAATAAGTGGGTCCATTATTTGTGTACTGTGTCAATAGATTCATTTTTTCTTTGCTGTCATGAAATAATTCAAAGAATTGAAGCTTTGTATTGAAAACATCCAATTAAAATAACTATAATTTAAAATTAAATTGGCATAAGTAAAATTTTTATCCAAACACAAGACAAAAATAAATTCACTTGTAACAGATCCTAACACTAGTGAATAGGATTTGAGTGAAAAAAAGACAATAGACATAAGTATATTAGCACCTAAATACACACACACACACACACACACACACACACACACACACACACATACACACACATCAACCATAATCAAGGAAAAGTATATTTAAACCAGTTAAATTTTATTCTATCAACTTGGTTTTTTGTTGTTGCTTTTGTTTTAGTTTAGATTTAATAACATGAAACCACTTTTCATGAAAAAAATTTAGAATGTAACTCAACAATAGCTTTTACCGAAAAATGAAGATAGAGGCACGGGCAGGAGAACATGCAGTGACAAGGGATCTCAATAGCCAAACTTGAGACATGAGCTCAAGCCTGGAGCTCCAAGAGTATTTCCCGACCTGGGGCTGTTTGGGTAGCCACTGAAGGAAGATACTGGATGCCACCTCAAAGGACTTTTGATTTGGAACTTTGAAGTGCACTCTGAAAACTCTCAGAACAAGTAAGAAAGAAAACCAGAACCTTCCCCATTAGTGAGAAGTCAGCATATCAACAAATAGGACCTAGAATCCCTGTTGGTGCAATTTTCATGAGATACAAGTCCAGAGCACTGTATCTTTTCCTGATGCTAAAACTGAGACTGTAGTTGACTCTACATCCTCAACATAAATCTAAGTAGACCATTAAGAGAACTCCAATAAAATAAAAGAAACAAAAACAATGAAGAAATTAAAAATTCTAAACCAGAGGTCACTTATACTATTAAGAGAAATGCAAAACAACCAACAGCAAAACCATGCAAAAATTTTATACATTATCACACTATGAAAACTTTACAAATAAACAATCTACCAACACCACATGAAGATGTCACTGAGTAATATGTTCTGAGTTTTAGAAACTCTCAGAGAGTAAGTAGATGATTAAACTTAGCTGGTAGACAATTTAACCCAAGACTTGACAAAGAAAGTTACAAAACTAATACAAATAAAAAAGGAGGCAATCTCCAAAGTGGGCAAAAGAATCAGTATGTTTGAGTAAAGAAGTAAAAATATGAAGGGAGAATTCATCAAGGGAGAGAGAAAAGGTATACTACAGAACTTTTGAGAAAGGAAAGACTCAATCAAATAGCACAACAGAAAACAGTGCCATAAATATAGAGTCAGTAAAAGAATGCGAATCAGGGTTGAAGACATAATAGAGACATTAAAGCAGACAGATAAACACAGAAAAAAATAACGAGCATTACCACAACTCTAAATATTCTGAGACAGACTTTGCTCAAAAGCCCAAAACAAAGAATACATGATGCTGACAAGGAGCTAAGCTCATACAATGGTTTTGACAGAATGTTCACTGACATCCACTGTGAATCTCTTAAGCATGGAGAAGTAAATAGATATGTAGCAAGGAAACATATAAAACGACAAAGAGACACATGTAGAGAAGATCATCACTAAAACACTTCACAATCAAGATGACAAAACTACAGAGCAAAGAAACAATATTAAAAACTGAAAAGAAAACAACAACTAATATACAAAACCAGAAGCATCAGAATAACGCCAGACTTGTCAACAATCTTAAAAGCCAGGAGACTATGGAAATAGATCTTTTCAACTGAAAGGAAATTCTTGACAGCAAAGCTTATAGCCATGAACATTAAACATTAAAACAGCACCGGGTAGTGGTGGCAACACACCTTTAATCCCAGCCCTTGGAAGTCAGAAACAGGCAGATCTTTCTGAGTTCAAGATTAGCCTGGTGTACAGAACAAGTTCTAAGACAGCCAGGACTACACATAGAAACTTTATCTCGAAAACCCATAAGGCAAGCAAATGAACAAACAAAAGATAGAAAAATAAGATGCATATTTAAGAATTCATGATAATATACTTTCCACTGAAGAATATTCTTAAAGAAGAAATATAGTGATATACACAGAGTACAGTACATAAATGAAACAAAATTACAGAGAAAAATTGGGAAAAATCCATCATGTCCATTGAGTACAACAGCAAAGTAACTATAGCAGGAAAAGAAGGAAAAAACGAATGAGCAACTATCCAGAACAACAAACAAGAAAATTACAACAGCAAATCCTTCTCTGTGTTAACCTTAAATGTAAAGGGCCTTAACTCATAAATGAAAAGATGGAGTTAAACTAGTAGACTGAACAGAAAAATGTTTCTCATAGATATACTGCAAGAAGCATGCAGCTAGAAAAGACATCCATAAACTGAGAGTCAAAGCTTGCAAGTCAGAGTAACAAACTGACCTGTGAATCCTTACATTTGGTAGTAAAATGGGTTTTAAACCAAAACTAATCTGAAGAGGTGAAAAGGGCTATGTATCTTGCCAATTCATTAGGAAGACATACCCATTGTACATATTTATGTACTAAATCTTAAGGCTTGGAATCTCATAAAACAAACACAGCTAGAAAAAATCACATTATGTATCCCAAAGCAAGTCTATCCTTAATAAATAGAATAAGTTGAAATAATTCCATATACACTTTCAAACCACAGTGAACTAAAGCCAGATATCAACAGGAAGCCTTCCCTCACAAATGTGAACTTAAAGTCCACTCAGCAGGAGGAAGATCATGCCTGGTACTGGAAACCTAGTCATGGTTAGTTAGTGAGGTAAAGAATCTACTACTGATACTTTGTCAGACCAGACTTTAATTTTTTAGTACATTGTAAATCTCACTCATAAAAGTGGAACTAGCACCCTTATCAAAGAAGCCTGTCTTTCTACCAGAAACCCTCACAGAAAACTCCAATTTGGCATATTCAGATATCAAAAATTTGAGGAACCAAGCCACAATGGATACATCAATATCACAGCTCCTGTATTTTTGGATCAGAGAGCAATACAGAAGAGGAGTGGAAAAATATAAAAGCCAGAATGGCGGAAAGACATTTATGACACATTCTCTCTGAGAAATAGCTGCACAAACAAGGCCAGAACAGTGAAAATATCAATGGATGTGCTAATGAGGGAGGAAAAGAATTTCATGAATCCCACACCTAGATAAAGAACTATAGGCAAATGACTCTGTTTGACTGTGGGAGAAGTAGAATTGGCCTCAACTTGGGAATGAAACCCATTATTAGTTGTTCAATGCAGAGTGGTAAACTCTAAAGCCATGTGTACCAAAGCAGCAAAAATGGACTCAGCACATTGCATTTAAATACATTGGTGTATACACAGTACAGACACATGCACACACACACACACACACACACACACACACACACACACGTCCCACACACCACATATACCATTAATAATCATTAAAGAAAAGAAGGCTACCAATTTGAGAGAAGAAGGGATGGATTTAGGAAGGGTACCTGGGAGGGAATGGACAGTGTTGGGACATACCTTTAGTCCAAGAACTTGAGAGGCAGAGACAGGTTGCTCTCTGAGTTGGAGGCCAATCTGGTTTACAGAGCAAGTTCCAGGATAGTCAGGGCTACACAGAGAGACCCTGTTTCTAAATAAATAAATAAATAAATAAATAAATAAATAAATAAATAAATAAATAAATAAATAAATAGATAGATAAAAATAAAACAAACTTAAAAAGAAAAGTATGCAAATACTTAGGTATAAAGCAACACATTTTCAAAGAAAAGTAAATTAGTGAATTAGTCAAGATTGGAGGAGATTTAAAGATCCCTAAAATCTAATGAAAATAAATACACAACCCACAAGAACTTCTGGGATAGAGTCTATGTGGTCCCAAAAGTTTATACCTATAGGAAAGAGATAAAATCCAAGCACAAAGATAAAGCAAGCACGCAAGCAAGAAAGAAAGAGGCAACAAATAACAAATGTTGAATATGTAGGGAAAGAGAAACAGATGGAAGGGTAAACCAGTGGAGTCTGTAGAAATCAGCATAGATGCTTATAAAATTCTAAAATTAAAACTACCATTTGCCCCAGCTATATCAAGCCTGTGAATATTCCCTGAAGACATTCCTTCCTACCTCAGAGACACCTGTTCCCTGCTGTGATATTCACCACTGCTCTCTGGACACTAGTAAGACAATGTAATCAACTAATATTTTCATCAACAGATAAATGGGTAATGAAAATGAAAAGTATCAGAAAATGAATGGACATTGAAATGTATAATTTTTCAACAGGTTTTTAAAATAAAAGGTATGTTCCTCAAATTAATTTAAATATTTTAAATTTAAATCAAATATTAAATCTAAGTCATTAAGTATCTGTACAGTCCTCCAAAATGCAAATGATAACAATCTGAATTGAGAGAACAGAAAAATAAAAAAAAAATTATAGTAGCTGTGGTATATTGAAAAGGCATTTCCCTCTTTTTACACCCCTTGCTGACCTCTGCATATGCCTATACATATATATATTAATTTATGCATATATGTATGTGTAGTCACATGTTCAATTTAAATACATACATTTAATACATACAAAACACATGTATAATTTGTAAACACATGTATAAATGTTATGGGAAGTTATACATCTATAAATAGGCTTTTGACATTTTAGTAAACGACATTTAATGGTGCTTGAAATTTTTACAGTAGTATATGTCATTAGGTCATAAAGCAAAGCTAAACATAGTAAAACAACTAAGCGACTTGAACACACTACAACAGAGTAGATTGTAGAATTATCTGTTTGTAAAACAAATAAAAACAGACACTGATTAATATTGAGTAGCTCAAGAAGTTTTTTCTTACAGCCAGTAGAAATCTCTCTTGGTTAAATTCACTAAATAAAATAAATCATCTGACCTGTCCCGAAGCTAGGTGAGCCCTGAATAAATGTAAAGATGGCATTTCATGTGGAACCCTCACTTAACTTCTGGAATAAAAATAATTTCTTCTTAAGGCTATTATTAGAGCTAATTTGAAAAATATCTTCATATTCATTATAAACTAAACACTTTTTCTTATACATTCTTTGATTTACATAATTATTATATTTTGTTACAGACACAGAAAACCACACTAATTTGTCCACTCCTCATGGTTGTGCAAAATACTGCAAGTTATATTAAATTAATAAAGACCCTTGTCACTTTCAAAGTCATTTTGTTACTTTCCTGGCTTACCAAATTACTAACACAAGTAATTCTATTTCATTTCTTTGGACAATAAAGAGAACCTTGACAGAGGATTGTGGTTTAGTCAAAATAAGGACATATACTCTTTAATTCTAATGAAGGATTCCCTCACCGTTTAATTTTTTTCTAAATCTTTAAATAGATTTTTTTTTGATATTTACTTTATTTATATTTCAAATGTTTTCCCCACCCCATATCCCACCCCCCTCCTCCTGCCTCTATGAGGGTGCCTCTATCCCCTACCAACTCCAGTCTTTCCTCACACTAGCATTCCCCTACACTGGGGCATCGCCTTATCTACTATTTGGCTTGACCTGTTACCACATGGTAAGACATCTTCCAAAGACATTTATCAACTGTTTTACTTATCTCATAACAATATTAATATATTTTTATGTGTATTCATTACTCCAGTAGTTTGGCATTTTATATGGCCTGAGACTATAAGCATATCTTTGAGCCCTCATTCATTTCTACTTCTTTGGTATCTGAAAAACAAAATCCATCTCAAAGAGAAAGCAGAAAAGGGTAAAAAATGCAATATAAAATGTCAAAAATCTTGTTCTTTTCTATATAAATCTATGACCAAAGAGATAAATTTCAAAATGGTAATGGTTTACTGTACTTTATATGCATCTAGTGTACAAATTTAGATTAGGCATAGCATTCATGAAAAGAATTCTGTCCTTGAGAATTAAAACACCAGAAATAAATTAAAATATGTTTGTTTCTTTGTAGTTGACAAAACTATCCTATTCTCTGATTTTCAGATGATATAAAAATAATCTCAACTCTTCCACTTGTATTAAATATCTATTTTATAACAGAAACATCATTAAATAGTTATATATATATGTGTGTGTATTATATAAAAATTTAATAAATCTCTGAGTTTTACTATAAATTATCTTTTATCTTATCAATTCCCCATTGTATATTAATTTTGGTTTAGCATGTGTAACTTTCAAAGTAAAATTATTATGGGAAATGTAGATAAACAACATTAACATTAGGCAATATTCAAAACTGATCTATTTCTTTTCATAAGTGTCTCAAATATACATATTAGGTGGTAAGAAAAACAGTAGTTAATATTAGTCTTCACTTTCTGAAAAATTTCTATAAATGTAATTATTTTGGCTGCTGAATAATTTTATATTTTTATAATAGCTAACAATATTTAATTTTAGATGTTCCCTTTAGTTTTCTTCTTTTATTGTTCATCATCAGCAAAATTATACAAATGTAAAATCTTTACCATTTATTAATTTTCTCCTTTTTGGTAATGTGAATCTATTTGTAATAGAGGTATGAGAACCTTTAGTGATATTGAGTGGTATTTAGTAATATTGAGACACAACTATATTTTTAGTGCCTATAAGCAAACTGGATTGCCGTATATCTCTTTGAACCAAAAAACTTAATTACACAGCTGTTAAAATAATCGCCTGTAATTCTTGACTGAACAAATCCATGGAGATATTAGAATTCAGTATCCATTTAGCTTGGCACTGTCATAAGTTATTAGTTTTATCATCAATGGTATAGGCATAGGACACTGAAATTTACCACTGTAAAGAAGCATTAATTTGAGTCTTTAACAAAGTACACATATTACACTTAAATATTTATGTTTTAAATCCATTTTTTCAATGTTTACAAGTTAAATGGAGTTCACAACTCTATTTTCTCTAATTTAAATGGTAACACACAGAAACAAAATGGCAATCAGGTCAAGTCAGACAACTATTACACAAGGATACAAAGAATCATAAAACAGGGAGTTTGACGCTGTACGTTTTTTTGTCTATGTTTTATAAATATATGTTGTTTTCTCTCTGTACTAGAATTTTTAATTTTAATTTTTTTAATACTCATATCTCAAGAATACATTTACACAGGACTCTTTGTGTGACTCAAACTGACTAAAAAACTTCCAGAGCTCCAACAGAATGGAGAAAGTAAAAAATAAGAATGAATGTATATTATTGAATATAAGATAGCCATTTACTTATTCCAGTATATATGTGTATATACATAAAGGCATGCACACATATATACATATATAATTTACAAATAAAGTCTCATGAAGTCTGTTGATAATAAATATTTGAGACTGAAGAACATATGAAAAAAGGAAAAGTATTTTGTCAATAGTAAATAAACAATAAGACCTTCCTCTCCCACCAAGATGGCTTCAACTCTGGAGGATTTATTAAATCCTGAACTCAGTCTTGATATGGAAGATTTCTTATCTTGAAACAAAACTAAACTTTCATTTTTGCTCCAGTTTTGAAAGTTTAGAAAGTAAGTTTAAACAACAGTTTTCCTTTGACTTGGTCCTTTACTTTGGTAGAGTTGAAGTCCTATATCTTTCCTAAGGATTTTGTACCAATGATCTCCTCTAGGCTGATGGGATCTTTCACATTTTTTCTGAAGTGAAACTATCTAATAGGCAAGCTCTTAAGAATAACAAAGCTAATAGCTGAATAATATTTTTACAGGCAAATGGAGGGATATTGAGAATATCATACTGAGTGAGGTAACGTAGTACCCAAAGGACATGAATGGAATGTACTCACTTGTAAGTAGATATCAGCAATAAAATATAGGATACTCATGCTATACTCCACAGAACAAAAGATGCTAAACAAGAAGAAAGGCACAAGTGAGAATTGCCTGGGGCCATCAAGAAGAATCTAAAAACTAGCAGGTAATCTTCCTGAGATGGTTGCACAATGGACTGTAAAAGTTAATGACAGATTTGCTTCTCTAGGCAAAGCCAAGAAGAATTTCATTTTAGGTAAGATCCCTGCTATTAATATGCAATTCCTCTTATTGTTAAACATATCTATATCTATATCTATCTATAACTAAGTATTAGCCCACATTTTTGAGCACATTTCTGCAGAACAATGAGGATGTACTGTCTTGTAGTGATGCTATATAAACAAATAGATGATTCCTTAATTTTTAATGATGATCCTATAAGAATTCCTAAAATTATATTAGTAATTATTAAGTTATTTTATAATAGGACTGCTATTAAGTCCTCTCTGATAATCAAATCCACAATGAACTCTGCCAGTTTTCAAATGTCAATAGTTAATTGCTTCTGACATTACAAGCAGGCAACTACAACTTACAGCACATTCCAGCAGGTTGTAAAACCATTAGCCAAATGTCATAAGTAAGGAACTAACAATTTACTATAGGTGTAAGGACAGAAGATAAAGTATTGACTAAGTTTATCTATATAAAACTTCACTAATAACTTAGTCACAAAATTATGGTTTTTAACTTTCAATAAACCTGTTGAGGTTGTGACAGATAATGAATGTTTAGTCAGACAATTACTACTAATGGATATGCATATAAATACTTTCTGTTGTAAACTTCCAATTCAATTTATGTTGTGAATTTATGTGTAAACTTTTGGTGAACTTTTTAGCATGTGATCATGTATTCTGAAAGATTTATAAGTGCTAAGGACAGAGAGAAAGAGAAGAGAGAGAGAGAGAGAGAGAGAGAGAGAGAGAG